>OW679194.1:16632009-17120826 GCA_940337035.1 Agriotes lineatus | reverse complement strand
ATGGCAGCCTTGCCTAATACATGCGACAACGACCTAGTAATGCAAGTTCAATGTATAACAACTGCGTGTCTCGCGGAAGCGGCTTTGCTTAAACGCTGACTCTTTGTTATGACACATGATAGCGACTTAGTAAGACAAGCATTTTTGCACTTGGAAATAATGCAATTTTTAGAAGTAAGCAATATGTAAATATGTATATATAGGCAGAAATTTAATAATAGAAGCAATCAGCAATAAGCGTTTAATTCATTTACATCGAAGTACTACCTTTCCAAGCCTAAAATTTTGAAGTGTGAGGTTGCACTTCAGGGTAGTTACCAAATTATAACGTCCCTCTGAGTGGCATGACTACCCTTGCCTGAAAACACAGATTTCAGTCTCAACGGTGTGCTCAGAATTAAAGGGACGGAACCAGCGCAAGTAACAGAAACCTGTTCAGCCTCCCGAGGGCTATAATCATGATTAAGCACGTGGTACATACAACGGTTTATTTAATTTTGATTCTCAACAAGGACAAATTTAAGAATTCACTATTTTGACTACAGACTACTGCGTCATCGTTGTGCTGGCCCTGTGAAATTTTGGTGTGCTATGGTTACTATGCAGATTGTTGGTGTTGCTATACTACATTTTTAGTGCTTGTTACACTGCTTAGCAACGTTATAAGCCCTAAGGCCATGAAAGCCATTTTACGCCGGTTATCGAGGGCCAATAAACAAGATTATGATTCTAAAATGAAATAGACGGTATTATGTTCCCAGCATTTGTCTGCAGTGGAACAAAGACCTGACTCGTAGTCTCCAAGCATTTCTTCTGTATGTAGGGTGATTCGCTGATCAATAATAGTTGCGAAAATGCTGTATGTCATACTTAAGAAGCATATTCCTTTGTAATTGCTACAATTTATCATGCTACCTTTGTTAAGTGCCTATAGGATAGGTAATACCTATTTTCCGATCAGATGGAATTTCTTCTTTTTTCCAGATGCTAATGATCAATTGAAAACAAGTTTTTCTGCATTATTGTTAATCAGTTCTGCCAGTATTTTATCGATTCTTGGAGTCTTAGTATTTAGCATTCGATATCGGCATTTGGGTAGTCGTTTTTTTTTCTCTTTTTGTATTCTTCTTCTTTTGTATTCTTTCGTTATATTTGATCTCTGGAAAGTGTTGGGTCTATCTTTCAATTATTTCTTGGGGTTGATTTTTTTTCTTATGACAATTCTGTTTTGCCTATACTCTCTCTCTTTTGTGTTTTTCATATTTTCCTAGCTATTCTTCTTGGTTATTTGTACAGTGAAATCTCCCATAAGCGGACACGCACGGTGCCAAAGTTTTTGTCCGGTTATTAGAGGCGTCCGCTTAAGGGAAAAATCCATTTTTATGTTTAAAAAAGTCGTATTATGCAAAGGTATACGCGCTAACAATTAATAAGAATAATAAAATAATTGAAAAAAAGTTATGTAATAGTTGCTACAAAATCTAAAATACTCGTTTGAAGT
The DNA here is from genome assembly GCA_940337035.1 of Agriotes lineatus. Taxonomy (NCBI): domain Eukaryota; kingdom Metazoa; phylum Arthropoda; class Insecta; order Coleoptera; family Elateridae; genus Agriotes; species Agriotes lineatus. Next base: position 17,119,325 of record OW679194.1, on the reverse strand, counting down.
AATGGTTTTTTCTGACTGTTTATTATACTTTCCGCATGTATCTCTAAATATTTTGACAGTTTGAATACTTTAAAGTCGTTACTTTAGCAAAGCATTTAAAATTATTTTTAAAATTATTCACTGTTAATGCTTCCGTGTAGGTATTGATTACATTCTCACAAATTTCTAAGTCGCCATCGTTTTCTAATTCTGCCAACTGCATATCAACGGCAGCTGATTCACCTGAAATTTCGGTTACATCATCCAGGATTATTTCTTTGTCAGTGTTTATAAATTCGTCAGGGTCGACGTCTTCGATTTCTGGAATATTCCTATACAGTTCAACCATTACTGATAAGGGTAAATCGTCATCTGGTTCAAATTGATTACAGTGGCGTAACTTGATGCCCGCAGACTCCGCGGTCGCGGACGGCCCTGGGCCTAATTTTCTTGTTCTGTCTTTCCATAAAAGCAAGCAGGAAACATTTTTCCAATTTTTATTTTTATCAGAATGGGCTGCCCAGGCAAAAGGAAAAGTAGTTTTGAATTATTGTAGGCCTCTAAAATTGGGCGACATGGACTGTTTTGTAATATCGTGCATAGGGTAATGAAAGTGTCAAATTTCCTGCGGTCATAACGCTGATTTGAGTTAACTTAATACCGCCGTATTGCAAAAGAATTCGATAAATGAACAACATTATCATTAAATGTTGGATTTATGGATTGTTTTGACGCCATTAGCTGGGCCTGCATTTTGAAGTGTCCGTACAAGAGAGATTCACAGTCTAAAAATTGTCGAAAAATGGTGTCCGTGGCCGTTTAAGAGAGTGTCCGTTTATTAGAGAAAATTTTATAGTAAAGTTAATGCAAGCAAGTTGGTTCCCAGCAAAATGTCCGTGTAAGAGAGGTGTCCGCTTATTAGAGGTGTCCGGTAAGGGAGATTTCACTGTATATTATATATTATTAAATAACATTATTTATCACGAACTTGTAAACACACTTATCGAGCCTATTCTTTGAATCTCTTATTACCATATCGACCTGAAATGAATTGTAAATTATAACTTGAATAAACAAATGGACATTCGAGCAGGCGGCAGACTTATGTTACGTATGGAATTTTAGTTTGTATACGCACGTCTATGTATTTTTAAAATGTTTTGAGGTTGCATATGCATAGTATAAATAAATCTAGTTAATAGAACCTAACCCCGTTTTTATCATTTATGTGTTTACTTGCGCATCGCAGTTTTGCCATTTGCGCATCTTCTGGAACGTAACCCCCGCGAACGGCGAGGTCTGACTGTATATTAGAGCAAGAAGAAAATACCGAAAGTTAATTAGATATACAAAGCGTAATTATTATCATACTAAAATTGCAAAGTCGCAAAACCCAATAAAAGAAAATGGAAGACCGTAAACACCACTTTGGGTCGAAATAATAAGAAAATAAATATATCACTATCTACAAACGGCGATGGTAGTGAAATAGTTAGATTCTGTCCTAGTTAGTACCTAATCAATTTGCAAAATATTGTTACGATTTATCTTCTGGGCTATTAAAATTATACACCGCTTCTTGTTTTAAGCATTTATTTACAGCAATTTAATTTACCGATTTACAAAAATACGAGAACTATTAATGCGGGACACAAATTATTTAACACTAACAGGAACTATTTCTAACAACAAATACACTTTATTTATTTACATACGACTTCAACATGAAATGATTTATATTGCAAGCTTCGCACACTTCAAGCTAGATTCAGACTGTCTGTTATTCCGCTTGCGCTTATTTATATCTCGCCGAATAATTCATTCTGGAAATTTCGCGGTCTCACACGATTACTCCAGCAACGCTGACGTGTAGCGCGCATGAGTCACTGCGGTCGTTCTCGAATGGTCTGGAAGGCTGACTCATTCGTCTGCACGTGACCCGGCTTAAGGTCGTTACAATATGTTTCAAGTTTGGCGAAAACAAAATTAAACTTGCATTTCTCCAGACTGTAGAATGTATGTACGGTGAATGTAACCGCCTTTACAATCCATTCAAATTTTTCCATTTACAGAGCTAGAAGTGAAAGCTGCAGCTTTTGAAATTAAAAAAAAAACTAGTAGTGGATATGCAGAGATAAATTTGACAATATTTATGAAAATATTCGATATAATTTTGTATGCATTGACAATTTGCTCACATTGCACCACTTCTAAAGAAAAATGAAGGGTCACACCTGGATGTCATAAACTACAGCCCGGTGTCTGTTCTTCCTATAATTTCTAAAATTACGGAAACCTTAATAGTTAAAGAGAACAAACGAGTTTCTTAATAAATATTACTTGGTGTCTGATGCGCAGCATGGTTATGAAAATGTAAGTTCACTGGAACGGCTTGTTTCGATTTTATGAAATTTGTAATTAAAGCGCTGGATGGTGGTAAATTAGCAGCAGGATTGTTTTTCGACTTGTCGTTGTGCATTTGATTCGGTTAATTTCTTGCTACAAAGTTAGATCATTTAGGTATTACAGGTAGTGATGTAAATTACCCGGGTATTTATTTTTAGGGTAAATACCTGGGGTATTTACCCAGATAAATACCCAAAATGGGTATTTATAGCCTCATTTACAAATATTATAAAGCTAATCTAACCAGTATACCGATGGGGCCATAATTATACAGGTTGCCTAAAATTGTATGGAACATGGCAATTCCACGAGTTGGAAAAAGTTCAAATTTGCCATAAGAATAGCCGAAATAGAAAATGCAATAATTACTTTGGTAGCTAGGTAACAAGTAGCTATTGCACCTACTTGTTGCCTAGCTACCAAACTAATTATTGCATTTTCTATTTCGGCTACTCTTATGGCAAATAATATTTGAACCTTTTCCAACAATTTTAGACAACCTGTATAAAACAGCAATAAGATAGCAGGAATAAAAACAGAATTCAATGCTTGAAGAAGAAAGAGATGAACATAGAAACAAATATTTGAGTAGAATTGATGCTCATTTTAATTATGGCATATGTCAACCAACTTTTTTGAACGGTTATCTTTCTTACTTAAGTATTATGTGCTTTTGTTCATGCTCTCTCATTGCTGTTATATATAATTATGGTCCCATTGGTATACGACGTTGTTTATATCATTTTGTTATTTTCTTTGCCTTATTAAGATTGTTTCTTAATATGTATGTATATAAGTATGTATTATTATTAATGTTCTCCAAGTTAATGTTAAGTTCATTTTTCAAAAATGAAAACAAGTTGGATAATAATATACAAACAATATAAATCGTCTCAATCTTCCGAGTTAGAGCCATCAGAATTTTTTTTTGTAATTTCTGACAGGTGCAATTTATTTCTTATTGTTTATTTCCATAAGATTCGCCAGCCAACGTTTCTTCCCGTTAAACTATTAATTTCTGGGTGACTGCTTATTCAGTGTTACATTTAAATTTTTATTTTACATAAAACATTCCAGTGCATTTATACAGCGTGAGTATTAAAAGGTGGGGAAAGAGCGGGAAATTTTTAATTAAATCTTAGCAGTTTTTTGATTTTGTTTCTCGCAGGTGTATCACCCCAACTTTCTGTTTACATGTCATTGGTGGCACTGTAAGTCTATGTCAAATCCGAGGTTAGCAGTTTAGGTTTTGTGTAATTTCTGTGTCAGAACTGATGCAAAACCTAACCTGATAACCTCGAATTTGATATAGACTTACAGTGCCACCAATGACATGTAAACAGAAAGTTGGGGTGATACACCTGCGAGAAACATAAAAGCAAAAAATTAGTAGGACTCAATTCAAAATTTCCCGCTCTTTCCCCACTTTTGAGTACTCACGCTGTAGGTAATTTATTTATTAAAATAACATTATTATGTGAGTAAAAGTTAGCTTAGCTTTCTAAATATTACAAGTTTGATAAATACCAAGTTTTTAGGTATTTGCCCGAGGCAGGGGTAAATACCCTACCCACTGGGTATTTACCCGACCCACATCACTAATTAGAGGTGTTGTGAAAAATTGGTTAATTTCATATTTAATGAACAGAACAGTGATAGTTCAGATATTTAATTGTACCTCTGATAATTTTAACTTAGAATTAGGGGTACCCCAAGATTCTGTGCTGGAGCCACTCTTGTATGTGTTGTTTGTAAACGATTTGGAAGAATATTTAAATGCAGAATAGATTACCGCTAACTAACATATTGCATATAGGTTCGTAATAATAATCCAACACACCAATCCTCTAAGTGCTCAAAGTCAAAATAATAGATCCAGTCAAGAAAACACCAAGTCAGAATCAAATAAACCATCTGGCGAAGCAGCTAACAAAGAACTGGATGCTACATTGAGTAATACCAACTGTCTTAGACAATTTCCCCACTGAGAATACTCTGATACCGCCACAAGGTCTAATCCTCACATTTTTTGAGATGGAAATCAATCAGTTACTTCAGAAGCCACCACAGATACTTTAGCAATCACCAATACTGGCACTAACACAAATAAAGATGAAGAAGCCGGAGAAGCCACAGATGAAGATGAACGATCTTTTCAATTCCAAATTTATAATCTCTATAACAGTATTCCACAGAAATTTAAAGAATGCACTCCGGTGACCTTCAGAAATAACTTGCGTGACCAATTATATAAGCTACAAACAAACTAAATCTTACAGCTATTTTTATTTTATGTTTATTTTTATTTTTACTTAACGTTTATAGTATCACATTTATTGCATATATTGTTGGAATTATTTGCACCATCACAGAACAAATTTAATAAAATTATATTTGTTTATAACAGCTGTCTTTTAGGTATATTCAATATAGTTTAGGAAAATTAGTCAGCTAATTATCTTCTTATAATAATATATTTGACGTTTCGTCAGCTCAGCTGACTTCCTCAGAAAATACACATTACGTTGAAATACAATAGACTAAAAGGAAAATGAGATTAAGGTTAGATCACTTAAACAATGTATATTTACTCTTACCTTATGTAATGTCAATTGAAATTTTTAGAATGTGAAGTTGTAAAATGTTCTATGGTTAATAATAATTCTTACAATATAACTTGAAAAGAATATTTAAAACGATTTTGTATATATATAATGTCATATGTCAAAATTTGAAATCTAAAATTTTCTTATTTTAAAGGTATAACTTGATACAAAAATTTTGTATTGTAAAAGATAGGCTGATGTAATTTCTAAATAAATTTAATCTTTTATCCACTTCACAATATGGTTTTCAAAAACAATTAGAAACAGATGAAGCAATATTAAAAAATTACTAAAAACATAATTGAAAATTTAGATAGCAACTTAAAAACCGTCTCTCTGGATTTAGCAAAAGTGTTTGATAGTTTCTCATGTTACCCTATGCAGCAAATTCGATAGCACGGAAATTATCGGTCCAGCTTACGATTTAATTAAAAATTAACTAACAGACAGGCAACAAACCGTGTGCATCAATGGTAAAAAAGTAGTACTGTAAAACTGGGCGATACACAAGAAACTGTACTTTAGCCTATTATATTTTTAATACGTATCAATGACGTAACTTAATTCAAATGGCAGAATAATATCGTATCCTGATGACACTGTTATTATTTTTGCTGTTGAAAACCATGACAAGATGGTTAGAAGAGTGGAAAAAGGTATGGCAATAATTCATCACAAATTCTGAAAAACTTACACTCAATGTAAAGAAAAGCAAATTTATTCAATTTGCCTTATCACTCCATAATAAACCTATATTTGAAAGTCAGTCTGTAGAATATCAATATATAAAATACTTAGGACCTTAGGAGTATATTTATATCGATACCAATCTGAAGTGGAAATCTCATATAGACAAACATGTAAAAAAAGATATTAAGATTAAGTACAATTAGTAGTCAATAATTCAATATGGCATAATTAGCAAATTGTTATTTGAAATACTACAAAAACCATTATCAAAAATTATATTTAAGAAAACCACATACTCCACCGAATTATAGTTCAACGAATCTAAAATATTGACCATTCGACCATATTTACAAAAATTGGCAATGGACAAACAAAAAAGCAGAATAACCAACACAGACTAAGACTCTTATGTAAAATAGGAAACGAAAGTAGAAGAGGCTGAACAATAATGCAACTTTTAGTTATGCAAGGACAACTATTTAGTATAATATTGCAAGTAGCACAAATACTTACGAATTGATTCCGTTTTACAATGAGACAATTTGATTAAGTCCTTATGCGTCCATGAATGATAACCTTTGGTTTTGGTAATTTCTACAGCTAACTCTGCCGGTTCCGTTTTGGTGTAATAAGCACCAATTACTTTATTCAGCGCACTGCCGAACTTCTTCTTCTGCTTGGTATAATATTTAACGAATCTGCAAAGATCCTCTGAGCTTTTGATCACGTTCCAAAGAGTGGTATAGATGTTGTGCTTCAAGGTATCGGATGTTGTGGTGCATGCTGCAACTGCCAGCACAAAAAATAAACTGTCCCGTCTAGGAAAGAGGTTCTCACTGTTCACAATTTCTACTACATTTACAAGGCGGTCTGGGTTATCCGACTGCAGCATTTCAGTGACGGCCTTCAGCTTTTCCGGAGTGAATGATTTGTGTAATTCTGGATCGCCCGTTATAAATTTTGGTTCTTCTGTGCTGACATATAGGAATCGCTTTAACCTAGCTTCGGGGTTTAAACGGTGCCGTGAAGTTGCCATTGCTCTGAAAGAGGTAGTTTCGTTTAGTAGATGCTGAACCAGCTTAATTACTTAGGTCAGTAGCTGGGTCGCAAATTCATTTAGCTCTGTTCGGTGTCGTGGCCTTTTTTGGGCGAAACTTTTTAATTATTATTTTAAATTGTCCACAGAAAATTCCAGCGGTATGAATCATTAATACAAAATAAAAATTCCGTAAATAGAATCGAGAACCGTTATTCATGTAAACAGTGGCACGCACATTCGCGGTTTACGCAGTGCGCGTAAGAGGCTCGTAATGCGTTAGGATGTTAGTTTATTTGTGCCGAATTAGATAACCCTGCTCAAAAGACAACTTTACCTTTGTGTTAGGTTTTGTTATGAACAACTTTTCGCAGCACGCGTTTAACCAGCTGACATTTACCAATTCCCAGGCTGGCAAACCGCACAGAAAATAAAACCTACAGTTGGAGGTTGGAGTTAACAAGAATCGACAGCTTCGAAGCTATATTGTCGAGAATCCGTCTTATAGCGACATAAAATTACTGCGATACAGGGCACCACGCAACGTTGCCAGGCGTTACAAAAGTTTTTCACCACACAATGCTGATTAAAATTCACAACTTTCTTCTTAAAGTTCATCACTTTATTTAAAATTGTAATTTTACTTACAGATATATAAAATAATTGTTGAAAAACGGTAGCTAACGCATTTTTCTGGATTTCATGTAATTTTAAACTAATTTATGCCATTCTTATAACCGGTGATCAAAAAGTCTTTCAATCTTGAGCGTATTTTTTTCAGAAACTAAAAAACCACCAACGCCACAGTCTCCTCGACAACTATCGGCAACGCTGTCTAGTGAAAAATTTGATGAAAATTCAAATTTCATGGTTAAGTGTTTGTGAAGTGTCAAGTTTGACAGTTCGTGTGAATTCTATGTTAGAGAGAGAAACAACTTTATTTATATAAAAAGTAAAGCTGCTTGCATTTTGCAAGTTGCTTTGTAACACAGCATACTTATCTATCTACACAGACAAAGTTTTGATTTAAAAATATTTTCAATAATTCTAACCATAAATATGATGGTGGACTATATGAATTGAATCGCTTAATATAGATTCTGAAAATTCTATTAATTTCTTCTTTTCTAATCGAAATGTGGTAAAAAAATCTAAAACATTTTTCGAAATAGTTCCTCGAGCACCGAATCAAAGGCCATATACCTCGAATTGTCTTTTCCCATATATTGTACTGTATCTTCTATTAAGCGATTCACTGCAGCTTTCATAAATAAATTGCTTTTCACGTTGCACTTTTTCGCCTTGGTCTTCATTGTTCGTTTCAAACCGTATCGTAGGGTCCACTATTATTGCTCTCTGTGATTTATTGTCAAATGCTACAATATCGTTATACCTATTACTCCCGTTGCTATCAACTGCGTAAACTTCCTCATAACAATCAAAATCACGCTCACTGAGAAGACTGGTGATTTCATGTTTTATTTTATGATGGCGATTATAATAATCATCAGGGAATTAAATGAACAACTGCCGATTACATGAGCAGGAGTTTCATTCTCTTTGCCGCATCGACGGCAAAGATTCGACATGTTATTCAATATATTCCCAGGTACACCGGCCAAATTTGCATAATTTGTTGATAACTGCAATGCTGAAGTCCATTCTGAAGATGAGAGAGTATTCTTGTTAATAACAAAGTTATTAGCTGGTGGATAGGTTGAAAAATGTTTGACACCGACCCCTTGATATCTTTTGGAACACCATTCTTGAAATGCAGACTCACGAAGAAGCGATCGCATTTCTCGTGAACTTTTACCATTTACTTTCAGCTTTTCTTGGCAAAACTGCATTTCTCGTTTACAATCAAATATTTCTTGGAAAAGTAAATCATCAATACGTGATAGTTTTTTAGCAATTGAAAAATGTTGTAGGAATGCTTCCCAACTGCAGTTTAATATTGCCAATCCTCTAAATTTTCTTGGTGAATACAGCATTGATGTACAAGTAGAACCGGGAAGGCCAATGATTGTTTTCACATTTCTGCGTATGATTGTATCAACACCGTTCAATATATAGTCAGGTATTTTATTTAATGATGCTGATTGAAGAGGGTATATTAACATAGGAAAAATGTATTGGTTAATTATGTTTAATTTTTTATCAAGTTTGAGAAGCGGTGATGTAACTAACTTTTCAAAATCCTTTTCAAAGGTTTGTAACACGTCAACATCAAATATAATTTGATCTGTAAAAGTACATCCCATATATTTTATTCTGTCAGTCTTTTTGATGCAGTTTATCTTGACACTGGATATTTCGAACTCGTACGACACTAGTTCGCCTTTGACAATGTTGATGGCAGAACTTTTTTGTGGATTTATCGTAAGACCAATTTTTTCAAAGAGACATTTAGTTAGTTTTATAATTCTTTTCGCTGAGGAAATACTGTTAGCAGTAACAGCTTGGTCATCAGCAAATCCAGTTAGACAAATGTTATCAAGATCCTCTTTAATTTTATAACCATGTAAATTCGAAAATTGTTTGTCACATACTTCATTATATATGTAATTAATAGCTATGTTAAATAGCATGGGCGATAAAGGGCCACCTTGTGGTACAGAACACTTTATTGATATTGGTTTTGAGTATTGTTTTCCAATTTCAAGTTTAATGCTATTATGCGACAGTAATCCCATTATCAAATTTCTTAAGTTGCTTGAAACTGCATATGCCTTTACAGATTCTTGAATGTGCTTGTGGCCAATTCTGTCAAAAGCTTTTGATATATCTAGGAAAACCACAACACAGTCCTTTTTATTAATTTTAGAGTCTAGAAAACATCCATTAATTAATTTAGAATTGATATGACATCCAGGAATATTAGACACAAACCCTCGTTGGTTACAATTGATATCAAATTGTTCTCTCAATTTTTTATCAAGAACTTTTTCGGTGATACGACGAAGAATTGAGTAAATGGTTATAGGACGCCAGTTAGAAACTTCATATTTCTCATTGCTTTCCTTGTCAATAAGAATGGTTCTTCCTTCTCTAAACTTTGATGGTACATAACTTGTGTAAAGCATAATCTCAATGATTACTTGAATGATATTTGCTATTTGCAGTGTGCGTATTGTTCGTATAAGTATTCTATCAGGTCCTGGAGATGTGTCAATCGATATCGTTTTAATTGCGGTAGATACATCTTCTAGAGAAACAACTACATCCAGATTCGGCTGAGTTGCTTCATACGTCTCTAATATTTTATCATTAGGCGTTTCAAATATGTTACAGAAATGTTCTTCTAAAACCGACATTTCAATGGGACATAAACTCACTTTCTTTTCGTTCATAATATTTCTAACAACTCTTTTTCTTTGATTGTAATAATTGTATTGTGCTACTTCATAGTTGTATTGATCTCTTCGTTTTTGCTTAGTTTTTCTATTAGCACGAGAAGGATTATATGACTTTAAAAAAGTGGTACTTGCTTCTGGATCTTTTCTTTCGAAGACGAAAGTATTTAACAGCTGGGTGTTTTGGGCCATCTAACTTGCCATTAGCTTCATATAGGTATTTTACGAATTCACTCACTAGCTTGTCAAATTCCGATGCATTGAATATTAAAATGTCCTGCTTTATTTGCTGAAATTTCTTTAACCATAACTTGTTTTCCTTATCTAGTTCATATTTGTCATCGTTATAGGCAATTACCTTTTCATTTTGAATGTTATCATTGCGTTTAATTATGTTTTTAATTATAGATTTATTCGCAACTGAAGGATGTTTCTTTCCAACATGAACACTGAGTCCAAGTTTCGTCTTGAAAGATTTACTGCAGTAAGAACATGTATTTATGGAAGGTAGAACCTTATTGTCGTAAAACTTGGAATTTTGGTCATTTCTGTCGTCTTGTATGATAAGATTGTTCTTGACAGATGTCACAGATTTCCTGTTTTCGGAATTATTATTTATTGAGGTCTTTTTTAAGCTTGATTTTGATATTCCAGCTTCTTTTCGATCTTGTGAGGATACCTTAAAGTTTTTTATGAATGACGGAGTCTTCCTTAAGGGGTAACGAGATGAAAAATTTCCATAATCAGAATCGCTGTCAGATACAGATGTCATCATATAAATAAAGAAGAACGATCCAAACGTGTGTGTCCGTCACGACAATTGCAGACGCGATGTCCCCCATTTGCGGTTGCATTCATTTCGCCGTCGCCTCGATTTTGTGACCGGGGCGGAGCCCCGAGAGCCCCTCGGAGAGGGAAAGAACTGCGAGGGCCCCCTTAGAGAAGGACGGAGCCCCGTGAACCCGAGGTGTGGATCCCCGAGGGCCCCTTAAAGAGGGGCGGAGCCCCGGGTCCCCCTTGAAAAGGGGCGAAGCCCCGATGGCCCCTTTGAGAGGGGCGGAACCCCAAAGGCCCTCTTGGAGAAGGGCCGAGCCCCGGGAACCCCCTTGGAGAGGGGTGGGGCCCCGTGAGCCCCCTTGGAAAGGGGCGGACCCCGGGGGCCCCCTTGAAAACGGGCGGATCCCCGAGGGACCCTTGGAGAGGGGCGGAGCCCTAAGGGCCCCCTTAAGAAGGGGCGGAGCCCCAAAAACCTCCTTGGAGAGGGGCGGTGCCCCGATGGCTCTTTTGAGAGGGGCGGAACCCCAAAGGCCCTCTTGGAGAAGGGCCGAGCCCCGGGGGCCCCCTTGGAGAGGGGTAGGGCCCCGTGAGCTCCCTTTGAAAGGGGCGGACCCCGGGGGCCCCCTTGGAGAGGGGCGGAGCCCTGAGGGCCCCCTTAAGAAGGGGCGGAGCCCCAAAAACCTCCTTGGAAAGGGGCGAAGACCCGATGGCCCCTTTGAGAGGAGCGGAACCCCAAAGGCCCTCTTGGAGAAGGGCCGAGCCCCGGGGGCCCCCTTGGAGAGGGGTGGGGCCCCGTGAGCCCCCTTGGAAAGGGGCGGACCCCGGGGGCCCCCTTGAAAACGGGCAGATCCCCGAGGGCCCCCTTGGAGAAGGGCGGAGCCCTGAGGGCCCCCTTAAGAAGGGGCGGAGCCCCAAAAACCTCCTTGGAGAGGGGCGGAGCTCCAAGGGCCCCCTTGGAAAAGGGGAGAGCCCCGTGAGCCACCTTGGAAAGGGGCAAATCCCCGGCGGCCCCCTTGGAAAGGGGCGGATCCCCGAGGGCCCCCTTCAAGAGGGGCGGAGCCCTGAGGGCCCCCTTAAGAAGGGGCGAAGCACCAAGAACCTCCTTGGAGAGGGGCGGAGCCCCTATGGCTCCTTGAAGAGGGGCGGTGCTCCAAGGGCCCCCTTGGAGAAGGGGGGAGCCCCGTGAGCCCCCTTGGAAAGGGGCGGATTCCCGGGGGCCCCACTGGAGAGGGGCGGAGCCCTAAGGGCCCTCTTAAGAAGGGGCGGAGCCCCAAGAACTCCCTTGCAGAGGGGCGGAGCCCCGATGGCTCCTTGGAGAGGGGCGGAGCTCCAAGGGCCCCCTTGGAAAAGGGGGAGCCCCGTGAGCCCCCTTGGAAAGGGGCGGATCCCCGGGGGCCCCCCTGGAGAGGGGAGGAGCCCTGAGGGCCCCCTTAAGAAGGGGCTCCTCCTTGGAGAGGGGCGGAGCTCCGATGGCTCCTTAGACAGCGGCAAAGCTCCAAGAGCCCCCTTGGAGAAGGGGGGAGCCCCGTGAGCCCCCTTGGAAATGGGCGGATCCCCGGGGGCCCCCTTGGAAAGGGGCGGATCCCCGAGAGCTCCCTTGAAGAGGGGCGAAACCCTGAGGGCCCCCTTAAGAAGGGGCGGAGCCGCAAGAACCTCCTTGGAGAGGGGCGGAGCCCCGATGGCTCCTTGAAGAGGGGCGGAGCTCCAAGAACCCCCTTGGAGAAGGGGGGAGCCCCGTGAGCCCCCTGGGAGAAGGGCGGATCCCCGAGGGCCCCATTAGAGGGACGAAACCCCGTGAGCCCCCTTGGAGAGGTGCGGATCCCAGAGGGCCCCATTTTAAGCAATTATTCTCTCTTCAAATGATAACAGATCTCCTTTAGATGGTTAACATCAATTAAAACTTGCACGGGTGTTTATCTACAAATACCTCCCGCTTTATCAAAAGAACTGTTTTAAAACTGTGAAACTCAAACTAACAATAATTGTTTTCAGTTGAAAACGTCTGAAATATTACTGAAATATGACTTCAAATACCTGTGTAAACCGCAGGAGTCGTCTGTACCCCATTCACTCCATTTGTTACACTGTGACAGGATTTTCATGTGCATTTTTTAACGGTGTCAGTGACATTCAGTAACAAAATATTACTAAAGTCAAAATTATTGCTTGGTTAAAATTTATTTTGCATTCGTACTTATTTTATTTTTGTGTATAAAATAACACAAGTGTACATACATCAATGATTATACAATATTTATTTTGATGCTTAGGCCGTGTTCAGTAACTGAGCTACTTTAGATAATTTATAAAATGTCAATGTCTTATTTTGACATTAGTAACTTTTTGTCACTAAATATGCGTACACTGCTAAAAATATTCAATAGGACATTGAAACGACACTTAATGGCGGATTTTAAAACAACCAATCAGAAACAGGACCAAAATTGACCACACTGTCATTAATATAGCCACTGTACTGTGTACCTGTCAACACGTTAGTTCGTGGTGTGTATTTTTGATATTTGTGTGGTGTATTTTGTGTGATCTGCTGTCATCCATGTTGTCTCGAGATGCCAACCATTGTTCCTTTTTTGCCTTCTGTTGGCATGAACCCGGTGACACCAATAACTCAGCAGAAGCGATGAGATTAAGAATCGAAAAATCGATGTAAGATCGAGAATCGAACTGATCTAGAAAATTGGCGAAATGTTTAGCAGAGGTTTTTCAAATTTGGCATTTCGAGGCACATACGATGACGTGCTGATCGTATGGAACTTTTTTGACGTGTTTTTTTTTAGATCATGTCGACAATAATTGTAATACTAATTATTAGTAGTGCAATGGCTCCTCTTGGAGCCTTTCAACGGTTAGGTGAATTAGGCCATTTTTTGTAATTCTTCTCTGCTTTCACTGAATGAATACTTTCCTCAGTAAACCAAACAAAGACTGTCGACCTGCCAGAGCCCAGATGAACAAGCAAGAATTGAAATCGATTATGTTATATCTAATAACAAAGATATAGTTGTTATATCCGTACTACTATTTACATCATTCTATTATCGTTATAACAGGTGGCGCAAAAGTAATCACCCTATCGAAAGATGCTCTCATTTTTGCAAATGGCGTCTTATGTCATTGCGACTTTGACATTTGTGAAGTAAAGAGAAGCAGAATACACGTAGACAAACCATGGATCGCTATATTCCTCAAGAACGCGGAATAATTATTGTGTCAATGTTTTTGACAACTAATTGGTCAGTAGTTTTGGCTCGACGCGAATTTTGTCGTCGATTTCTTGGTAGTGTGGGACCAATTGGGCAAACATTGTGGCGGTTAATCGCTTGCCTCGAAGAGACTGGCTCAACACGGGACAGTTGCAGACGTGGCCGGCTCCAGAGTATCCGTTCAGTCGAGAATATCGCTCCTGTGGCTGCAGATGTCCTAGAGGACCCTCAAACATCAACCAGACGACGGGCCACGCAATTGGGCATCAGTACACTATCTTTACAGGGAATTTTGGTGAAACACTTGAAAATGTTCCCGCACAAAGTGCAACCGCACACGCAGCACGAGCGACAGTGGATATTCTGAAGCAAGTTTTTCCCTGCCGCTTAATTTCTCGTTTTGGATATTGTAACTGTCCCTCAAGATTGCCCAATTTGACCGTTCCAGACTCCTTTCTTTGGGGTATTCTGAAGTCACGGGTCTATACGAACAAGACACAGATCTTGGCGGCCCTAAAGGAGAAGATCTGACTAGAAGTAAAGAATTTATCACCAGAAATTTTGAGAAAAGTCATGGAAAATGCTGTGAAACGAGCCGGAATGTGCATCAACTCTGGCGGTGTCCACTTGACAGATATTATCTTAACGACTTAGGGCCGGTTCTACAATGCAAGTATATACTTAGAATAAGCTATCCGAGGTATAATTGTCATAGTTTTCTTTGTTACAACAGTCGTTTCTAGGGTATTTATTCCCGGGATAACTTTATCCTTGGATTGTAGAACCGGCCCTTAATGGAAAAAAATTAAACGTCTAAATAAACATAATCAACAAACAGAACCAATTCTTTTTATTTACACACGAAGTTACTGCCTTAGGAAATCGAGTGAGGACTTTTGCGCCACCTTGTATATGTATATATATATTAATTAATCAATGCTTGTAGTATGTAATCTAGTATTAGTAATTGATATTCCTATTTTCCAAATTACTCATATTTAGTCTTTATTCTATTGTTTCATGAATAATTAATTATATTACTATTTAGGCATTAATACGCTTGGATGATGCAATATAAACATGAGTGTGCTGGACTTTTGGTGACATCAAGCAGGTTATCCAACCACTCACCTCCGCCTAGGATGTTATTTACATATTTCTAAGTATGCTTATCAGACTTGTATCAAAATCATGTGTTTGCCACTCCTTGTTTTTCCAGTCTTTATCCTAGGAAATGTGACGCAAATACCACAACCACAAACAAACTGTAGAAGGGTATATAAAGTGACAAAACTGATATTGAGACAAGTCATTCTTGATCAGTCTTCAGAGTAGGTTACGTTGTACGTACTACTCCCTATTAAATTATACAAGCAAACTGCGCGCTACGCGCACGTGAAATAGGATACGCGAAAGGTCAAGCTCCGAGCCGAGCGCTAAGATAAGAAAAACAAAACCTAAACAAATATAAACATATGTGAAGCCGGAACGTGAGATTTTATTTTGTGCCACAGACACACAGACACACATTAAGGAAAATTATATTATAGATTTTATTGACTTATATAAAAATACCTTCGTGTTAAAACTTGTAATTTAAACTTAAAAGAAAACAAGCAAAAGTGTTTAAAAATTTATTCTTTGAATTCTTCGTTGAAACACCTATTAAATAAATCTTGTGAGGCCTTCGTGTATTCATCTCGACCACGAACTTCACTTAGTTATGTACACAAATTCAATTAATACAGCCAAATTTAGGTAACGATCATTGTATGATACCAGCAAAGGTGTATATGAACATATTACAAGAACAAAGAAAACTACCAACAAATAATCCCCACCAAATTAACGTAAAATAGTGTGAGGACAATTTTTACGATCCCAGTTCTAATTGGTTGTATAGGAGCACTTTTAAACATTTGCCGGCTTACAAGCATTCGTCGGCAGCTTAACGCACGTGTCTTTTATCGATTCATTCTTAGACGTAAATTTTGTTGCGATGCTCGCTTTAAGTCAAGAATTATTTCGCAATAAAAAGAGTCAGTTGTGTGAGCAGGAATGAGAGGGAACGAACGTTTCTACCCCACCTCTTCTCGCGTAGGCCAGACGCTGTTAGCATGTGTGTAAGTTTTGGCACGAATGTACGCGTCTCCTTCTGTCTGGGCCGCGTGGGTTTGGTTTTTAGAGAATTCGAACGCAAGCTTCCAGTAGAGCAACAAGTGGTGGTTGGTTCCGCTGCTGCGGAGGCCCTTGGCCTTCGCCGTGCAGAGTCGTAATTCATGTGTTTTAATGGATTGAAATAATGCTATGATCACTTATTTTTGGTGTTGAATGTAGGTCATATTTAAGTTCTTTATCATTTGTAATTATTAAATCTATTATTGAAGCACTTTCTCCTGTTACTCGAGTAAATTTATTTGATACTTGGTAGAGCCCATGATTTTTTATGTTCCTTTCTAATTTTTTTGAATAATAAGTATCTTTTGCTATGTTAATGTTGAGGTCTCCTATACAAATCTGTAGCCCATTTTTACTTACATATTCTTCTAGGTCTCCTAGTTTTTCTAGGAATTCAGCATGGCTTGCACTTGGAGAATGGTACAAGCTATCTATATACAATTTTGTTCTATTTACCATGAGTTCAATTCCAGCTACCCACATATTCATTGTATCAGATTGATTTAATATTTCTTTAAACTTATAGCCTTGTTTTATATAAATTATTGCACCTCCAGTATGTTTACTGTCTGAATATGCACACACTGAGTCGTAGCCCTCAATATCAATTTCCTGTTTTAAAAAGTCTCTGGTTACGTGAGTTTCTGCTAAACATACTATAACTGGTTTCCATTCAGACATAATCCATGTTAGTTGTGTTTTATTACTACGTAAACCTTGGATATTTAGATACAATATTGTATGATTTGGTTGCTATATGTCTTTATTTTGATAAATGTCTGGGTAATTCACTTTTTGTTGTAACTGATTGAAAATTCTTTTATATGCTTCGCATTCCTTATTATATGCAGTATGATTGTAATCAATATTTGGTATCTTTAATATTTCGGATGCGTGTTTACAGTTCACACACGTTTCTCTTTCTGCTTTACAATCTTTGGCCATATGTTCCTCGGTACATTTCGGACAGATATTTTTTTCATTTTTACAATCCTTTGCCTTATGCCCAAATTTCCAGCATTTATAACACTGCACCATGTTTATATAGTCTGCGTAATAATATGTTCTCCAACCAATGCAAAGTCTACTTTTTCTTTGTACTTGACTATATGTCTTTGAGTCCACCTGTAGTATAATATTCGTATTGCCTTTTTTTGTTTCATATTTATATACAACTTTTATTTCTCGGTCTTGAGGGTCTGTTGTGATTGTATTCTGTAGAACTATTTTTTCTTGAAGATCTTCTACGTCCTCTAAAAGTTTTTTATCTATATTAAACACTGTAATTTTTGGATTTCTTTTTTGTGGAACTCGTATTTCATATTCTTGACCTAATTTTTCCACCACATTTTTACTTATATTTTCAATATCAGCTTGATTTCGACACTTTATTGCCACTCCGCCTTCTCTAACATATTTAACTCTAGATATACCTATTCCCAGTGAACTTGGACAGATTTTTTCCTCCAATACTTGTTTTGTGACCATACTAGTTTGCGTTACGTTTTTTGGTTTTACTAGCAGTACCTCTTCGGATTTCTTTACCACCTCGCTATAACTTCTATACGGTTGAGTACTAACTTTTTCTTTCTTTAATTCTTCTATTTCTTGTTTCAATAAACTTATAATTTCATTTTTATCATTTACTATTGTTTCTTTACTGTCTACTAACTCCCTTAGAATTTCGTAAGTATCTCCTTTCACGCATCTAAAACACTGAAATTTTAATATACGTCCCGTACTTAGTTGTAATACTTTTACTTCTGATGCTGTGAGTCCTCCACAATTTTTGCATACTGGTGTTTTGCAACCATCACATTTAAAAATCTCTTTACTTTTCTTTACATATGCCACATTCCATTTTTTAGGTTAATTTTATTATCCATTTAAATACTACTAATAAGTGGTAGCGTTCCAACAAATTTATTACTTCACTTGAGCAGGTTTTCACTGTGAGTAGTTTACTATATATTATTTTAATATTCAAAGTTTTATTCACTATGATTCACTTTAAAGTTAAATTAGAACATTTCAAGCATGTGACCAACATAACCTAATCACTAATAGAACGTTCACTCCACAGATGATATTGGATTTGAGAACACTTAATGCAGCTAATGTGGGCAGCGATCACAAGCTGGTACTCTGAAGTCTGTGTTGTAAATCTACAGAATCAGAAAAGGCATCTTGTCGCTATTCCATCAGATGCTACACTTGAAGTTCTGTCAAGATTCAGATACGTCGTCTGTAACTCCGAAAGTTTGAGGATTTTAGGTTATATTACAGATATACTGCAAGTAGGGTCTGAATGTTTTATACAAACTCCTGTAACGAAAGATCATCTCACGAACGATCGGCAAATTGTAAATACCTATAAGTATCCCGGTTTAATTTTCGCAAATATCTAATTTCAACATTCAACATTAACCAATTAATAGTGTACTACAAACAATATTTGTTTAGGATATATTTCTTTTTGTAGGTTGATAAATTTTGGGCGCACTGTAGAACTAACAAACACATGCAGTTTTTATAAAACTGAGAAACCTGAGAGACCGTCATCAGACATATTGTTATTGCTTACGTTATTGAGAGAAACCTGATTTAGAAGAAAGCAGCTTAAATTTGATAAATCTTTATTATTTTTGTTCCAGGTTTTTCTTCACCATGTGTGGAATAAAATTGGCTTCACGTCATGTCTCCAGTTTTAATAATACATTTTTTACAACTGATGCTGATTCCGTAGCACACTTATCATTAACTTCAAACACTTTGATTGTATGATGAAAAAGAACAGCTTGGGAATGAGCAAAGCTAACCCACAGTTCTGTCACTTCCATAAAAAAATTGTTTGAGCACTTTTAGACATTGGTTTTCCGACATGAAAAAGGACTTCAGTGCCGGGTAAGGTTTAAGAATCCCCTCTAGGGCTGGAAGTAAGAACAGCGATCTCACATTAGCATAGCCCAATATTTGTTTGTATTCCTGTCCAGCAAAATCACAAAAATCTCTTATTTCTACGCAAATCGTGTATATATGGAAATACCGAAACATATTTTTAAAAAGTACTTGAATATCAGCTGCGTTAGCAGAATTGTGTATATGTGCATTACAGTCAAGAACAATTATATTTCTGTCTAACTCGGTTTTAAGTTTTGTTATAACATTCTTTTTGCCTTTTCTTAGTAAACCTCCGAAATTTGTGTATGTATTAACGTCCAATTACTTACCTTATTATCCAATGGATAAGATGCAATTGTTTTTTTGAAGAAATAATCTCAGTGTTTCACCTGATATATCAACAAAACTTATGGCTTTATTGTTGATCGAAGCATTTATGTTGTATCCATCAAAATAACGTACAGTAATAGGTAATAACTTTAAGTATTTGTGATTCAAAGTATCGCAAGAAGGGCTTATAAAATCAGTGTTTTTAAGTTCATTTTTCATTTCTTCCAGTGACGAAGGATAAAATACATATTTTATAATTACCTCGCACACTATACAGGGTGTTAAATTTAACCACATAGAGATCTCACAAAACGGAACAACTTTTTTATTTACCATTTTTTCAAAAACACTCCCAAAACTAAGTTAAAATTCAAAACAGTTTTACTCTAAAAATGAATACCCGCCCATGGAATAATATTTTTATTTAATGGCACAAAACACAAAAAACCATACCTTTGAAATGCAAACCAACAAAAACTGCATAGGTACTGGTAACACTTTTAGTTGACATCTGGTCACTACCGCACATTATCATTTGAGGTAGATAAGTTATTGACCGCATGTCTTTTTGTACAGTGCTACTTGTGTCACTCACCTTTAACTAAAGTTTGCCTACAGAACGGTTCATCAAATTTAGGGGAGACAGATGATTGAAAAAATATACTATTAAAAGAAAAACAGTAAATAGAAAAGTTGTTCTGTTTGGTGACTATCACTAGTTAAGATTATTACGTGCACTTTAACACCCTGTATTTGAGCATGAAAACTTTTTTCCTGAAAATTTTGTTTGTAAACTCGTGCAGTCAATGTTTCGAAAACGTTGATTGTGTCGAATGGTATGATAGTCTTAAGTACCTCCATGAATAACTAAATCGTATTTGGATTTTAATGGATCAAGTTTTCGATAATTACTAATACTTTCCGACTGAGATTTTGCTACCACTGTAGTTTTGTGCCTTTGTGTTTCAATGTGGTCTGTTATGGAAGATTTTCCACCACTGCATTTTACCAAAGTGCTTTCACTGTTAACTGCACGCATAAATGAAAATTAGGTTTGTAATGATTCGCTGAAGTGAGCCTTCTGCTTTTTTGAACTCATAATTCAAAAATAACAAGTACGTAATTAACTTAAAATATAAAAACATATAAAGCAACTTACAGTTTTAATCTTGTAGAAGTTTTTAGTCAATAGGACAGTAAATACAAAGACAAGCATTCAATGCTAGGCAACGTCTCGTTCATCACTGAACTCGTGGTGTACTGTTTCACATAAATCCACCTGCAGAGCCGAATGCATGTTCAAATTGAGATCATTCCCAGTATAGTGTTGTCAAATTACCAGAATTTCAAAATGTTAATAGTAAAATCGAAGTTTCGGTCTCATAGTCATCATTTTATAACTTTATAAATTCGAGACAAAATAAAGCCGGGACACCAGTCTAGTTTTGACTGTCCCCGGAAATCAGGGACGAATAATCACCCTAGTTTTTTACACTTCACATTTACCTGATTCTCAATTATTTCGACTGTTTAAAAAACATTTATTGAATCACTTTTAGATAAGCTATTTGAAAGGGCCGTGTTCACAGTTACTCGTCGCCACAATCGCCTCCCACTGGTGATTTATATGGATTGAATATCTAGTCTTTGACCTATATACCGGGTGTCCGTTCTCAAAGTCGAACATAGGCGATTAACATTGTATTGAACGTTTTTGCCGATTCCTGCTCGCCAATTCAACTTACAGGGAAGGTAATGGTATCAATGGAAAGATAAAATTATTACGCATCAAATGATACCAATAATAATATTCCAGATGCGATTTTTATTTTAAAATACTAATTTAAAACTTGGGAATTTTTAAATATGCCATGCCTTGCTTTTCAAGTTCGATAGCATTTGTCAAAAAAATTGGTAGTTATTTGACGTAAATCAGGTATTTTCTGTCAACGTCTGTTAAAATTATCTACAGAAAAATGAATTATTTCAATAAGGAACGAGTGACTGCACTAATGTTAATTGCCTATGTTCGACTTTGAGAATGGACACCCGGTATATAAAACTGCTTTTCTTTTTTATTGTATATTATTGTTAACAATTATACTTCTATGAATGCATTATCATAAAACTGATACACTACAATGTTAATAAAAGAACACCATAATTTTAAGAATGGTTTTACTTGCATTAAACAAACAATATAGCTTGATGACACGATTGTCACGTATTTTCACATATAATTTATTATTAGTTGACAGTAGTATATAAATACGTCTAATATTAGCGGCTACTAGACATATTCCACAAATCGCACACTTTGCAGGAGTTTCTACACTTATAAAAAGATACAATTACAACTTTACAAATTATGTTACAAATAATATAATGATTAGTTAGATCTTAAAATAACAGTTACTATAGCTAGATCACATGTTGGTTTTGATATTATTCAATGGTTATGGGAATAATATTCACGTAACCAAATGCGAATATAAACACATAATATAATGGGCTGCATATAGCTTCAAGGAACTTAAAGTATCAATGATTATCGTTCGGTACTTGCAGTACTGAAAGTGTACAATATTACTACGTCAATATACAAGTCTTTCATTTAGGCTACATATTATCGTGATTGCAGTTTCGTAGTTATTTATGGAACATTAAATTAACAATATATGTACAAAGCAATGCTTAAATAGGAAAAATAATTATGCTACATCTCAGATGAGTATTAGCTGTCATACTTATAGTATTATTGACATGTAATAATTTTAAGTGTGAGAAAGGTATGTTATTAAGTAGCCAAGTGTGTATATAAAAGCATACATTGATGTGAGTAGGTACTTAACTATATGTTTCTAAGTCATATAAGCGTTAATATTTCTAACAATCGCATAGTGTGAAATGTTGTGTAAACTTTTTATGGAAGTACTATAAATATAAATGCTATTTTTGAAGTGTGACTTTTATTCACTTATGAATCTGTTTGTATAATGAAAATAGCATTAAAAATATAGATATGGATTACTATTTCTGAAATAATAATCGGGAGCACTGGAGAATATACACATTTAATAGAATCATTAGGAAAGTGCTAGATGTGGATATACATGTTTTTAGTACTTAAAAATTTGATATGTTTTATATTGCAACTTTGGAAAAAGCTGAAACTGAATTGTAGTCTCTTTGTCATTAGTAATTAGGAGATAAATTACATTAATTTTTGTTTGTTAGTTACCAAATAAAATGTGAGTTGCAAAGAGAAAAATTGTATAGTGTTTTTAATTAATCAACACGCTTAATAATTGGATCATTATATACAGGGTGTCCCATAAAGTTCTCTACATATGGAAAACCTTTTTAATTATCTATTTATCAATAAAAGCAAGTTCTGCATTACTCAAAAACCAAAATGCGCTCATAAAATTCCAGAACTATCTGATATTATACAGGATGGATCAAAAAATTATAATTCGGCTAAAGAGTATAAAGTACCCTTATTCCGAAGATAACAAAACATGTTACTTAGGAAGGTCATAATGGTTTCTGTATTTAGTTGTTTAAGTAATTTTCCAATGACCTGTTGCTTCTCTGAATGAAATTTTTGTAAATTGATTATCTGCATTGAATGTGTGTGACACCTTATTCTGAAAAAGAAATTAATTATAAGAGGCCACCTTTTTATAACTATCCATAACTTTTTCTTCTGAACAACGCTTCTAAGTACCATTTTTTGTTATCTTCAGAAATAGGGTACTTTACTCTTTAACCGAATTATAATTTGTTGATCCATCCTGTATATCAGATAGTCTTGAAATTTTATACGCGCATTTTTCCATATGTAGAGAACTTTATGGGGTATAAAGATTTTAGTTCAATTAAAAAAGTTGGGCAAATGTATTTTAATATAATTTACCTCCAGGTATAAGAATAGCTATTTATATACAGCCTTCAGATACTTAAAACGCTTTGGAACTAGCACACATTTTATTACTTCAATTTTGAAATAATTCTGTATTATTATGAAGTTCATTAGTCCAGAAATTCAAAGGACCATTATAAATTAAAATCTTACTTTTACAAAATAGAATCACATATAGAGTATCAGCGAACTATTTAAGCATAGCTTTGGCTGTGCTCCAAAGCCAACCCTGTTAGTTTACTACCTTGCTCGACCCAGTTTTTTAATCGCCCACGCAGCTCTTCTAGGCTTTTGGACTTGGCTTTATTTATTCGTTTATATTTCACGTCTTTTGGTTTAGTAACAGATCGGTGGTTGGACATCACCCTGTTATACGTTGTGACTTGACTGGGGCCTGTATTAACCTTTTCTGCCTCATCTAATTTATTCCTCGAGTATGGCCATTCAGGTAAGTGTTCGTTCATCTCTGATAATCGATTTTTATTGCTGAAGTCCTTTTTGTCTTCGCTGTTCTCGTCAGTTTGATAGACAGCCCTCTCGCTTCTCTGTGAAGCGAAAGCATCACGTCTTTTAATGGCATCTGTTTTACTCTCTTGCTGGTTTTCATTATCAGCATCCTCTTCGACGCTGTAGACAGTCTCTAGGATTTCTGGACGTCTTAAAAATCCGTTTGACCGACGTGCAGTGTACTTCAAGGTGGGATCAATGGCGTCTGACACAGACCTCATGACTGTAACACCGTCTGCGGATGCAGAACGAAACCGGGGGATGTGAGTTATATTGCTGTCCGAATCTATGTCTTCCATTACCACAGCACTGTCAGAGTCATTTAATGAGTCTAAGTCTAGCAAATTCGTGTCCAGTTCAATCAGGTCATTATGGGGAGGTTCCAATCCGTTGTCAATCAATCGATTGGTGAGAGTCTCTATTATCCTTTGCTGTCGATGTATTATGTTTTCTCGATGGTTGAGGAGAGTTGATATATCCTTCTGCTTTCTTATAAGACGTGACTCGAACAGTAGGAGCTTGGAAGAGAGCACTTTCAGCTGATCAGCCTTCTCCCTTTGTAAACGGCAGGCAAGGGTTTCCTAAAAAGAGAATTGTTTGTTTAATACAATAAAATCCACTGTTTTATTATTCATTTATAAAGATAAATAATGCTAAAATAGGAACGTGGAACATACGAACTTTGGTAAAGTGGAAAAAGTCGAAGAAATGCAAGAAAATAACTTAGACTTGTTAGATATTAGTGAAATAATTTAAGTAATAATGGACAAGGGATCATGAGCATGAATTTTGGGTACACTCGGGGGCTATAATTAGAGAGAGAGCAAAATAAACAGTGGGAATAATACTAAAAAATCTTATTGAGTGGAGGTAGTAAATTTAAGAATAATTGTAGATCTAAGAATGGAAGCTAAAATATTCATAATTCCACAAAGGATATGGACCACATGCATGGGAGAAAATCTTAATGCAAAACGGAAAAACAATTTTAGAATTTTGTATAGCAAACAATCACAATGATACAAAACTTGCGCTACATGAATGAAGCAGAAGAAATTAATTTAAAAAAATAATTGATTATATTACGCATACAGCAAACACAAAACACTAGATGAAAGATGTTATAACTGAAAACTGCAAAGTTAGATGCAGACCATAGATTATTCACACGAGATCAATTATAAAGGCAGCAGTGAAGATAGTGGGATTCAGAAAGTAGACCGTCATAGAAAGAAACCATATTGGTATAATGAAAAAGTTCAATTCAAAGTAATGAAAAAAGACAATATTTCCAAAGAAAGACAAAAAATTCTTGTACATACTTGTCCAATTATTTCAACATTATTTTGATACTTTTTATTGATGTTTTATATGTGTGTTTGTAACTCACATGCGATTAGCCACAAAGCTACATCGCACGTAGCTTGTTTGAGAATTTAATCGTATTTCCTTTTATTTCTCTGTTTTTTGTTTTTATTTGTGTTTTGAAGTCATTAGATTGATGTAAACAACTTGACTTTTCTTGTGCATTCTTTGAAGTCAGTTTCAGTCCGACAACACTACGGGGGGGGGGGGGAATTAGAGATTAAGAGGATTTCATGTATACACTGAGCTAAGGGGTAAAAAAGGCAAATAATTATTTATATATTAAGGCATGCGATACGTCTTGTTCAAATTTAACGTAACTACGCGAGGCGTCAGCAAAACGACTCATTTCATAGTATGCAAAAAAAGGAAACAAGACTAAAATTAGCAATCAGGAAGAGATAGAATGATAGATAAAGCTATAAACAAGTTAAATCACATAAAAAGAGGGGGAGAAAACAACAAAAAGAACATAAGAAAACAAGTGAGAGGGACGAAGATCGAGTATTTGGATATGGAAGTGGTTTATGACAACATGAGACAACACAGTACATAGTATTTAGATGATTTGAGGCTTTCATTGTCATTAAGTAACAAACGACTTCCGGGATTGTACCGTGTCATGACACGGTACAATCCCGAAAGTCGTACCTAGTAATTAAGAGAGAATCTTAATGCTACAGTTACGGAAGAAGGGTAAAACAACTGAGTGCAAAAATTATAGGGCGATATGTTTATCATTAGTATAAGGATAATAGCAAATACATTAAGAACGGAAATTAATGTAAAGAAAAACAAAGGAAGAAAGTGATGCCTTAAATGCTTCCTATGGCTGCAAGTAGTGACAAATTATGAATTTCTACAACCACAACCTTCAGCAAGAACAAGAAATAAAGTTGAAAGTTTTAAGTAGAATAAAAAGACTACACAGATGTACTACTAGTTAAACAACACAATCATGGATAACGTGAATTGGCAATAAAATAAAAAATAAAAATTTAAAATACCATCGTGGCACCTGCAATCCTATATAGAATTGAATCTTGGTCAACCCAAAAGAAGCACGGAAGTAAAATAACAGCAGCGAAAATAAAGTTAAGAAAATCTTTAAGAGATAAAACTCGATAGTTGAATTGAAAAATATTATAAAGAAACTGGGAGAAAACCAAGAAGAAGAAACTCAAACTAAAACTATTTTATTATAGTTAGTTATTATAGTAGATGTAATCAAAAATACTTGTATCTCTATTCGCGGAAAAAGAAATAAATGTATGCACATACCTGCATTTTGTATGCACGCCTCCAGGCCAGAAGTTGTTGAGCCTGCGCCCGCATTTTTTGCCGCAAATCCCGGATTAGTTTTCGAGCATCTTCAAGGCTCTCGATATCTGCGCCCTCAATCTCTCCCTCACCGCCACCAGAATTACGCGCCATAATCACAACGGCGCTTTTATTGGCGTCTAGACTTCCTGATCTGAAAACAGAATAAGCATTAGCACATATCGGTCTTGATATAATTACTTCTTTAAGTTAATGGCAATACATTTATCTACCAGTATGTGAAAGTAACATTGTAAAAATTAAAAACTGGATATGTGTAAGATTGGCAATTGTTCACGTCATGTCTAAATTAACCTGCGTCCGAAATAGAAAAAAATGTGCAGAAAAAAGATAATTCTTTTCAGAAAACCATTGAGTGCAACAATAAATACAATACAATGTAGGCCAAAAGATCTAGGTACTTCTGTTTGATATACGGGTTGTAAAAAAAAATCTTACAATAATTTAGAGCAATTCGCGGACTTTGTAGAATTCAACACATTTGCTCTTGAGATAGATACGCAAATTTTGTAAATGTTTCCCAGAAATTGCCTAGAGCCAGGTTAAATTAAATACGTTTCTAATTCGATCAAACCGCCAGAAAATGCGAAAGCAACCTAAAACCACACAGTTTACGGAGAAATTTTCGTAGAATAAGTGACAAAACTTATTGCAAAAATTATAGTTAACAAGCAAATTGCGCGCTACGCGCACGTGAAATACGATACGCGAAAGGTCAAGCTCCGACCCGAGCGCTAAGATAAGAAAAACAAAACCTAAACAAATATAAACATCTGTGAAGCCGGAACGTGAGATTTTATTTTGTGCCACAGACACACAGACAAACACACATTAAGGAAAATTATATTATAGACTAGCTGACCCAGCAAACGTTGTTTTGAATTATGGCATGATGGGGAAAACCCTTCAAACCATTAAGCACAGAATCATAAAAGTATGACTCCAAATAGAAAGTCGTACAGTGTATAGAAAAACACACTTTCGATATTTTCCTATTTTCCGGCTTTCCCTTTGGATTTTTCCGAATTTTCTTTTTTGCTAAACCACCTCGAGAGTAAGACGAACAAAACAAAAAAATCATCCAAATCGGTCAAGTCGTTCTAGAGTTCTTGCGTTACTAACACACGGCGATTGATTTTTATATACGAGTATATAGATAATTGTAAAACTGTGAGATTAATGAAATGCTTAAATTTGTTTATCGACAGTGTGTGTATCGAATAGAAGTTATTATAAATGGTTATAAAACAATATTTTGTCGTTCTATGAACATTTTGATAGCAACAACTGCTACAGTCAGTTGAAATAGATTTTCCATTTCACGAATTTATAAATTTCTCAAGTATCTATTGGGTTGGGTATAGGTGAACCTACGTTATGTAGGTTTTTTTCGTGTCCCTCGTCAAAGAGAAATAACGTCATGGAGATCTAATACTCTTTACTAAGGACAAGTGCAAATGCACTACATACTTCTACAAGTACTGTGACGTTTCGAAAACTATAATTGCGGGAGACGGTTATCGGTGGCTCCGTTCAGATGGTTTGTGTTATGGCACAGTTAGCAGGGTTTTAGGCAACTAGCGCGACTGTACTTAAATATATGACGACATCGTCGCCGTGGCCCCTCTTAGCGTCGCGTTGTAGTAAGATTATGAAAGGTACTAGCAGCAAGGAAGGCTGGTTGCTTATGGCTTATGCCGTACCAAAAATACCAGTAATGAAAAAAGTTAAGGCGGCTCACAATCTTACGAACAGTTAAGATACCGCGGTGTCGGATCCGTTTAGAGAAGTACAGTGAAACAAGGAGTCGGTGTAACCATACTCTTACTAATAGTTAAGATACTGCGGTGTCGGGTTGTGAGCCACTCAGAGAAGTAAAATAAGACAAAGAGTCGGCGTACACAATCTTACTAACAGTTAAGATACTGCGGTGTCGTATTGGAATTTGTTACGCGTAAAAAGCGTAATCAGCATTAGAATTTAAATTGTACATAATTCTTAGCGGCGTAAACGCTCCATTATTGGAAGGTGGTCTTCGTGTCTACGCAGCTTTATTGCCCACCCGCGCTGTATCGCGCTGTTATGTGTTAATCTGCATTACTGACAGGCTTCATCAGTTGTTTCAAGCAGTTCGTTTTGTTTTTGTTGTATTTCTCTTCCAAAAAGTGGCGCCAGCCGGAAACATTCCTGTGATATTTTGTGCTCCAAGTTTTGCCCCTTAGATTTGCGTATCTTGAATAGGTTCTTCGCTAGTGGTAAGGTTGGGCCACCAGATCGGTGACAGACTAGTAATCAGAGTGATCAGCGGTCCTGGGTTCAAATCGCGGGGTAGGCACAAGTGTACGTATAAAGACGTACAATATCAGTCCTTCTCAGGACTAACTAGGAACACCTGAAGACGGGAGTAGATTAAAACTCCCGAAACGTCGTGTGATATACACGCTAGACAGTGGAAAAAGTCCGATAAAACATATCATAATAGACCGCTGCTAAAAAATTACATTCAGAGAACAGTAATACATTTAGCTGAATTTCGTCAGGAATTTTTAGCGTCACCCGAGAGTTGTAAAAACTTCAGCGATTTCACCTACTTAGGAAGGCGTGCCTACCCCTCTGCTTCTGGAAGCCTAGTTTGATTTTTTGCCACATCGCCTGAGTGCTTTGCTGGTGACGTTTGCCAACCTGCAGAAGCAGCTTAATAAATCTAATGCACCGTTTATATCGTTCATTATCTGATTTCGTTACTGCTACCTTGTGTATTTCAGATATTGTGTTAAAGCCTGCCACGATTAAACTGAGTTTATAAGTTCTCGACCTATTTGAGTATATTTGTTGTAATTGAAAGACTTGTTGGCGCTCATTATATTTGGTAATTTTTAGGGATGTCGTACCCGGTCTAAAATCAAACCCGGGTACCCGAAAGCAATACCCGGGTACCCTCGGGTACCCGAAGAATTTACATTTTGCCTTATTATTTTCTGGCGAATGAAAATATTTTCATACAGGCGATTTTTTTATGACATTGTTTTCGTATTTGTTTGTACTTTTGTAGTTTCATACAATGTTCAAACTCTATGCTCTAAGCATTTTAATGCCGCGAGTTTTTAAGTGAACTAATTTGAAATAGTACCTACACGCCAATTCAAACTGCAAGTCGTCTGTCCTAAATATTTTCAGACTTCCAAGTGTTATCAAATTCAAGTACGTGACTTTTTATGCGAAATTGGTAGCAGCATCAACATCACACAGATAATGTTTATGTTAGTTCAACCAATACTGATGCGATTTAATGGTGCTATTGACGGGTTGAATATTTCTGTGAAGCGGATTTATTGCCTTATATGAAACAATAATCAACATTCTGTGGTATGGGATGGGTTGATTCTTGTTATTACTGCATCGTTGTGTTTTTCTAGAACTTATTCCTATTCTTTTTAAGTTTTTATTATCTTCTCCGAAAAAGGCTGAGTTTTTGGGCATTACATAATTTACTAGTCGGGTACCCGGGTCCTGAAAATATACCCGGGTTGACAATTACCCGGGTCGACCCGGGTACCCGGGTACCCGCCGACATCCCTAGTAATTACATCATTTAAAGAACTGCACGCCGTCTCCACTGAGTATAGCTGGCGAACCCTCAAATATACTCTCGTAGCGTTGCAGTATTTGAAAATGTTTAGGGGAAATATAGCTAACAGTAGTAAGAAGTAAGAGTTAGGCACGTCGTGATACATTACAGCAGTTCTCTGGATTATTCACAGAGCTACAACATGTACCAGGCCTTGCTTTTCTTCTCTCTGCCGTCTCATTCAGATGCGTTTTATACAACTTACAAAAACTCCTCCATTCTGAGTTGCGGCGAGGGCGACCTATGACAACAAACCTGCATTTTGTTGATAGAGAAGCCATACGCTAATTGGTGGCTGCTCTTACAAACCCCACAACTGGTTAGTTAATCAAATTTTGAATTGGAACTTCCCGCGGAGTTCCCGAAACTGCCCCCAACACGTGTCCTTTTGTTTTATAACGGCCCCATACATTTTAAGCTAAATTAGCTCTCGGTTTTTGGCTGCTTGTTTTCACCGCTGTGTCGTTCTAATTTCGCCTAATCCCCCTGTTACAATTTAGCACGCTTTCATCTCTGTTTCAGCTGCCTCGTCTGCTAGGTTATGTGTTAAAAAGATCGTGTTACCAGCAAAGACCTCACTGAATCCCTAACCGCTGCAAATAAATATCAGCTCAAATCATATTCAAAATAAACGAAAGCTTTCGTTAAGGTTTACAATTGTTCACCTATAACTACAAATAATTCTCTGTACTATCTAGCTACGAGTATTAAACTACGAGTCTTGAATTTTTCTTTAAAAAAATATGTATTCCGTGCAAAAAAAAGAAAACTTTGATATGTTTTCTTAAAACTAGTAAGCTAAACGTCCTTAGCAAAATCTGGTTTATATAAAGTATTTTTTATGGTACCCTCAATCATACATCAATTAAAATAAAGTTTGTAACCATTAAGATCATAACATTAAATTGTATCGCACTCAATGCAAGTCTGCATGTTGGACACAAGTTAAAGACTTAGTTACATAATTATACATATTATGTATTAGGAAAAATGTCATTATTTTGTAACGATATTTGTAGAAAGGTAATTATTGTGTGCCCCTAAAGTTAGGCTAATACGAGCCCAGAATCGGATCATTTGGCCCAATTAATATTTTCAGGTATCTTTATTTTGTACCCACAAAAGAAAATCTTTTTGATCAATATTCTTACATCAAAATTGTATTTTAAACAGGTTTAGCAATAACAAATTACTAAAAACAGTCAAGAAACACTAACTTAAAAATAAATTATCGATTCATTTCATTTGGTCCATATGATCAAAATATCATTTCGTTCACCGTAGCATGTTTTGGTTGAAGTGAAACAAGTTGTTTGTTGTTTAATAACATATTGACAGTCTGACATCTGTATTCTTCTTGCAAAAACGGTACGTGGTAAAGCTATCGTCAATTTCTTTAATTCTGGTAATTCCTTGGTAAAATTTTCTAACAATTGCAATTATCGTATTATAGTGTATGAAATATTCCGAAACTATAAAACAACAGGATTCGTAGCAGAAAAGCTAAATTTAGGACGAACTCCAAATATTACATCAGCAAATTTAAGAGCTTTACTGATATGGGCCAAATGATATGGTTCTGGGCTCGTAGATGCTAGTCCTATTATAATGAATAAAGAAATGCTAAATAGAACTAATTGTCTTGATGTCTGTTCAAATTGTAAAGTATTTTTTGACAACTGAGAACTCGTATTCCATGTAATATGTACGACATTGGATCCATGGGAAAAACATTAGGAAAGACTGCAATGTATTTGCGTTGGTCTGAAACTACAAAGGTCACGACCTTCTTGTTTAGATCAAGGTTTGATTGCACCTGTAAAAATTTTTTTAAAAGGAAGTTGTAGACCCAAGTTTCTTGTTCATTCGAAAGGAAATGGAACATAATTGATGTCACAGCAGCATTCTTCCGAGGTTGCTCGATCATATTTTGTTGCTCCGTTATCTCAAAGTACCTCATCGCTTTGATCCAAAAATTCAAGAATCTCTTGCCCCTTTCATTTTAATTTTTATGGGAATGATTCGTCCGTTATTGATACAGGTTTCGTGGGAGTACCTATACAGCGCAAAAGAACTTGAAATTAATAAAAATGCCATTCATGGAACAACAACAAACTACATGTGTTTACAGCTGCCTTTATTACAGCAGAGGAAGTTGCTAAATTGCGATTTGAATATTCCATATCGAGTTGCCACACATTTTCGTCCATTTCGGTTGTAAAAAGGTGCTGCCCGTAACAGTTGCATAATTAGAACTCCATTCGTTTCAAATGATCCTAGTTTTTCGCACGCTGAAGCAGAACTACAACATCCTTGTTTGGTATGAAAGCTGTACCAAGTGCTGGGTGATTTATAGTGCAATGTTTCCAAAGTGGTTGCGTAACAACCGATCTCAGCAATTCCATCAAGGGAAGTGTAGGTGGAGTAGGTGGTACACTATTATTTCCGTTTTATTTTAAACACCCAATAACCACCAATCACTTCTTATCCCACAAATCTCAGTTTGCTTGCAACAATAAGCGTTGGGCGTAATTGGAAAGTAAAGAACAATTTCGAAAACGACCTGAAAGACGAAAATGCCTTGTAAAGCTAACGGAGCGAAACTCCGCGAATGTCACACTACAGCACCATTTAAAAATCTATTTAATTTGTTTGATAAATACTCGTATTTGCGTGTTGTAGTATTTACTTTTCTACACATTCATTTATTTGCAAATATTTATTCTACCATTTATCAATACTCTTATGATTATAAGCCTTTGAATAAATCAACCGCTTAAATATAATACGTTCTAAATATTTCTAGAATCGAACTGAGCTCGAAGTTCTTTTAAGGGGGTGGGGGTGGCTTTTACAATCTCCGGACTTGGACGATCAGTTAGTGGCGGAGCAAGTCGGCATTTATATGTGAAATTTGATACCACAGAGGTTGCATTCTAATGCGAGAGTCCTGATGTGTTTTTGAAGTGTTACTTGTGGTAATTATGTGGATTTATCGAAAGGATTAAAGAAGAAGGTCTGCAGTAGATATTATTGCTTGAGTAGTTTTGTAATGTAGATTAGATGACGTTCGATAGTCCAGCCGAGTTGGACACTGTTTCATTATTAATATTGCTGCATTGATTGTAGAGGTTTGTTGTTTGGGTTGTTGCTCATTATTGTTGTTGGGTTGATGCCCAATCGGTACCGCAATATATTACAGTATTTACCTGGGATTATCGAACATCCGGCGAGATCAGCACTAACCCTTGACCTGATAAGCAATTATTATCAGTGATCCAAGAAGCGCATCTGGATAGTCATGGGATGCTCATTTCCCACAAATGCCTTTTGAGTTCAGGCTTCTGCATGGGTGGCAAACGCAGTTGTAATTCACACTGGCATGAGTTGAGCTCATTGGTCTAGTTAGCATTGGGCTAATGGGCACTAGATGCGGTAAGCATCCGTATTACAGGTATTTCATAGTTAGATCATCGACGGTGCACCTGAAGATCATCCCTAATCGATATACTCTACTAGATCCCACGTAAGAGCACGAAACCCCTTGTAAGTACTATCATCCCCTACTGACAAATGTCGTAATTATTGTGTATCCGTGTTTACGTCTGGATTAGCAGTTTGGTCAGTTTGCGATTGCGAGCGAGTGTGTGTGAACACGTGCCACATGAAACGGGTCTCTAACCGCCTTGCCTTCTTGGTATCGTATTTCTGATCTAAGACTCCTACAACAAAAACGTGTTTCGCAATTTCTGGTCGTCAGCCTGTAATTTATGCATTGGGACTCATTTATTGTGATAATTGCATTTTAACCGCTCTAATACACGAAATACACATATTTACAATATAGGAAGACGGAGGAAAGCAGTTGCTCCTTATATATAAGCATGTTGTGCCTGTCTGCTTGCTTTTGTCACGCTTTCAGCGACCTCTAACGGCAATGGCACGAACTTTACTGTTGCAGGATACTGTAACTGTTTTCTTCTAATAAGTATAACTTCTTTATTGACAATTCCTGATTATTTTAAATATATGAACATATGTTGTGCCGGTCTACCTGCCTACCTGGCTGCATATGTCGCGTTTTCATCAGCGCCATCTGATGAGAATGGCACAAACTTCACTACTACAAGATGCTGTATCTGTTGTCTTCTGTAACTTCTTTATTTATAATACTATTTGAAAAATTCCAAAACAATTTTAATTAGAATAGGATCTCTTTGACAATAAATACATATGTTATGTATTTCAAAAAATACCAAACATGGGGTATGAGAACTTTGTATCGGAGTGAATGAAATATAATGTCCAATCGAATCATATTAAGAGTACTCCCGAAATCAATGTTATTACATTCTGTATTTAAGAATTCAGTGTTTTAAATGAACTGAAATTTTAATTTTGAATGTTCATAACCAACATTACTATAATAGGAGATACAGGACCATGATATTATATAATTCTTCCAAATAATTTATGTCAAACGGCATCTAATAATTAATTTTATATAAGTAAAATCGGTCTTTTTATGAGAGGTTTTAAGGCTCTTGCAAAAATACAGAAAATAAGCTTAAATGTTATGTACTCACTTTTTTGTTTACACAAAGACAAGATACATCGTAGTTGCTATTGTTAATAAACATTTATTTAAATACGTAGCAATGTCAGGTAGTAAATAGTGATAATCACTATGAATGCTAAAAAGAATATTAAGCTTAATTGAATTTATGATTTAATTATTTTGTTACTCCACATGGACGGCTAGCTAGATGAACACTAATTTAGCTGGTAATTGCATAAAGCTTTTTTATAGTTCATATCAAAAACTATTCAAATTTTATAACCGAAATTCAAAGCTGTTTGTCAATAGTGGATTGTTAGCGTTAAAATATTTTTTCTATAGCACATGTTAAAGTGTGCTTTAATCGACTCAAAACAAAAGGTGAAGTGTTACTTTAACAGCAAGGATAGATAAAGTAGCACTTTAACATCAAGGGTAGATAAAGTAATTTAATTTTCTAACTTT
The DNA here is from genome assembly GCA_940337035.1 of Agriotes lineatus. NCBI lineage: Eukaryota > Metazoa > Arthropoda > Insecta > Coleoptera > Elateridae > Agriotes > Agriotes lineatus. The sequence goes on along the minus strand of OW679194.1, from coordinate 17,084,053 downwards.
TATTTAAATTAAATATTACAGCTTCGTATTATCCTAGCAAACCAATCTAGCTACTGAGATTTTAAAATGTGATTGTCTTTCCTTATTTTCTTTTGAAATTGTTAAAGTTCTTGCTATAGAAAAAAAATGTGTATTATACACGACAATAAAGTTATTATTATTCACTCTTGAATCATTGACGTCTCGACTTCGTCTCGACGTTAAACGATTTACTCGTGGATAAAAATTAACGTCTTGTATAATAAATTATTATTGATAGTTTCAAGGTGCACTATTTTCAAGTGTTAATTACTACATTTACTATTTCTGGAATATTTTGAACCCTAAAATGTCATACAATCTGGATAAATATATTAAGCGTTAAATCACGATTCCTTGTTTTGGAGACCGAGAGTTCACGTGCAACCAATGCACCGTGTCGAGGATACTGGGTTAGAAATAGCTTTTGAAATCGAACAGAACGTTCGGGGCTATGACAGGTGGCTGCCATGCGTACCCTTAGCTAGTGAGTTAGATGGTAGCACCTCTAGAATGTACGTACTATCGTAGTCAGTTGAACAATGTTTGGAAGCTTTTTGGACATTACGGCAAATGGTAGACGACAGAGGTCCTTGCTCGTGCTGGATGATTCTATGATAATTGAGAGGGCGGACTCCGTGAAAGCATTACATGTTCCGCGGTGATGATGTGAGCCAGAGGAAACATGTTGTTCCACAGTGGGTCGCAGCCGAGCAACATTTACAGAAGTGCTGTACTGTGATACTAGTAACTAGGGATGGGCGCGTGACGTGAACACAATCGGGTCACGCTGGGCCACGGCGCCGGCGGTTCCCGTTGTAAACGTGAATAATATTTGAATATCGACCGTGAACGTGAGTGAAAATTTCAAAGGCGTGATTCTCGTTTCATGCTAAATAATAAGGATTTTTTTCTACAACCAAGGAAAGTACAATTTATTCATAATTTTAAATGATTGAAACATTTTGTTGACATACTGTTCATACAATTAGAAAAACAGATCACTTTTGCTTTTGAAGTTTCTTATTTAAAAAGCATTGAGACAACTGTATCCATAGCCGACCAAGTAGAGCTTACCTTTGGTTCCTCAGAAGTAAAAATGCTTTTAAAGCTATGAATAAAAACTGTTGTCTAGCAATATATACATTTTTGCATCTGTAAAAAGAACGTCAACTTCATGACAAATTTCGATACTATAAACGTAAAGACTTTTGAAACAGTTGCAGAAAAAGTTGATTGCGAGAAATCCATATTTATTTCATGTTGTAAGTTGTTATACTTACTTTTGAGTTCTATTTCTTTTTATGTTAATTATTCTGACTATGAAACATCATGTTAAGTTATTTCTCGAGCAAAAATATTTCATTTTATGTTCTTTTAGTCCTATTTCGTTTCCTTCCTTGATTTAAAATTTAAAGCTGAATTTTTAAATAAAATCCACGGTCACGCCGTGTGTGGAGGGTCACGCCGTGAACGTGTACGTGAGCGTGACTGAACGTGAATGTTTAAAGAAAGCGTAAAACCTGCAGTTAAGGCCAGGTAAAAATCCTGCATTTCCTTTACGAATTCAGACGCATTCAAAGCGCATTTCAAATCCTGTGCCTGCTTGCAACCGCTTTCCCTTCCGCCAATATAGCCTCTTTCGATCCTACGGTGATCGGTGGCCTTGCGCAAAGTCGCTGCTGAAAAATGGCGTTAGAATAAATCGGTTGTTTGGGTGGAAGAGAGAACGTATTTGCCTCACACCCCTACCATCTAGCCAGACAGTTGAACACATGTTCGTGTAGCTGTACATTTTACGCATTAGCGTCCTGTCCGTGAGTCTTCCACCTCATGTACGGTTGCGTTTCTCCTTTCCTCGTGGCAGTTGACCTTACGTAGCTAAGCGGAGTAATTCTGTGCAAGCGGCCTCCGCGGCTGCCGCCGTTGGAGCCCGTTGGGGAGGATTCGAGTTCTAACTATCGAGTAATGCAGTGTTGCACCAAGTGTCGAGGACGCGTTGATAAACCATCGGGGAAGGTGATCGTAGGTTTCGAACCAGCATAAAGGGTATCATTTGGTTTGTTGTTGTTGTATCGTGTCGTTGCATAAGTTTGCATTAATCGTTGTTACGAATTATAAAAGAAACCGGCTCGAAGATATATAAGTTTTGTTACGGGGCACAAATTGTCGATACGTGCTCCTACCATGCTTGCTAATGGAAGGTTCTGTATGCTGTCGTTGTTGTGAGTATCCTTCACTTCTGGTCGCAAACTTCCCGCATTTTGCCATGCCTGGCTGCCGACGTTGTCCCCTTTGATCGCCTGTCGCAGCGTTCCTGAACGATGACTTTCCAACTAGACATCAACACCAAGATCGTCGCTTAACCACCAGGTACTGTCCAAGTACTAGTAATGTAGTGTACGTTAGAACATAGAGTGTAGCGTTCCCTTTCACAGTGCGCGGAGTGACGCCAAACTTATAATCAAATGCGGTAATTTTATATTCGGCGATTGCGTCTGAAATTGTGACACTTTGTAACTCACCTTCGACGCTGATTGGCCGCGTCGATTATATTCTAATACGTTCATTGTTTATCCCGTTTGCTTGTTACTTTAATTTAAGGAATTACTATTTGAGGTGTACCTGTACACTCAGTTAGTTATTTGAACCAATAGACGGATATTCTAAGTTATCTTTGTTTCTTTATGACTTTTGCATGCGTTTTGTGTCGAATGTGGTTTTCTCTAGCTGTAAAGATCAATGTAAGGTGGAGCGACGAGAGCTGTTTAACCGCTGAAGGTAAGTCCCCGAGTCAGCTGGGGACGCCGCCCAGGAGCGCTGACGCGATTGTAAGCCTTGGACTTCGGGCTTATACAGGGTCTTGAATAAATATTGTCCCCACCCCAAGTCAAGCCTGTGGAGCCCTAATACCCCTTTCTTTGTACTTGTCTCGAGTATAACCACCCCTATTGTAATGGCACTTCGCCCTAATTAACCGCCTGGTCAGATAGAACCACGCCCATCTCCCTGAGTATAGTCGGACAACTATTTTGTAACAACCGTTGAGGCGTGATTAGGGTGAATTCTTCTAACCAGCATTTTTGTCCCCTAGGGTACCGAGTGCCATTGTCGTAAAAGTCGATTTTTGCTGTAACAAACTGGCATTTGTCGTAATACCCGTTTAAGCGTGTAACAGTGCGTGAATGTGAATGTGAATCGCTACTAGAAACCACCGGGCTCTTACTGACTTTGTACAGGTTGTAATAATAGTTAATCTAGCGGATAACTATTGGGCAGTACCAGCAAAAAACGTCGACAGCTAACCTAGCCAGTGAAGGTAACAATGAGGTGCTGAGGAGTTGATACTGACTGATGCAATGCCGAGTACTGTGATGTCGCTGTCGGAAGTACAGAGGGGCCAGGGGGGCACACCCCGTTAACATAATTATTGTTATCGATGAGATTTACAGGTCAGTAGATTTGTGCTTTTACATTACAGCCAAGGAAGATGACTCATATTTGCACTGTTTGCATCCCGCCGCCTTGTGGTCATGGATGAGTTGCACCCCTCACTTTGACAGATTGTCAAAGTATCAGAATTCGAATTTTAAGATAACACAAGGAAACGCGTCTGACACTTTCAAAGTGTTCAAAATGATTACAAAGTGAAGTTGTAGTCATAAGGTTTTCGTTAATTAATTTGTATAAACAAATAATAAAATATGTATGTCATTTCTTCTTTCCCTATACCTATAGTGGCCGGGCTCCATAGCTCAGTGGTAAGCATTCTGGCTACTGATCTAAAGGTCGAGAGTTCGATCCCCGATCCCGGTGAGCTTTTAAAAAAAGGTTTAAAATGTGGATGAAAACCTCTACAGAATGCCATCATTCGGAAGTGATGTAAAGCCGTGCGTCCCATGTTACTACGGATGTGTAGCATGTAAAAGATCCTTTGCTAAGGTTGTAACTCCTCAGTCTCGGCAAAATTCTAAGTAGGACTAAGGTAGCTGGTACTCTGCATGCCTAGACCTTGTCCACGGGGTTGGCAAAAAGGGCCTATGAAGGCCTACTTGCTAGACATGAGTCTCTCCAAAAATACTACTACTAGTACTACTACACACCTATAGTGAATGTTCCGTCTGCCACCACCATCACCATCACCCCAACAGATGTAATTAACATGGTAATCTACATATTATAATGAATTGGGTAACTGTTTGCATACAATAGCGTTTAGAAATAAATCCAAAACATTCAAATAAGTCCTGCACATTATTCAGACGACACGCAAGCTTAATAACTAGCTACAGCTTCCATATTCTGTCCGTAACAGTATTCCCTAGCGCATTGTCGTGGGCAGCTTTCGGTTTCATTTAACTTGGCTATAATTTTCTCTTGTCATGAATAACGATTGAATGGTAGTTTGTAAAGCACACGCTGTTAATTCTAGACGGCAAGCAACAGGCTACACCCACCCGATGTAGACCAATATACACTACACGGCGCTGACCCCAATCAAGCCCGCCTTCCTGCTCGTGAAGTGTAAGGCACGGAAACAGTTTGTTATTAGTGAAAACAAAGTGCTCAGCCACGACAAAAATAATGACACGATGGGTTGTCAGCCTGAGCTTCTATTTATTTTGAAGAGTGGCGAAAGGAAAACAGTTTCCTTAGGACGCAAGCTTGTGTTTATTGGCTTTATGTTCAGACATAGTGACAGATTTTTGAGGGCAATTTGCATGAGGTTTCTGTGTATTGACAATAGAATTAGTGTTCGTCACTTTTAATGGCGATAATTTCGTAATCTGTTATGAGTAGCGAGGCTCTTGAATTGTATTTGAAATTTAAAAAAAAACTATAATTTAGTTACAGCTCTCCAGCGAAGTGACGCAGAGGTGTAATGGGAACTGCCAATAACACAATATATTAGAAATATTTAATTTTAAAAGGTGATGTTTTTGGAATATCTGTTTATCGCAAATCAACCTTTTCTTAATAATTCTACCGTTTCAATTAAGTAGTAATGATCGAAAGTTACAAAGAAGAATGTTCTGCGTGGACATAATTTTAATGCGATGCGCCAAATAGTATACATTTATCGTGATATTTTATTAGAAGCCTAATTTCTCAAATACTCTATGGAATAAAGTATAACATGATGGAGTCAAAATAAAGGAAATTTATTGCTGCAATCAATTATAGAGCATTCTATTTAAAAATACAAAGAAAGATTGAAGGTATTGAAATTTGAACCGGTAGTCTGAACTCCCTGTACTAAAATATCCCGTTTTTATGAAACTTTAGTATTTTTATATCCTAGGTGACAACCTCCTCAATTTCCAGGGAGGAAATATTTAAAAGTGAAGAAAATGGAAGCTTGATGTTGACAAAAAACACTAAAAACGTTCATAAGTTAGAAACACTGAAAGTAATTTAAAAGAACGGTTAGAGCTGAACGTAGAACCCATAGCAGCTTGAACACCCGTGAAGAAATACAAAAATGGTCAAAAATCTGGAATAATAATTTAGAATCAGTCATAAGAGATAAATGAAAGGTTTACGAGAGAACGCTAAACTCTTTCAAATATAGTTGTGCTGTACCGTTAGGATTACGTCACGTTAAACGCCTGTGCGTGGAGCATGTTGTCTATATAATTTTGGCTCATTTTTGGTGTATTTTGGAATATTAAAATTGAGAATCTTAGGCATATAATTTTTTGCAGTTATTTTCCCGTTTTCTTTCTTTTGAAAAATTACCAGTCTTTCGTTTCCCTTCTGTGACTTAAGACCGGGAGCTTGCAAAAGGAAGTCCTCCCCTAAACCTTTACTATTTCTACGGAAGCGCTGAAGGGCCAGAGTAGCGTGATTTTTTTAAGACGATTAGTAGTTGCAATGCAACGCGACTAACAGACGCGCAATCGTTAGTCGTGTTGTATCGCAACTAGCAGACGCGCAACTGTTAGTCGTGTTGTATCGCTACTAACAGACGCGCAACTGTTAGTCGTGTTGTATTGCGACTAACAGACGCGCAACTGACAGTTGACAGATGACAGTTGGCAGATGACAGGTGACAGAAGGCAGTTGACAGATGACAGGTGACAGACGACAAATTGCAGTTGACAGATGACAGGAGAGAGATGGCAGTTGACAAGTAACAAATGACAGTTGACAAATAACAGATGACAAATAACAGATGACAATTGACAGACGACAGATGAAAGTTGACAGTTGACAATTGACAGATAACGGTTGACAAATAACAGTTGACAGATGACAGTTGAAAGCTCAGAGATGACAGATAACAGTTGACATTTGTCACCTGTCATCTGTCGTCATCTATTATTTGTGTTCTGTCACCTGGCATCTGTCAACTGTCAGTTACGCTTCTGTTAGTCGCAATACAACACGACTAACAGTTGCGCGTCTGTTAGTAGCGATACAACATACTAATCGTCTTAAAAACATCACGCTACTCTGGCCCTTCAGCGCTTCCGCATATTTCGGCGTTGTGTTGGATGGCTGATTGAACATCACAATGGGTCGGGTTGTATAATACCACTTCTTGATTGATATGCCTCCACTATTATTTCGCCAGCAATAAAAATAACTTCGAGACCGACGAATGCCTAAGGTATAAAATAAATCCATTTGTTTCACGTGTCTGACCAGGGGTGTAGTCGAGGGGGAACGCGGGGGAACGGCGTTCTCCCACTGGTTTTTTGTTAAGTTAAAAAAAAAATGAAGAACGAATTTATGGTATTTACTTATTAGCACAAACAATTTGATAATTATTCATTCCAGTGTCATTTAAATATAGGCTAGTGGTATATGTTATTATTTAGAAATATCACGTCAAACATGACTTGCTACTTGCTATCAATATGCAAAGTATTAAAAAAAGTTTCAATTAGAAAGTTGTAGGCTTGATATTTATATATTAAGGCTACGAAACTGGCAACATCGTAATAAGGAAAAATTGCACCAGAAAACATCAAAACGCATATTTTTGCACCTATACTTTTAAAAAATTTCCGGAAGAGGACCCCCGGACCCCCCTTTTCCTGGGTGATATTCCATACCCCTCAGAAGTCTAGCGTTCCCCCACTGGCAGATTTGCGGCTCGTTAGACCAATGTTGTTTGTGTGATCCTGTCGTTTTGTGTACATCAAAAGAGCCATACCCCCGAATCTTTTATATGGAGCCACTTATCATCTAACGCGGGAGAGACCACCGCGACTGACGAATCAATTTTGTCCCTGATTGATTGCAGTTTCTTTCGACGTTGATGATCTATAGTTGGAAATCAGGTGTTTTATTGTACTCTCACTTGGAACGTTCGGCGAGTCCCTCCGAGATCTGTACCCGCTTATCTAGCTGGATCGCGTTGGTTGCGGGAATTTTATAAATTCTAAATTAATTTTTATTTTGTAAATAGTAATCAACTTTTTAGGAGGCATTTGTTTAGCGTATTTTTTGGATTTATTTATGTATTGAAACTAGCTGTCAAAATAGTAGACGGATATAAGTTCCATGATAGCGCACCACCTGGCGGTATGTGAAGGGTTTTAAAAGTTCTTTGACTGAAAATGCGTCACGTCTCTTAAGGTATCTGATGAAACTATCAATTGGGGTTATTTTCGCTGTATGGGTTTCCCTTTTGCTTATCTAATCCGTGTGTACTATTTGTTTATTAAGTTTTTCGCTTGATAATTTTTTTTATTAAAGCCTTGGTACTTGAACTTACTTCTGATTTATTTTTTATTCGACCAACCGTTACCTTCTCGTTTATTAAGATTAGGTTTGTGTGAGAGACAAGCTCTCAACGGTAAGTAAAGTTTGTTTAGACTGCTGCCCTGATTAGATTGTAGTTACCGTTGTCGCAAGAAGGCAACTGGAGCCCATACTGTTTCTGTGTAGTAGTTATATGATTTTTTTTAAATCCGACTCACAATCACAAATAGCCGAATATATGGAGTTAGCTTGAGCTTTTTTGTTTGTTTATATGGAATAGGTGTTCGTACTTTACTAAAATTGATTGTGGGAGTATTAGCATATATTCATATTTTACGTTCAAATTTTGCAAAATACGCTTGAAATGTGAATGGAAGTTCCACTTGAATAAGGAAAATGGCTTAATAAGTGCATCTCGTCTTGGCTAAGAGCTAAATATTTTAAAATTTGTATGTGCAAGTAATAAATGATTATTATGAAGTTAAATTTAAATATCAAACTGTCTCAATTTTCTCTAGTCTGGTCGAAGTTCAGGCATACATAATTAAGGGACACACTTCGAGCAGTTGATTTGATTAAAAATTTGCATAATTAACCACGGCAACTTTTATATCAGGTGGTCGTTTTTCACGTCGTGTACAGGCAGCCGCCAGAACACAAACAAGATTACTTTAGTAATTTAATTAGCAAGCCTTATTAAATCTAGGTGGATGCTGCTACGGCTTCTTCGTAAAGTTTATCGAGTTATAATCAGAATTTCCAAGCCCTTTGAACCATAATCTTCAAGTACAAATCGAATATTGTTATAAGTTATAACTGTCTTAATTAATAACATAATCTGCGCAAAGTATCTACTATAGTTATTTAGCGCTAAAAATATATTTTCACAATTATAAGAATATTTTTTACAGAAGTAGAGCTACCTTCCACTACTTAATTCAGTTAAAAGTTTTTATTTTATACAAGCACGAGAGCATTTTCTTTCATAATAGGAAAAATAGGAAATTCACTCGTCCTTTATTTAATATAGTAATCCAGAGAAAATAAGAAATTAATTTCTTTAAAATAACAACATTAAGTGCCATGGGTTCCTCAAAATTTTACTTGATTAACCATACTAATTTAATTTCTTTGGGAAACTCTCGGATTGGACTGAATGTACACCACAGTTGTTGCAATGTGAAGAACGTACTAAAAAATAAATAAAAGTTAAAGCAAGAGAATGGAAGTGCCAGTCGTCATAAGTAATTTCCACGGGGAAGCCATAAACTATAAGGGCAAAAACATACGTGTTCCATTCGTTACTTTGGCCAGCAAAAATCCGACTGACAAGCCTACAAGACAAAAAGCCGGCAAGAGAAATACACAACATAAACCAAACAGACAGAAAAAACGCAAACAAGAGTTGTAGCTACAGGATGGTGCCCACGGCTACGTCCTTTTTACTCCAGAACAGGATTCGCGTCTCTATAAATACGCTCCCAGCGAACAATGTGCAACTGGCACTTCTGCAATTGTCTTTCGAATTTACGTTTGTTTAAGGTGAGAATAAGTATTTTCCAGTCGCCATGCTTTAATAAGGCCAGGTATCTGCATTTCTTGAGAATTTAGGCTTCTAATGTATATAATTTTGGTACAAGCTTTTAATTCCTTTAGTTTAAGCATACATAGACAGGTCTCACTTTTTTATAGTTGTCATAATTTGGTAGAATTCATGTCCTTGAAAAACGTGACATTCGCCAAAAAGTTAAGAAAAAAATAGCTTAATTACAAGCAAAAATATTTTGCCGTTCGAAAGAGGCTACACGGTACCTCGTAACGAAGCTGGCGGCGTGACAGTTGTCTTGTCAAAGTAGAATACAAGTACACTGAATAGAAAGTAAATTGTTTTTTTTTTGCAATTGCTTATACGAGCACACCTCCCCCAACCATACATGAAAACCGGGCGAAAACGGAGTGCGGATGCTGACATTTGCATGTAAAGTTACTTTACTTTAAGAAACGGGTTTTCAGCGAAGAATGTCTTTTGCGTTCGACTCAAAATGTGTACCAGCTATCCACGATTAGTAAGCCAAAGCCTCAGTACTCTCGTAATATGATTATCGCGTATAAGGTGTCCTAAATTAAATAGTTGAACGTGATTAAAAATCGTCAAACCTAATGACCACTAAAAAAATACTAAAAAGTACTAGGGTGTGACAACTAATTGTAATACACAAGGCAATGCAACAAACAAAGTTGTAGCCGGTTTATTCCGTAACGATTTGTTAAGCATGTGCATGAGAAGTATTTTTCTAGTTTTACAACTCCGCGCATTTGAAATGGCTCGACCACGATGAAAATCATAAAGAAGGTGCCTGGTATGTGCAGGCTGCAGGCGGTTAACTACGAAACAAGGCCACAAGACTGGCTGCTCCGTGGTTCGACGAAACTGCAGGATTGAGGTGAAAGGCTTTTCCCCAGTATGATGGCTTGAAATCATAAGAGCGAAAAGCCTTCAAAAGTGGCAGTTTCCCTGAACGGCACCTCCAAACTACTAATGAATATTTTCTCTAGGTGTTCCTCATTGGATGGCATCACAACCCCGTATAGGTACTAAGCCTGAAATATTGCAACAACGTGAAGTGACTCTAAAAACGAACCATGAATAACCTACCAGAGGTTAGAAGGCACCAGCAGCAATCACTGATCTGCCCAAGATGGCTACAGGAAACAGCTATCTCCTATATATACAGAATTCAGGCAATCTTTTAAAAAATTTCCCTATTTTTCAAATGTACACAGACCAGGGGACTATGTAATCAAACGTACCTCAACGAGAAAGCGGTGGCATATGTCTCGTCACCCAAATAAATTATATCTGAAAATAATTGCCTCAACACAATTTCTGGACATTTATGATTTTTGGCACTATCGGTCATTTCTGACTATTTACCATGGGTATTTCCATGACAGTAAGTGGAATTTATCAGTTTCTATAACTACGACGACAGCAAAATTACTTACCGATCTAAAAACTGAGAAGCAAAAATACTTACCGACGCCTTTTCAACGAAACAATAAAAATTAGTCTTACATGTACAATTTGATGAAATTTTATTTGACGAATAACAAATTGGTTACCTAGTGATATGTGCCATATCACTTCGATTATTTCGATGTATTTCGTTCGTTTTAATTTCTCAGTAAATAATTTATATTTTTTGTATAATTTTAATTCCGATCATGCAAAAAATGTTATAAGCACGTCGAACGTTAAGGGTTACCGTTCTCCATACTTAATATACTATTACATTAAGCATTTTTTTAAACGTAACATAACGTTTGTTGAAACTTTTTCCATCTTTATGAAGAGCTTAATCGTGTTCCTGATTTTGATTAACTACTTCAGGACCATCCCGTATACATGGTATTTACGAATGGCACCGATAAGTTACGGAAGGTAATTAATTCCTTAGCTCATTTTAAGAAAAACATAGAAATAGAAGTGGACCCGAAAATACGTTTTACAGGAGCTAGAGCCCCAAAAAGGGAAATACAAAAACACCCTGGCTTGTAGTTGGGAATGTGTTTTACAAGAACGATTTAGTCAAATACAGTAATCTAAAATATACATAAAACAAAATAGAACCACAGCTATTTCTTTCTTATAATGTGAAAGCAGTTAGCAGTTCTTTAAACTCTACTAAAAAGTAGTAGTACAAATGTTGTATTTTTTGCTCTCTCATAAGACAATACAGTTTTGGCGAATCTTATTGCTGGAGTAACAATCAGAACGCTTTGGCAAAAATGTTTTGCTCATAAAAGCAACAGTAGCATACGCGTCGTTAGAGCCGACTATGAAGAACTTTAGCTGCAAAGTTTGAAAAGAAGTATAACAATGGAACTAATTACTAATTAGATAATTCGTTAATGCTAGCATGGATTATATTAAGGCATAAGCGTAGTGACAAGTTTCCGCTTTACTAATTCCTGCTTCTCGTTTGCGTAATCACCAAGCGCCTACTCGTTCTACTGCTATTCATTTCTGAATTATATTAAACATGGCATTACGTTGTAAATAAGTAAAAGTATTGAAAATAGCTATTCAGTTTTTTCTCAAATGAGTTCATATGCACAATTAGAAATATTAATTTGCCCCCACTTGATCACAAATGGTAGGGCTTTAGTCATTACTCATTAAAATTGACGTGAATATAAGTATTACACTGTGGAAACTATCAGACACGCTTCAATCTGCACTAGTATACAGAGATGTTTTACCTGAAAGTTAATATGAAATTCGTTAAAAGTGAAACTTCATATAAATAATGCATTATATTTGAATTTTGATGTCAAATAGCAAATATTTTTAGTAAACATGTTTACTTCAATGTTTTAATTATTTGTTCTTTTTTTACTTGCATCTATATTGAATATATATTAATTAATTCTAAATATTCAGCTATTACGGTACATATACCCATCTTAATTAACCTTACTCTTCTTTTTGAAAGTTTAATTTAATTGCGTTAATAGGTACTTAATTGAATAACGTTTTCTGCAGTTCAAGGTAAAGGCAAAATTATGGCACGGTTGTTTATGTAACCAGTGCTAAAAGTAATGCTTTTAAGTTGTATGGTACAAATCAAAATCAGTTTTAGTGTGTTTACTTTATCATACTACTGCTGCATCTAAAAGCCTCTAAACTTAAGCCAATGGAAGACAACGTTATGTGTACGTAGGCAAGTGAAATTCGTTTAGGCAGTTCGCTCGCTTCGGATGTAAATCCATGGCGGTGGTAAACTAAGTCAGTGGTATTTCATAAATTTACTATAAATCCCTTACTGCCTGAAGAATGTTCAAGTTGGATATACTGCAAGTTCAAATGCCATTCAGTAGACCATTTAATAGCTACTTTAAAGCATATAAACGTATAAGATGCAAATCCATATCGGTGGTAAACCAAATCGGTGGCACTCTACACCCTCTGCGATTATTTTGTATCGGATGTAAATCCATTCGGTGGTAATCCACATTGAGAAAAATAATAAATTAACATATTTTGTGTTTAATAGGAAGTTGAACCATTAGATGGTGTTTCATCAGGTGGATTTTAATGCATTTACCAGAAAATTATAAGATAAAAGACACTCGTTGCGGACAAGGTTTTGGTCGTCGCAGATAAACTAATAGAATCAACTTATTAATTTCTCTTGATCTGGTTAAAAACAATCAGTTCATTGAAATACTTCCCTTTCTTCTTTGTCTTTGCTCTTTCAACGGAGTTGAGTTCCTATTTTTATTACTACACACTTAAGCATTTTCACGTAACTCAATCCTTGGGACACTTTTACACATTTCCCACTTTTTTATATTCGTTCAAATTTAGTCCCCTGTTTTGTAACACTTTTTCTACTCTCTGACACCATGACATAAAGGGGCTTGGCTCTTGCATTTTTCCTAAGAACGCCATTTTCATTTCTTTCAATTATCTAATCTGCATTTTAAACAAATGTCCTAGTCAACGTAAATGGCTGCATTCGCTTCCCTTTACTAGTGATTCTACCCCTAGTATTTTCTCATATATGTATTTCGAATTCCTTCCCTTCTTATTATGCTTTCTATGCGTCTTAATTATTTCTTTTCATTGGTTTACAAGTCTCTCCGTTGTTTGTCGAGAATCCATATTTTACTATCGTATGAGAGGATAAGTGCATTGCAGGCATTATATGCATATATACTCAGCTTAAGCTTTATTTGAGGATTCCTATTTTTGCTGCTGAACTCAACCTTTTATTCATTTCTTGCTCCCTGGTTCCCGTGGTACCTAGTAATCTTAGGTACTTCAAATTATCTGCTGGTACAACTGTACGCTTTCAACTTCAATATTTAACTTTTTTATTCTGTCAACTGGCATTGCCATGGTTTTTTCTTCATAATGATCATAATTCTCTCTAGCAAGGTTTCAGATTTACCCGGTTTCTGCAGCTTGCATGAGGTCATCTGCAAACATATTCCTGGTTAATAATGACAACTGCATATTTCAAAAAGCAAGTTATTATCGTGTGATGTCACAACTAACAGGTAGAATTCTTAGGAATTGTTTGGAAACCCTCGTTGCGGCCACAGCTGCAAGGCTGACCAGCTCAAATATAATATTATGAATGTTACCTTTTGATTTCTTTGTGTTTTGCCTGTAGCGACTGATCTGATTTTCGCAAGCGAACGCCTATTCCTCCAACCCCCATCTCGGTGAGCTAGGTGCTGAGGACCCAGTGAACTTTTTACATGTCGTAAACCACGATTTATCGGTAATAGCTGAGATAATCAATATTACGATACATAGAAAGGAACACCAGAAGTAAATAAGACCAATATTTCCGATGAAAAAATATAACTCAAATCATAAAAAGAAGATAAGTGAATGGAAGAACATACATATAAAAAGAATGAACACAAGACCAATGAAATATATTAGACCATTGACAACATGTCTTGGCCAACCCAACTAATTAACTAATTAATAAAATTAATAAATACTACAAAGTGTGATTAATAAATACAGAAAAAATCCACTAACATTAAGAAAGGTGCTAATAGATACTTAATCAAAAACAACTAGTCTTGGTTATGAAAGTGTTGATATTCTTCCTAGGATTGTGCCCGCTAATTTAATTAAAGTCCAAGAGTCCAAGCAAACGCAATCCATCACTCTGCATTTTAAAAGCGTGCACTATAATAACCTTTCCAGTACCATTCACTTCCTTCAAAAGGTTGCACAGCTTCCTTTTCTGGTTTTATTAATTATTGTTGGCATTTGTGGTCGTTTACCGGCTTCTGATTATACAAGTTTCGGTACGTCTATTTTTAGAACTAATTTCACCGGCGACAAAAAGCAGGTTAGAGAACTGAAGCGTGGCTTCCAGCAAGAAACTTTAAATTTACCATACCTGGATACCGTGGAGATAAAGCGGTTTTTATCTGTTGCCCAGTGCACCGCGATCGCTGCACTTTCAACGACCTTGTGGTATTACGACAAGGCCGTTCGGTTCGGCCTCCGCCTCTTACTGACTCGCAACGACCTGCGAGGTATTTTTATATTTGTTTGTCTGATGCTAGTTGTTGCAAACTATATTTTTTAATAAGATCAAAATGTTCTTTAAACGCCGATAATTGGGAAGAGCCTAGTGATAATCTTTAACTGGTCCTCTAGCATTTTTTGCGAAAGGACCTTGGTGTCTATATACAAAACTGTTTTATTCAAAATTATTTTGATGTGCACAACTTCCGGTTTATGGACGTTATTCCCTAATAATTGTGATTTTACCTAAACGCATCTTATCGGCCTCTTTGGTTTGGTCTGTTCGATCGCTGGGATCAGGTATTTTCTTCAAATATTTTTTATGTTTAATTATTGTGATATGCATATGGACTTTTTAAGTAACTGTCTTAAAAACCGTAATCGGACGAAAAACCTCTAATGAAAAAAACCCGGACCAAAAACCGTACAAACAACCCGTGAACTAAAATCCTGGGAGTAAAAATCCCCACGGACCTAAACCCCGACCATATTGGGTTCCCACTTAAAATGGTATTTCGATTTCCTTGAGCTTGACCTGATTTCCCTGGCAAGAATAATTTTTCCCGATTTAATTGTAAAAATAAAAACTACTTACTTAATTATTGATTCCCACACTAAGAACTCTAGGACTACTCTCCCACCCCTCTAGAGTAAAAAAAAAACGATTAAAATCCCTACCATATTATGTGCATTACTAATGCGTTATTGATTCAGGGTTCCCACTTAAAATGATTTCCCTGACTAGATTCGTTTTCCCCAATTTAATTTTAAAAATAAAAATAAAAACTGTTTATCTTAATTACTGAAAATTATTTTAAAAACTCATGCACAAAACCCTCCAGACAAAGTGTGCCTACGTGGCTTTGCAACATTTGTCCATGTGCAGAAGCATCCTGCTCTAAATGATTTTTCTTTTTACAAGAAAACTAAAAATAATAAATCGTTGTCACATAAAAACTTTGAACTACTGTTATGTTTACCATTTTCCCACAGGCGCTACAGAACACCTCATTTTTTTAGTGGGATGCTGCTGGAAAACTTTCTTGTTTTGCACGTCCCTTAACCATTTCGTTATCTTTCACCTAGTCAACAGTCCTTAAAGAAATATTTAACAAGTAGGTAGGTATTACAAAAAATGATATTATGATAGCGGAACGTAGAGCGCGAATGAAGCAGTAGTTGCTATACACAAGCAGGGAGACTAGTGGATGTGGTTCCATAAGCACCGCTGTTGTAAATTAGCTCGAAAATTCTAATTACGACAAGTGCCTATTTTAGGCACACTAATTTTGGTTTTAGGCTCACCAAATATGTTTTAGGCATTTAGGCAAAATCAAATTGGGCTCAAAATGTCTCTCTATAATTTGCAGTAATCTGTATTTGTCGTTACGGACGATATGGCCAAAATACTCTAATTTTCAGCTTTTTATGGTGCTTAAAACTTCTCTTGGTTTGTTTATGCGCTGCAAAACTTCTACATTTGTAGTTCTGTCAATCCAAAAAATTTTCATTATTCTACGATAGGCCCACATCTCAAAAGCAGTAGGTATGGGGGCACTTGAGCGTGGGAACTAGGTCATCTCTTATCATCGTGGGAACTGGGTCACGGTCGTCTCGTCAGTAGGTCATCTCTTATCATCGTGGGAACTGGGTCACGGTCGTCTCGTCGCCTGATAAGCGTGGGAACCGGGTCAAGGTCGTCTCTTATCATCGTGGGAACCGGAAGTGTCGACTGATAAGCGTGGGAACCGGGTCAAGGTCGACTGATAAGCGTGGGAACCGGGTCAAGGTCGTCTCTTATCATTGTCGACTGATAAGCGTGGGAACCGGAGCAGGTAAAGGTAGGTGTACAGGTATGCACGTAAAAGTTGCAGATAAAGGTAAAAGTGCATTTACGGGGTTGAAACTGCATTTAAAAGTGCATTTACGGGGGTTCAGGTGCATTTACGGGGTTGAAAGCGCATTTAAAAGTGCATTTACGGGGTTCAGGTACCTGTAAAAAAGTGCATTTAAGGATTCAAAGTGCAGTTAAGTGTTAAAAAGAGTCATCTGTAGGTGTTCGAATTGCGTGGGAAAATTTTGATAAGCGTGGGAACCGGGTCATCTCTTATCATCGTAGGAACCGGACCGTTAGCAGAATGAGGTCGCGCGATTAAAAAATCACAACAACAACATATTAAAGAGTCACTGACCTGGCCTTCCCCATACAAACAATAGCTAACGCATTCTGCCGTATACTGGCCACTTCATTTCCGATGAAGGGATTGAACATTAGATACTTCCCTAGTCGAGAAAGTTCTCAAACGTAAAAGTAGTCAACTTTATGTCAAATGGTTGGACATCGATGAACGTTCTTGGATCGCTAAGAAAGATTTATTGTAGGCACTTTGTAATTTTTTAAGTTTCTAATTGGTGTAATTTTTACTTATGTACTGTTCTGATACTCTTTACAAATAAATGAATACCTTTATAATTTGTTGTTTTATTTCTTATATTATAAGGAAATAAAAGACGAAATACAATAAACACATTTATTTTATAGTTCTATATACATAGTGCATATACAATCATTTATGTAAACATATGTACGTATATCAAACATTAATTCTATATGTTGCATAAACTACAACAACTGTCGCTGTCTGTATTCGTTAATCTTATAGTGACCCCATGGAACAGTTTCGATTTTGTTAATAAAAAATCTTTTATCATCTAAAGCACTTAAGACTTTCTTACCAATTAAATAAATAGTTCTCTTGAAGCTCTTTAAATTTCACTCCTGCAATTACTTTAAAAACAGGTTTCGATATTGGCATGTAGAAATATGAATCTAACTCAAGAAGCACTTTATTGAATTTTCTAACAACCACAATGCGTCTATAAATCCGAAGAAAGATGATTAGTTTATAAACTGTTCTTTTAAATTTTTGTTTTAAAGGCTGACTACGGTGTGAACAAGAATCAAATACTTTTACGCAATGTGCTGCATCAGTTATGTATTTAAAATATCTACTTTCTCTAGCATACTCGTAGCCTTCTATCGAAGACCATTTCCAAATTATTAAATTGGTTTGCAAGAACTCTAAAAATTGAGTAGATAAAACGTACTTCTTTTCCGTTATGTTTAGATACAAACACAAGAAGTTAAAATCAAAGCTCTGAAATATATCAGAGGGATGCTCATAAAGAAATATGAAATCAAATTTGATACCTCCTCTTTCAAATTTTACAACCGGCTTTTGCAACTTGTAACGTATTTTCTCCACCTCCAAAATTCTATGTGTAGTTCTTTTGCTACATACAATATCATAATCGTTGCAATGTAATGGTTTTATACATCCAAAATTGAGGTTAAATTCACGGCAAAATAAGTTAAGCGCTTGACTTCCAACTAAATATCCATTATTAAATTCTCTAATGCAAAGGGGTACGTATTTACATTTCACAGTTGCATACGTTTCAAATTCTTGCAATAACAAATCGAAATTGTATGAAGTATACTTGCGAAACATTTAAATAAAATACACTTTCATACCAAATATGTACGTTTCTATTTTTAGATGGTGGAGTTGAGAGGTCGTCGTTATCTGAAGGTCTGGGATTGAACTGGCAGCTAACAGATGTTAATTTAATTATTTCACTTCTGAAACAAGATAAGTCATTTAGGTATTTAACATGTAATTAATTTGAGTGATGTGAAAAATTTAATAAATCATATGTAATTATAAAATTGTTTACATACCATTTATTCCTCGATGTGAAATTCGAAACTAGAAGCCGGTTGCGCTTTTCCAAAGTCTACCTGTCCCATGTAGGTAAAGTAAACGTTTTTCTTTAATAATTCCAGACACTCTTTATCGGTTAGAACTTGACAAATTCGCTTCGGTAAAAATATTGTGAAATCATCGCTTTCGAGAAGAATGGTCCTTTGTCCACCCAATTTTGAGCAGTTAAACGGCTTTAGGCTTTCAACCCTATACTTCTGCCCCACGTTCAAGTCTTGGGCCTTTAGATTCGGCTTTGTAGTAATTTTTCCAGCTGAATTTAATTTTTTTAGTAAGTCCATTATCTAAATATGTATACAACACCTTATAAAACAGTCAGGAAAAAATATGTTCTTTATACTTACAAAGTAGAGAAGGACACGTTTACAAGAGCACTACACGTCAATACTATGTCAACTAGAAACGATTAATTATTTGGCGCTATTTATATATGCCAATTTCGGGGGTGTAAGTTTAATAACATATAAAAAACAAGTCAACGACTTTTATGTAGTCCATAATAACACCAATTAAAATCGCAATTTTAACAGATAACCTTAATATGTTTTGAAGTCTGCAAAATAATATTATCTTTGTTTTCTACATCAGAGTTCTAAGTTCGAACTTTGAACCCGTACTAAATAGCCATATGTTTTGAAGTCTGCAAATAATGTCATCTTTGTTTTATACTTCCGGTTCCAATTTCTTTACTGTATCAATGACTACGATATTATATATGCCAATTTCGGGGGTGTAAGCTTAATAACATAAAAACAAGTCAACGACCTATGCAGTTCATAATAACATCAATTAAAATCGCAATACAAAGGTCGCTTAGATTCGCAAATACTGTAATGTTTGTTTGTTTAGAGTGTCTGTGATATGAGAGAGGTCGAAGTCTCGTATTAGCACTGTTCTATATATAAGTTATCATTGTTAAAGTTCTTTGCCTTATTATGCATATGAGGTCAAAGTACAACTCATAACGGATAGTAATATGACTAAACCGAGTATCCTGTTGAAAATATCTCGCAGGTTGAAGTCTGCAAATAATGTCATCTTTGTTTTATACTTCCGGTTCCAATTTCTTTACTGTATCAATGACTACGATATTATATATGCCAATTTCGGGGGTGTAAGCTTAATAACATAAAAACAAGTCAACGACCTATGCAGTTCATAATAACATCAATTAAAATCGCAATACAAAGGTCGCTTAGATTCGCAAATACTGTAATGTTTGTTTGTTTAGAGTGTCTGTGATATGAGAGAGGTCGAAGTCTCGTATTAGCACTGTTCTATATATAAGTTATCATTGTTAAAGTTCTTTGCCTTATTATGCATATGAGGTCAAAGTACAACTCATAACGGATAGTAATATGACTAAACCGAGTATCCTGTTGAAAATATCTCGCAGGTTGAAGTCTGCAAATAATGTCATCTTTGTTTTATACTTCCGGTTCCAATTTCTTTACTGTATCAATGACTACGATATTATATATGCCAATTTCGGGGGTGTAAGCTTAATAACATAAAAACAAGTCAACGACCTATGCAGTTCATAATAACATCAATTAAAATCGCAATACAAAGGTCGCTTAGATTCGCAAATACTGTAATGTTTGTTTGTTTAGAGTGTCTGTGATATGAGAGAGGTCGAAGTCTCGTATTAGCACTGTTCTATATATAAGTTATCATTGTTAAAGTTCTTTGCCTTATTATGCATATGAGGTCAAAGTACAACTCATAACGGATAGTAATATGACTAAACCGAGTATCCTGTTGAAAATATCTCGCAGGAAAACCAGAACCTAGAAAATATATTATTATTACAGAAATGAGCACGACATGTCGACTGAAGAAAAAAGTTCTAGAGATGATGAAAATTCAAGAACTCCATCGTGGATACGTAGTCCAAACAGCGAGGGGATGCAGAACAGTGAAGACATTGTCGACGACGATTACGAGCCCCGTGAAAGTTTCCAAATTATACAAAAAGTGTTGCCTTTATGGTGTGCGTATCAACAACGAGATCTGCTGTTTAACAGTCAATATCAACTCGAGAGGCACGTCAAGGAGCAAACATGGTGTTGTGTGGTTTTATATTTATGTGTGGTGATGCATCTGACACAACCTGTCGTGGAGGTAAAAATTTGATATTTTTGACGAAATTTAGGAAAAGTTAGGTAAACATAGTCTTCTAACCCATCTTTGATAACTTGGACCGCTGATTAAAAAATTTGATATTTTTGACGAAATTTAGGAAAAAGTTATTTAAACATAGTCATGCGACCCCTCGTTGAACTTGGCTTCGACCGCTGATTAATATTCTGTTATTTTTGCCAATTTCCGGTTTACGAAAAGTTATTTAAACATAGTCATGCGACCCCTCGTTGAACTTGGCTTCGACCGCTGATTAATATTCTGTTATTTTTGCCAATTTCCGGTTTACGAAAAGTTATTTAAACATAGTCATGCGACCCCTCGTTGAACTTGGCTTCGACCGCTGATTAATATTCTGTTATTTTTGCCAATTTCCGGTTTACGAAAAGTTATTTAAACATAGTCATGCGACCCCTCGTTGAACTTGGATTCGACCGCTGATTAATATTCTGTTATTTTTGCCAATTTCCGGTTTACGAAAAGTTATTTAAACATAGTCATGCGACCCCTCGTTGAACTTGGATTCGACCGCTGATTAAAATTCTGTTATTTTTGCCAATTTCCGGTTTACAAAAAGTTATTTAAACATAGTCATGCGACCCCTCGTTGAACTTGGCTTCGACCGCTGATTAATATTCTGTTATTTTTGCCAATTTCCGGTTTACAAAAAGTTATTTAAACATAGTCATGCGACCCCTCGTTGAACTTGGATTCGGCCGCTGATTAATATTCTGTTATTTTTGCCAATTTCCGGTTTACGAAAATTTATTTAAACATAGTCATGCGACCCCTCGTTGAACTTGGCTTCGACCGCTGATTAATATTCTGTTATTTTTGCCAATTTCCGGTTTACAAAAAGTTATTTAAACATAGTCATGCGACCCCTCGTTGAACTTGGCTTCGACCGCTGATTAATATTCTGTTATTTTTGCCAATTTCCGGTTTACGAAAAGTTATTTAAACATAGTCATGCAACCCCTCGTTGAACTTGGCTTCGACCGCTGATTAATATTCTGTTATTTTTGACAATTTCTGGTTTACAAAAAATCAGTTAAATAAATAGAGCTGTTTCTGACCTATAACTGTATCTTGCCTATTTATAGCTGCTTCTGACCTTTGCACAGAGGGGCCTTTTTAGGTGGCTCTTAAAAGCTTATGTGCATTTTCAATAAAAATCTAATGGTCTGACGTTTATAATTTATGTTATGAGTTGTTAGCTGTAAAGTAGTGCCTTAGAATAGGCATAGTCATTTAATGGTTATAAATTACAAAGCAGAAGCTGTTGACCTCGTGCCTCTGTGTAGTGCCTTTGAATACGAGGGGCCATTTATGGTTATAAATTACTAATAGTTTGAAGCCTTGAGCGGGTGATCGGCTGTTTTCTCCCCATCAGGGCCCTCACGTAGGGAGAGTACCAACTCCGAGTGTTTGTAAGACCCATGTACAAAGTGGGCCGTCACTCATAAAGGAGTTAGGTATATACAGTGGGAGAATTGCTGCCTGTTGGATGTAAAGAATCATCTGTTCGGTTTCTTTTCTGCTTCGGTCATTTACAACCTATTTAAGAAGAAGAAATTTATGTGAACCCCGCTGTCAGATTAAATTCATAGCATTATACAAACTCTTATCTCTTGGCGCTTGCGGTCAGCCTTACCGGTTTGCGTAAAATATCTCGTTTCGCTTATCATGTCTATGGAACACCCTCGAGTAATGATGGATATAGGGGTAAATAAAAATACAGTAATAATACATTTTTTTATTTTATTTAGCTATCAATACAGTTCATCGGCCTTAATTCTAACATGAGGAACTATGCTTAAACATGTTTTGGTTTTTTGGTGTACCCATAGGGCACTGAATCGTAATTTTCTATGATTCTACGTTTATTAAATGTAATTTTAAATGTTTTAAATTCGTCTTTTGTTACTATCGTATGGTCCGTAGTTCTACGAATATTTTTATTAAACAGAATTACCTCCTTGTCGTCTTTACTCATATTTATTATTAGGTCTTCTAAAACACCCATATTCACTTTTTCTAGATTTTTCTGCGATAAGGTAATACCTTTAAATTTACAAATCTCTGTATATTTTTTTGTTTCTGGCGAATAAACCACATAGGCGTATGTTTTAGGCCCTCCTGTTACAAAATTAGTTATATAGCTTCCTGGTCCATATTCCTCTAGCTCATCGGTTAGTTCACCTAGGAAGTTCCCTGATGGGGGTTCATAGTGATTTTCCTTGGATATGTACTGGAGCGAATCCGTATCTCCGTACAAAACCCTCTCCCCCAATTTTTCCATCTCGTTATACAGCTTGAGTCGGGCTTGCGCAGTCGTGAAACAGGCT
Source organism: Agriotes lineatus (assembly GCA_940337035.1). Taxonomy (NCBI): domain Eukaryota; kingdom Metazoa; phylum Arthropoda; class Insecta; order Coleoptera; family Elateridae; genus Agriotes; species Agriotes lineatus. The sequence goes on along the minus strand of OW679194.1, from coordinate 17,060,984 downwards.
ATCGCCACATTCACAGTCGATAAGGGCTCAGATGCCTCCTCTTTGTGTACCCAATTAACAATTATAGCTTCTTCATTAACAGGATTTATATGACAAACATTGATTTCAGGGTTGGTTAGGAGCGAGTACAATTCAGCAGGTTCTGTAATTATTTCTGTCTTGGGCTGATTTTCCCGCTGACCAAACTTACCCCAGAACGAATTCAGCATAAGTTTAGCCAGGGAGCGTAAACCAGGGTTTTTTTCTATTTTAGTATGGTCCAGTCCTATACCCTCGATTCCAAAATAATCTTCTATATATTGCCTTTTCTGCTCCTCAGTCGAACAGTCCGGGGGCCATCCTGATGCCTCTTGTTTAATTTTTAGAAATGTGTCTATAAATTCTGTAAACAGACCCGTTCGTACCGTATATTTCCATATTTCTTGAATGTTTAAGATTCGGTATCCTCTGCTGAGAGCTGTCCTAACCTCATCTATAACCCAGGTGCCAATTAGCGCTCTCTCATTTTCGGTGTGAGTACATATCCCTTGATTGGAGTTTACAGCGCATGTACGACAGAGAGAGAACAGCAATTTTTTATTTTCTTTTATTGGTAAAACAGGATGATATAAATCTTGAGGTGGTAATATAATACATTTAATTAGCCCCTCTGCTCCCTGTTCGAGTTGTTGCGCACAATTTTCATGACCCACATGTACATCAGGATGGCCAACTGGAAACTTGCCGTATTTGCACACCCACGGATATAAACTGCAGAAATCTTTGTAGTGAATTTTTTCTCCATCTTTTATCTCGTGTTTTAATTTTATTGCTTCGGTTCTGCCCCCAAAAAATGCCTCTCTCGGATTCAATGGTAGTGATGTAAGAAGGGAATGATCCTCTAATTCTGCCTGATGTCTGAACTGACACTCCCACATTTCAATGACCTCATATCCCTGCATCTTTAACTTTTTAGTCTTGGATATTGTTCTGTCATGGCGATTTTCTAATGTATCTGCTGGATCATCGTGTAGAGGTTCGCTTCTTTTAGTTTTCATGCAAACTGGACATCCATGATAGAAACAGCCATGAAACTCGAATATTTGACGGGTTTGTTCACAATACCCGTCAACTTTGAACCCGCCCACACAAGCCTCTCTACCACGAGCAGCGTTTTGTATAATTATTCCGCGTTGTTTTTCTTCGTGAATCAACCATTGTAGAGCAATTTTAGACTGGTTATCGCTTAATCTGTAACCCCTGCGCGGTATGATTCCTATCGTATTTGGTTTAAGAAAATTGCGGCGATATACTAAATTACATGCCGAGGCTATAGTTGTTGCTTCCAGGAAAGGCTCTACATTACACCGATCGAGAAACATTTGTCTAAATTTCAAACAGCCTGCTTTCAGAATTTGCACATCGGAAATACAATATTCAACTAGTTCTTTTTGCATATCAAACATGTTGTTTTTGTGTTCGTTGTGCCATTTTAAAAACAGCTCTAGGTCTTTCGGCTTCAATCGGTCGGGGTCGTAATATTTAGCCTCCGGGAGTGTTCCCACATAATTCTGATTTGCTTGAGTGTTAAATAAATATGGAAAATACCCTTTCTTGAAATTTTGACCTAGTGCAAAGGCTTTAGGCAGTGCTGCTAGTGCCATTGGAAAATAGTTCAGCGAATCTAGAAATTTTATAATATCTAATTGCATGAGTATGATTTTCGTACCGCGCATAATGAGTTTAGGTTTTATATTTAACTTAGAATTTAGAATATATTTTAAAATAAACTGGTGGTCGTACGCCTGTCCGTTGTGGGCCAGCACAACAATTTTTTTAAATTTTTTTCTTAACTCTAAGAGATACAGTATAAAGTCCTCTACACATTTATCTCCTTTCAAAATTCTCTGTCGAAATCCACATTTTTGACAGAAACACAACCTATCCTCCCCTATGCACACATCACATGTCTGTTCAAATACACAGAGGTTAGGTCTGTGTACATTATCGGCTTCTAATCGCGATTCTAAATCGTAGAAAATATAGACACAGTCTTTTGTGTTGGGTTTCCGATTATCTGGCTTTATATAACAGAAATGACCCATTGGCATATAGGCCTTGCACATATGGCAATAAATTTCGTTGCAGGTGTGTGCCTTACTCTTGCGTGATTTTAAATTGTATGTCTTGAAACAATCGGGGCATTTTCGTACATATTTGCATATTGCAGTATGCTTATCGAAACAGGTTTGGCCGCGAAATGATCTGTTGCAGTCATCACAGGTAATCTCCATCTCTTGATTCGGGCAGGGTGGTGATTGGCGACAACATGGACATGATTCTCCACAGCGATGTCTGTCCTTGTTATTGTAGGGTTCATGGCATCTTTCACAATAATACACACAACAAAATGCTGCAGTTAGGGAAGTAATAACATTATAATGATGTTCGTGGTAGAGTAAATTTAATTTATGTAGTGTTTCAGGCCCTTCAAATAGAACTGTTCGGCCCTTGTCACCGTACTTGTATACACAGATGGTATAGTCCTTTAAATATTGTTGAAACTGTTGCAGTTCTGGGATGCCACATCCAGCTTCAGGTATAATTACTCCTGTATTCTGTAATAGTTGCTGTGTCCTTTGCGTTTGAATTTTAGCTATATCGCGCCGAATTTCTCTATACTTTGGATCGTGTGACACATGCGCAATGGCTACTACAAGAGCTCTCGGTAAACAGAGATTGTCTTTGTTTTTGATCTGTATGATTCCTTGTCGTTTAGCGCACTCCTCATCGTATGTCAAATATTTTCTGCCGCGGCCTCGACCCGCAGGTAATCGAACCGATGTCACACCCAAACAGAAGGTATTCGTACTAAATCCTTTGGAATTGGATTGATACACTTTAAGTACCAAATCCCAGACATCTCCCCATGTTATTTTGCTAGCCTTCTTAAATTCAGCCACCCCGGTCCGCGCTGGAAGGAATCATCGCAGAATGTTATCCCCACCTGGTCATCGGGTAATAAATCGCGCATCGCATAATTTACAATTTCCTTGACTCCATCGCGAAGATTTTCTACAATCTTTCCGGGAGCTTCAGCCTGTGGTTTTAATTTAAACTCGACATGTCGGCCTTCGGTGTTGAACCGCTTAATCTTCCTTCTGACGTCACTCTTGATAATAAACTTGGACATTTTAGAGACAACCGTACTGGTCGATAACTGAACACTAATAGCGGCGAGTCGCCCGCGAGAACTGTATTTATATCGCAGCTGGCTGTTTGCACGTACCGCTAATAGATCCATTACTTCCGAGGGCCCCCTGTTCGTAGCAGATTTGTGCTAGTTTTGCATAAGAACCAATGTTAAATTGATCATTTAGTGTCTGAAGTCGCATAATCTCATAAGAATACATGTAAATCGAGGCACAGGAGTAGAATTGCTGTCGCAGATAGCTTGCCTGGCACATCCTGTGTGCGTTGAGGTTAGCTGGCGCCCCCCGTATCTCGATTACATCCGGAGATGCGTACCAGCAGGTAAATAAAACACTAACATTTGCTTAAATTATTTATTTTGTAGATCTCGTACAAAAATTCGACTTACTCTATCATTAACAGTGTTTCTAATAGATTTTAGATGTGAGGGTGCTTCTTCGTTTGAGAACTTTCTCGACTAGGTAAGTATCAAAAACTCCTCCTTAAATGCACTTGCCTTAAATGCACTTTCCGGATATCTTATCTTGTATGGCGAGCTACTAATAATTTAATTAATATAAAATTGTAATTTAACAGATTAAAACTAACACACATCTTTATCTAATCAGACATTAAAGGCCAGGTCAATGACTCTTTATACGGCAGAATGCGTTAGCTATTGTTTGTATGGGGAAGGCCAGGTCAGTGACTCTTTAATATGTTGTTGTTGTGATTTTTTAATCGCGCGACCTCATTCTGCTAACGGTCCGGTTCCTACGATGATAAGAGATGACCCGGTTCCCACGCTTATCAAAATTTTCCCACGCAATTCGAACACCTACAGATGACTCTTTTTAACACTTAACTGCACTTTGAATCCTTAAATGCACTTTTTTACAGGTACCTGAACCCCGTAAATGCACTTTTAAATGCGCTTTCAACCCCGTAAATGCACCTGAACCTCGTAAATGCACTTTTAAATGCAGTTTCAACCCCGTAAATGCACTTTTACCTTTATCTGCAACTTTTACGTGCATACCTGTACACCTACCTTTACCTGCTCCGGTTCCCACGCTTATCAGTCGACAATGATAAGAGACGACCTTGACCCGGTTCCCACGCTTATCAGTCGACAATGATAAGAGACGACCTTGACCCGGTTCCCACGCTTATCAGTCGACCTTGACCCGGTTCCCACGCTTATCAGTCGACCTTGACCGGTTCCCACGCTTATCAGGCGACGAGACGACCGTGACCCAGTTCCCACGATGATAAGAGATGACCTACTGACGAGACGACCGTGACCCAGTTCCCACGATGATAAGAGATGACCTAGTTCCCACGCTCAAGTGCCCCCATACCTACTAAAAGCCTCTAGTTTCTTACACATGGCCTCTGTTAGCGTCAACACCTCAACTCCATAGAAAAGGATACTGAAAACGTAGCACCGCAACAGTCTAATTCTAAGAGCAATTTTCAGATGTCTGCTAGTAAGAACTTTTTTCATATTAGCATACTAGCTTGTTCAATGCGACTCTAATTTCCGATGTCATCAAAAATCCTTGAACTAAAAAAATCTGGAATTTTAAAATTACGAGTAAGTGCAAAATATCACAACTTGAAGAAATTCTCTGAGTTTTTCTGACCAAAACAAAAATTTTCCTAGAATTTCTAGAAATTGTAACCCTGTAATTATCATTCAGTACTGATGTAAGAATTGGAATATACCTGGTGGTTCAATGTGTAAAATACTTGATCCATCGGAGCTCTTTGAGAGCCCATATCTCCGAAGAGGAGGCCTATACGAAAAAAGTTTATATGAACTTGTAGTATTCTTTTCACGTGTTTTTTCATATCCTGGAGATTTCCCACATTTTCCCGGAAACCCTGTAGACATATGTAATCCCTAATTCTGTATATAATTCGTTCGTCTACGAACGCTGTTAATTGTTTTTTTCGAATGCTTTTAGTCCCAGAGTTTTTTATCCGAGGAGTTTTTAGTGGGGTGGTTTTTAGTCCAGAGGTTTTTGTCCGGAAGTGTTTCGTTCTAGATTCGTTAGAAACAAATCGCTATTGTATCGTGAAATTGTGATTTTGCGAAATATTTTATAGTTATTTTTTTACCAAGCACATTATGAAGTTGTTTATGTCCTTTCCAAGGCGACAGTTTACAAGTCTGCGAGCCTCTGGCCCGAGGGTTTGTAAGTCGCCCGAGAGCTATAAACATCAAGTAATGCCCGTGGTGCATATAACGTTTTATTGGATATGCAAATACGCTTGAAAATCTTGCAAAGCAGCCCATAACGCCCTAGGGTATAAAGCGTAATGATAACGCCCCCTCATTGTGTCCTCTCATAATGAACGGGCATTATCATTACGTCATAGGGCGTTATGGGCTGCTCTATATACCCCGTATCACAGATGTAAACAACAAACAATAGATCATTGGAAAAAAAAATTTCTACGATCGTGTCAAAATGACAACTTTTTGCGCAGTTTCTAGTGTCAAAAGTGACGTTTGTAGCACTCTTAATATTAGCACCCGAATTACATCTTTTTTGCACGTTGGCATTGGTGGCGTTTTTTAATACTACTAAATTAAAGCATGCTTTGCCGTAAGTTTGAATATCAACATAACCTAGAATGTCTAACAGAATGTGAGGGAAAAAGTGTCACCGAACTAAGTTTTTATATTTCTGTTACGATCCTAGAAAAATAACGTACGATACAGATGTGTAAGTGCCGTTAAAGCACTAGCGACGTTAAAAGCACTCCGCTTTGCGTCGTGCTCTTAAACTTGTCGCACGTGCTTTAAAGGCGTACTTATACACTAGTATCATAATATACTATTGCTAACCTGTTTGTTTATAAAAGATAAATGTGCACGTTTCTAGCCTTCTCGCTCACTGAGAATGAGTTATTGCCTTAAATGGCAGGCAAGTTTGAATATTATTATTGAGTATAGACTTTCCAAATATTTTGTCATAGAAGAAAATTGTGATTCACGTAATAAAAACACCTTTGCGGCACTTTTTAGGAACATTTGGCCAGAATTTTTGGTTATAAATACCGAGAGATTTGCACAGTTCTGGTTTTCTTACTCCGAAAATTACTTTTCTATTTAAAATGACAGCAGTGCATTTCAGAAACTTTGTTGTAATGTTATTGTAACCTGCATATTTCTGGCATATGGCTTTCTAAATCTTATTTAGCATAGGATTACCGATGTATGTACAAATATTCCGCTTAATATGGTTTACTTTTCTAGTTTTCTGTAAATTCCTTTTTCTTACTCCTATGCGACAAATGTCATTTGAAGTATTTCGTGTATTTAACCCATTATATGTTTTACATCGCTAATTTACTAGTTTTGCAACAAAATACACCCGTAGAAAACTCATTATTGAATGAATTCAACGGTTATATAAAGCCCCAGATAAACATTCGAGTTTTAATTGATTTTCACATTACGTAAGTTTGTTTCTTTGCCTCATGCAGCTGCTGCAAAACTGCACTTAAACGAAAGTTTTGTAACCGCTGGACTGGAAACTGTGAGAATATCAACATCGTTTCCTGCTTTTAAAAATATAATTTCCTTTAATTTATTTAAATAGGGGAACCATTAATTTACGTTGGTGTTTTGTAATAATTAAATGTGGTTTCACCTCATACGGTCATGCATTGTTTTTTGTTGATTTGCAGATTGCAATGGCATTAATTATTTGTGCATTAGAATGTTACACGTATTTGGTCTAAATATACTGCTACATTTGATTAATGGCAGCAACTTCCTTGAAGTGAAATACTGCATGACATCAAGAAGAGTAAAACATCGATAATTACCTAATGAATTTTAAAATTTGCAAATTTGAACAAAACGAGTGTTACATAATTATGTGTTTCAGGCCGGATTCGCGAATGACTGCGGAAGTAAACGGCATACATTACCTCGCACTACATAAATTAATATTGAAACAGAACGCACTTATCATTTAAATGTAAATGCAGTAAAGACCGCTGGGAAAGTGGAGCAGTGGAACAAATACGTAAGTTTATTTACATATAAAATATCTGCACGGATCTGGCAAACTGACAAAAAGAATAGTTTTGTATAATTTACTAGCTTACCACGTACGTTCTACTTTGCCATTTTTTGCGAAACTGGTACTGTTTCAGTTGCTGTAGATTGTTTAAATATCAATCTAGCATGCCAGGAATGTGCCACATAATCGCTGATGTGGAATATGTAATTACAATAAACACGGGCCGCTGTTGCTCAGGGGTTGTTTTCTCGTTAATATCAACATTCGCTTTGTCTCCGCCTACCATTTTGCAATAATAAACGCGTTTAGTTACAGTACTTAACTCAAAGGCACTGCCATTAGGATGGAACAAGATTATTGTTTGCTTACGTATACAGTGTGTCTCATTTTAAACGGTACCACCCCAGTATTTTTTTATATATTATCGATTTAAAAAATTAGTTTTTTCTATAGCAAATGTTAAAGTGTGCTTTAATCGACTCAAAACAAAAGGTCAAGTGTTACTTTAACAGCAAGGGTAGATAAAGTAGCACTTTAACATTAAGGGTAGATAAAGTAATTTAATTTTCTAACTTTTATTTACATTAAATATTACAGCTTCGTGTTATCCTAGCAATCCAATCTAGCTATCTAGCTACTGACATTTTAAAATGTGAGTGACTTTCCTTATTTTCTTTTGAAATTGTTAAAGTTCTTCCTATAGAAAAAAAAATGTATTATACACGACGATAAAGTTATTAATTAAATTTCACTTTATCGTCTTGTATAATAAATTACTATTTTCTGATTATACCCCTCACCAAATTCTACTTTTAGGGTATGTTACTTTCCCTTCACGGTAAAATGCTAGCCTACTACGATTTAAAATAAACAGCAAAATTGAAGAAGTCGTATTAGGGATTTTTTTATCAAAACATCTTGTTAATAAAAGTTCCAAAAAATTCGTATAATAATCTCACAAGTTTACCACGGTTTATTATTGTATTCTTTTAATTCAATCCAATAAAAAAAAACGATGCTTAATTACTTAAATAACAGTATTTTCAGCTAAATCCTCATTAGCACCTATACATTTTTCTATTCGATTTCTGTTGTTTCCGACAACCTTTTTCAGTTTTTCTCAACTTATGTCTTGGCAGGTTTGATTTATTCTGTTACAAAGTTGTTGAATATTTATTGATCTAGTTTTATACAGTTCATTTTTAATAGTTCCCCATAAATAAAAAATTAATGGTGTGATATCGGGAGATCTAGGTCACCATGCGATCAGGGGACTGTTACGACCTATCCAACTTCCCGGGAAATTCTCATTTAAACATTTCCTAACCACAATTGCATTATGTATAGGCTAACTGATAGTACATTTCCTGCCGTATTGCAACTAGAAGATCATGTAATGCATCCCATAAATCGTTATTTACATTTTTGTAGAGATTTTCAAAAAAAGATACACAACTAAGTATAGCAACTTTAATTGTCGTAACTGAGTAGCTATCTTTTCTATACCAAACTACTTTATAATTTTGTTTTGACTTTGGCACAGACAAAAAAACAACATGCATAATGTAACATACATAACTATAATACCTACCTATTAAACTTGCAACAAAATTTAAGTCTTACTGCCTAAACGTTAAATTTGAATCTTATTGAACTTAATAATAACTGATTAATTTATAAAAATAAATATAATTATATTAAACTATAGACACGGCCTAATCACTAATGAATAACATCTTATCAATAATAAACAGTAAATATTATTCAAATTGTAAACGACTTTAGACTCGTAAACACTTATGAGTAATATTGTTCTGCAAGATAGTTTAAACTCCAAACCTTAGTTCATAGTAGTTTAAACTTTAAACATTAGATAAGATTATAACCATATTATTTATAAGCACAATTGTAATAGCAGCAGTCAGTATTCGTCTTGGCTTCTGCTAGCGATTTACCCAGAAGTTCGTGTTAAGTAATAAAATTATTTTTAAAACTTAAACCAAAGTTCTTCTTATTTAATTGGCGCTGCGAACAGGATTGTCAAACGGAATTCAAACCGGTATATTTTAATATTTTATTGGCAATCTAAGAAGAAACCGTCTGGAGACTCCTGCACATTTTCCTGGACCAAGCCTGAAAGACTTCCATCTGCCGAAGGACTTCACTTGAGCGAAAATCGAGGATCAACCGCTGCAGTACGTTTCCACTGGACAACCCGCCCCAAAGAAACCTTCACCTACAGAAGCTTCTACAAGGCAATCCGCTAGGCATCTCGTAGAATGTTATTGGCACCCGTAGTTTTGTAAGTGTTTTTTTTCCATACTTCCTATTGTTATACAATATTGCAAGTTATTGTTTATAAAAGTCATCTTATGAACAAGTCAAGAGATCGATCCAGATCACCAATACAAAAAGTGCAAAATAAAAATACAAATAGTGATTCAAATTTAAATTCAGGCAATAAAATGGCTGTAAACTTTTCCGAAATAAATTTAGCTAGAGAAATTGTTCCTACCTACGAAGGAGGTTCAATAAATCTATCGTATTATATTCAACAATGCGAAAAATTCATAGATACTTATAAGATTAGTACAGAAGGTCAAGAGCATTGCTCTACCAATAAATTAATATTTGAACTATGTTGCTCAAAATTAGTTGGTTCTGCCCGTGAGACTATAATTGTTTCAAATTGCGTAACTTGGAAACAAGTTAAAAGCGCACTTCTAAATCGTTTTGGAGACCAAAGAAATGAAACGCTTTTGGAAAATGATTTAATTACTTGTTATCAATTTCAAAATGAAAATTACGAACAATATTATGAAAGAGTAAAATCTAAACTACAACAGATTTTAGAACACATTAGTATTAGGGAAGAAAACGCTAGTTTAAAAGTTTTTAAAACCGAAATGTACGAAACAAGAGCCCAAAATACATTTTGTGCTGGTCTTTTCGAACCATACCGATCGTTTATCTCAAATAAAACAGTGACCTCTTTAGAAGATGCACTCTCCCAATTACGAAAATATGATAACCACCAACAGCAAGTAAACTTTTTAAATTTCATTCGAAGCAAGCAAGCTACAAAACCTCCCAGACAAATACAACAAACTCACAATGTACATAGACATGTGCCAAATAGGCAATTCTCATCCTTTGCAAACCCACAAACAGCTCAATTTTCTCGTTTTAATTACCCACAACCTACTCATGGTTCACATTTTCAACAAAATTCAAATCAGTTCCCTCGTGGCCCGATTAACATTCAAACTCGAAATGTTCCTCAAAAATTCTACACAAACTCTCAAGTTTTTGGTAAAAAACCAGATTATAAACCTACTCCTATGTCAGTAAATACCCGTAATACTGTACAAACTAATAAAAATCAAGCTCCCCAAACACAGTCTAATTATTTCCGAAGAACAGGTCCTCCAAATTTTATTGTTGAAGAACTGCATAATATAGAACAACCAGAAAACTGTGAATATAACCCTGACTCTTATGAAAATTGTTACGATTCCTCTGAACACGATTTCGAGATTAATTATGAAGAAACTATGTCCAATGCATTAGATAATAATCAAGAATATCAATGTGAAAATTTTCCCATACAAGCCTCGACAGAACAAACATTGACTTAAATGCAATCTTAAGTAAACCACAGTTACCATTCATTACTATACCCGAATTTAATCTTAGAATATTAATCGACTCAGGCGCTTCTAATTCCATAATGAACCCTGAAATTGCTAACGATTATTTTAAAAATCATTCTTTCAGAAAACCTTTTCAAGTAAAAAGTTTAGATCAAATTGTTAATAATGACTGACAAAGTTTAGAGATATATTTTACAACGAAAAATGTGATTTGTCATTTACTAATGCTGTAAAACATACGATTAGGACCAAAGATGAAGAACCAGTCTTTTCAAAATCCTATCGATACCCATACCATTTAAAAACCGAAATTCAATCTCAAATAAAAAAACTCTTAGACAACAAAATTATAAGACCAAGTATCTCACCATATAGCTCTCCGATTTGGATAGTACCTAAGAAATTAGACGCAAGCGGTAAGAAAAAATGGCGTTTAGTTATAGATTACCGAAAGCTTAATGAAAAAACAGTAGAAGATAAATATCCTCTGCCCCGCATTGACGAAATTTTAGATAATTTAGGTAGATGTAGTTATTTTTCAACACTTGACTTAGCACAAGGATTTCACCAACTAGAAATGGACCCCAAATCCATTGAAAAAACCGCCTTTAGCGTAGATAATGGACATTATGAGTATCTTAGAATGCCCTTTGGACTCCGTAATGCCCCAAGTACCTTCCAACGTGTTATGGATAATATTCTAAAAGAACACATCTATAAAAATTGTTTTGTATACATGGACGATGTTGTTGTTTTTTCAAAATCTTTGCAAGAACACATAAATCATCTGAAATTAATTTTTCAAAAGTTTAGAGATTATAATTTGAAAGTACAGCTCGATAAATCTGAATTTCTAAGAAAAGAAGTAGCATTTTTAGGACATGTAATAACTCCTGAAGGTATCAAACCAAATCCTTCCAAAATAAAAGCAGTTCAAGAATATCCTTTACCAAAATCTATTAAAGAAATAAGAGCTTTTCTTGGTTTAGTAGGATATTACAGACGATTTATACAGGACTTTGCAAAAGTTGTATCCCCTTTTACAAAATGTCTTAAAAAAGGAACTAAAATTGAGTCTAACGAACCAAGTTACTTAGAAGCTTTTGATAAATGCAAACAACTATTAACAAATGCCCCTATTCTTTCATATCCTGATTTTCATAAAACATTCACTTTAACTACAGATGCTTCCAACACAGCAATAGGTAGTGTACTTTCCCAGAACTCAAAACCAATTGCCTTTTATTCTCGTACCTTAAATACAGCAGAAAAAAACTATTCTACGATTGAGCGAGAATTACTTGCTATTGTAGATGCTGTAAAACACTTTAGACCCTATGTTTTTGGAAACCAGTTTATTATAGAAACCGACCATAAACCTCTAGTTTGGCTGTTTTCCCTAAAAGACGCAAATTCTAGACTAGTAAAATGGCGTTTACGACTTGAGGAATATGATTATAAAATACAATATAAGAAAGGCAAAGAAAACCTAGTAGCTGATGCCCTGTCAAGAATTGAAATTAACACTCATGACAATGAAAATAATTTAGATTCAATATCCATTGTTAATAACGTTGACCCAAAGGACCAACATCATCCAGAAGATCTTGATGAAATTCTCAAATCTTGCGAAAAAGTTAATGACACTCCTTCTGACAATAATACACAACATACTGCGATTTCTAACCCTATTTTTACCATGACAATTTCAGAGAAACCTTTGAATCTTTTTAATAATAGAATCATTTTAAAATTAGGTGATGAAAACAAACTAATCAGTTCAAAACCCTTCAATAAAAATACGTATGAAATAACTATACGTAGAGGAAATGAGTTAGAAAGTTTGACAAACTATCTAAAACAAATTATAGACCCAAAATATCTTTACGGAATCTATTTTATAGACGAAGAAATAGAAAATAAGTTTAGAACAATTTGCCAACATTTATTCAATAATAACGTCAAAATTATTAAGAGTAACATTTTAGCAAAAGATATTGAAAATTCAGAAGCTCAATGTAATGTCATTAGAGAATATCACGAAACTAATCATAACGGTATAAATGAAACTTTTAGTAATTTGAAATTAAAATATTATTGGCCAGACATGCAAACCAAAATAAACAAAATTATCAATGAATGTGAAACTTGTCTCATAAGCAAATACGAAAGACGCCCATATAAAACCCAATTTTTAGGTCCATTGTTAGCCAAAAGACCTTTTGATGTGATTCACATGGACACTTTCAGTTTTGATAATAGCAAATTTTTAACTATAATAGATCTGTTTTCGCGTTATACTCAAGCTTATTTCATTAAGGATGCTACAGGCATAACAATTCTCAACAAACTTAGACACTATTTCTCTCATCACGGCTATCCACGAAAAATAGTTTGTGACGAAGGAAAAGAGTTCAAAAATAAGGTATTCCAAGAATACTGCTCACTGTTCAAAATAGAAATTCATTTCACTACAAATTACAATCCAAATTCAAATTCCCCTGTTGAGAGAGTTCATTCGACATTATTAGAAAAATTAAGAATATTAAAATCAAAGAATAAAAATGAACTTCCAAAAGAGTTAATGACAACTGCAGTAGTTACATACAATCAATCTGTTCATTCTAGTACTGGATTTACCCCATTTACGCTTTTATATGGCCCGTTTGAAAATTTAAACGCACACGAAATAGATTTAGATAAATCCATTTACGAATCATATAATCAGAAAAGAAAAGAAGAAACTAAATCACTTAAAAAAATTACTAATGTTAATCCTGTATTTCATATAACACACTTTTCAATTACTATTGTACTTCTAATTTCATTTTGTACTGTATTAGTTATAATATTTGTACTTAGAAATAAGATAAAGGTGTTCTTCAAACCCAAACAACAAGATGAAGCCATATCGATGTCAACAATACCACCAAACACAAAGAACGAGGACGTTCTTCTTTAAAGGATGGACGAATTATATTAAACTATAGACACGGCCTAATCACTAATGAATAACATCTTATCAATAATAAACAGTAAATATTATTCAAATTGTAAACGACTTTAGACTCGTAAACACTTATGAGTAATATTGTTCTGCAAGATAGTTTAAACTCCAAACCTTAGTTCATAGTAGTTTAAACTTTAAACATTAGATAAGATTATAACCATATTATTTATAAGCACAATTGTAATAGCAGCAGTCAGTATTCGTCTTGGCTTCTGCTAGCGATTTACCCAGAAGTTCGTGTTAAGTAATAAAATTATTTTTAAAACTTAAACCAAAGTTCTTCTTATTTAATTATATGTTTTGGGCGCTACTTCTATAAAAAGTAAGATAAGTAATATTACTTAAAAGTATTTTTTCCTAGGAATGTTCTGTGTATTTAAAATGACAAAGAAGAATTTGCAAGTTTTTATTATAATTATATCACTTAAAATCAATATTAAAAATACTTTATTTCTTGAACACTAACTTAAATTTAGCGAAGGCAATTTAATCAGTATTATAGAATTTTATTAGTATTTTAAATTTATTTGGTTTAATTTCAATGATATCAAAAGTTGCACCTATAAAAAGCATATTTCTAATGATCAAGGTTCTAAATGCATTAATTTGTATTTAACGTTAGACCACGCTTTGACTTTTTCAAATTATAATAATATTTAAACGAGCGCGCGAATTAGTTTCTTCTTCACAAACAGTTACCACGGTACCTACTTTACCGACCGCAGATGCCAACTTTCAGCAGTCGAATGTCAACTGGCATGGCGTCGGTTTGTTGTTGAGCTGTCAAGTAAGTGTTCGAACTTAAACTTTGTAAGTAATAATGAGTGTTACCATAGAAAAGACTAAGTACGAGTGCGCCGCATTACCTAAGCGATGGCAGCGAGAGGACATGCTGAGAAAAACCGGCCTGTCAGTCGGAAAGGTCGACGTAATGTACTACAGCAGGGGCGTCCGCAACGACGCTTCGCTGGTGCCCCCGATCCGGCAAACCGCGTCGATTTTCAAGCAGCCCGTGACGGTGTACAAGACGCAAGAGGGGCGAGTGAAGACGGACTTCAAGCACGGCACCCAGGAGAAGCCGAAGCAGCTCATCTGGGAAAAGCGGCTTGAGGGCTTGCGAGCCTGTGACCTCGACGGAACAGAGTTCGAAGCCATGGAACTGCCTAAAGGTCTGAAGCCAGTTGGCCCGAATGTTAGCGAGGAGACTATAATACAGAGTGTAGCGACAGCTCTGCACGTGTCGGCGCAGCCAGTTACAGGTCAGACGGGGTCTAAAACGTCGCTCGAAAAGAACCCCGGCGTGTTCTTGGATCCCAAACAACCCCTAGTGCAGGCGGTTAATATACAGGATGATGATATACGACGGCAGGAGGACAGAGTTGCTGCAGCACGCAAAAAGCTGCAGGAAGCGTTAAAAGATTGAGCTTTGTGTTGTAATAGGTGCAATTTTTATGGACTGGAATTCGAGTGTAATTTATTATAGTACAATTTTAAGTAATCGTAGCTTTAACGAAGTTTGATGGTGTTATAATTGTAACGAATGGTACATGTTATGTATAAATTTGTCCATACAAATTTAATCCCATGCAGATCGCAGGGTACTAAACAAATTTCATTTAATTTCATTAATAAATCGTGCTTTTATAAACTTTGTATTATTTTATTAATTTGCAAAATGTTATGTCTTATATTGCCAATAACTTTTTTATCTCTACGTATTTTGAAATCGAGATATAGGTAGTTGTTATATATCAGCATGGGTAGCATTTTCTGTGTAATGTCAAAAGCAGGTAAGAGTAAGTGATAGACACACAATTTAAGTGTCTTAAAAGTATTTCTTCTTGTGCATGATTAAATATGCAACATGAAGAGTAAAATATGTAAATATTAATTTAAAAAAAACATGTAGGTAGCAAGGGAAAATTGTACAGGCTACGGGAAACTGTTCAGAACTGTTTATATATATTTTCAACAAATGGCAACATTTTTGACGGAATAACTAAATGAATGATTGCATTTAATTGAACAGTGGTATTTCAATTGACATTAAGAAAAATTGATGAAACGAGGGATATTTAATGTTGCTGAGCTACCAGGTCCAAGCAGTATTATCCATGTTTCAAAATAGGTAGTCGAAGAATCTCAGCCAATATTAATCAATCATAATTTGAGAGATAATGAAACAAAATCTAAAGTTTTTTCGAATTTCAGGTTGTCACTTTAACTATGTATTGGAGCTTATAGAAAGTGATCTTATAATAATTAAAAATTTTATTCACAAAAATTGTTTTGTTCAAGACGGGACGAGAAACTATTAGATAGCTGCCGAAATATATTTTCTAGTTCTATTTTCCTGATTTCATCAATTTAAGATATATTATTTAAGAACAAGATTCACAAACACAATGTAAAATAATAAAAATTCGTCAACTAATAAGGCGCTTGCTGCTCGCAGAAATGTCAAGCGACTGGTGACCGAACGTACGCAAGTGGATTTTGATAGCAACGATTCAGTAGCAAGTAGAAAAACGGACCAGTTTAAATGCATGGTAGATGTCTTAACGAACCGGTCTTGGCTACTCAGTCGCAGTTGTCGGCGAATGTGGGGGAGAACGCTGCTTAAGCAAGTCTAAATACGTATCTTCATTTTATATGAATATGAGATTCATTCATGTATAATCGTTAACTGTAGAAGCATGTTCTCTACATCAAATTAAACCAGAAACTTCCTATGAATATTGGACCAAAATTGCGTCGTAAAGAAGCTACATCTTTTTGCAGAAGCTGGAAAATGATTAGTAATATTCAGTCCACTAGAGATATGTGATAATTTTTTTCTCAACAGTGAAATATATCTTGAAGCATCACTATCATTCTTATATGAGTAATAATAGTACGAGCAAGTGGTTTGTATAATTGAATCTTAGTTAAATGAGTTTAAGAATATCACATCACCAAGTACAACCAAGAAACATTATACAGGGTGTCATCCAAAGTGGGACCCAAACTTCAAACTTAGTTGGGGTAAATACAAGAAAGAAATTCGAATAGATTTTTGTGATTTAAAGCATCGTAAAGCTGCTACAAAGCATTCTTTTACACCATCCTCAAGTTTGAGTGCCACAATAATTCTAATCCACTCGCACGTCTGACCAATACAAATTTGTAGCAAAAGTTGGCTTTTTTATTGTAGAAACTACTAAATTTCGGTGAATTGATCATCATCTAACAAACAATAGTGGTTTATTAGCATTTTTTACAAAAAATAACAAACAAAAACAACAATAGATATAACAGAAAAAGTAACTTATTCGGAATCAACAGAAACACTAAAATAACTCAAGTTAAACTATAACCATTCAAAATGCCCTTCTTGAGAAGAATAATTTCGAACGCTTTCAAAAACATTAAGATTTTGTTGAATATCTCGATATGCAACCTGAACACATTGCCACATTTCCTCTACACTATTAACTTCTCTTCCATAAACAGCGTTTTTAATTGTACCCCAAATGAAGTCTTATTATGTTCAAATTTGGCAAACGAGGACTCCATGCAACTGCATCACCTCTTCCTATTCATTGATTTGGATAATTTTGGTTCAACCAATTTCGTACCGTTACAGCGAAATGTGCTGGCGCTCTGTCCAACAAGAACCACACTTTTTGACATACAACGAGCAGAACATGCTCGAGAAGTTCAGGAAAGTTATTTTCTAGAAAATTTAAATAGTTTTCTCCTGATAGCCTTGGAGGTAAAAGCAAGGTCCCAAACATTTATTAAAAATTCCCTTTGGAACGGGCATTTCTTGTTACGTGGAGATTTTCCTGTTCCCAAATGCGATAATTGTGGTAGTTCAGTAAATAAAATGTTCAGCATAAATTCGACATCATTTCTGTTTTGTTCTAAAAGCCACTCACAAAATTCTACCATAATCAGCAGGTTCCAAAGCCTGCATATGTTGAAGATGATAAGAGTGCGGCAGACTTTCGACGAGAGTTCGCCATACTAACTGAAAGCTTTTCTTTGACCATCTGAAGAATTTCTTCTTGTTCTATTTGTTCTTTGCCTACCACAGTCCCAGAATTGAGGCTGAACAGTTCCCCTCTCGTGCAAACGCTGATGAAGCCTTATAAAGGTCTTCGCAGATGGTTGTAACAGGCTCTGAAACTTCATTTGTTGATTGTCCTCAAATCCATACTCTGAACTTGATTCCCTAAACTTTATTTTATATACTGTTTTAAACTTTTTTTGTGATAAAAATATTTTCACCACATTTAATGTAGAGGATTATGCGTTACACTTGATTAGTGACTCATAATTTGCAAAATATAGAGTTCTCAAAGTTTCTTCATTCATATATTTTAAGGGCTAAGCAGATTTAATTTAGTTTCTTTGAGACATATTCAGTGTGCTCATAAAAGTTTAAAAATTTCTCAATATACACCCGAATAAATGTAGTTGATTCTGATATTTCAAAATTATATAATTGAAAATTTATCTCAGTAAGCTTTTCTTTGTACCTGTTTGTATTAAAAAAACAACATTGTTTTTTGACCATTTATAATTAGTTTGTTTTGATCGAACCATTCTTTAGATCTAAGATAAGTTTCACTTGCCTGGTCTTTTAGACTATTGAATAATTCTGCTCCTATAATTAAGTTTGTATCCTTTGCATAATTTACCAAGTTTCCATTTATATTCTGCAAAATACTACATAGGTAATTTTTTAAGAAAATTATAAATAGTATGGGCCCAAGGCCACTCCCTTGAGCTATGCACATATGACTTGTCACTGTCTGACTTATCAAAATCGAATATGGGCGCCACCCGGTAATATGGTACACACAACTTTTTTAAAGGAAAATATCTCAGAATTACCTTCATTAAACACAGGTTTTTTGATAAGCTATAACCCATTGTAGTAGTAACAAGACATGTATATAAGGCGCGCTAAAAGTGACATTTATTTAGAATAAATTTATGCAGGTAACTAAGGTATACCGGGTGACAATGGGGCCAGGGCAATGCTTTTATCTTGTTTATTTATAAATCGATTTGGATAAAACCTTCTACGAATATCCTAGACATAATTTTTGATTGACTAATATACAGTGCCTACAGACATGATCAAACGTTTTTGAATGGTCATTATTTTGGAGCTAGTTATTTTAACTATTTGATGTTGGCTACACGTGCAGTGTTACATTTTGACGTTGAAATTTATCATTGGCGTTCGTTCGTTGTGATTTTAGGAGTTGTACGAAGTTTACAGCCAGTATCAGTTATTGTTCTATGATTGCAAAAATCACTTCACTAAATAACGTATTTGAGTTTGGTGTAAGTATACACACTAGTGTTCTTATTTTAGATTACAAATTATAAACATGCCATTCACGCCTCGGCTGCTCCATCGAATAACACAGTATGTGATAATGAGTAAAATTGTGGGAAATAAGGAAACACTTTAGATCGATGGCCCCACACTCTGCATGCATTCCCAAAGTTAAATCCCGTATATTTGCAGTCTGTATTAAAGTATCATTTTTACTGTTTGACCAAAAATCTTGCAACCCTAAGGTTTCATGGTAAAATGTAGTTACTATGTTTTGAAATCACATGGGTGGGCGAAAGTGAGGATTAAATAAATTTTCTACACAGTATCTACAAGAATAGTTTTATTATTTTTTTTACGATAACTGCACGAACTTTTTTTTATCAAAGAGATATGCTGGACAACTTAAAGAAATACAAAAACAATAAAAATAACCAAAATTTATGATTTAACACCCTGCACACCAATAACAAACACTCACAAATTAAGGTTATGTAGGTACGTTAAGTGAGCATGTCTAAAACAAAACACAGTATCTCGTAGATGCTGTGTTATACACAGAATTTTGACAAAAAAGTTTGCTAGGTGTTTTTTCTAAAACACAGTAACTACCGGATACTTGGTTTTCTTTGGTTCTTTCGAACCTTATAATGACTTACTGTGTTTTGAATTGGAGAATAGAAGGAATGCATGTAGATACTGTGTTTATGGGTAGCTGTAATAGGTAACCAGTATAGGTAGCTCAAATCTGATTAGCTAGAAAGATGAGGGACAACACAGTATCTACATATGAACATTCAGCTCAATTTCACAAAAAATGTTGGATACTGTGTTTTTCGATGGAGTCATTCAGTCATACATCGGACAATTTACTGAGGCGTTTCCAGGTGTGCAAATCAATTACGAAGCTTTTGCTCAACATAAGCGGATTATTATTCACCGTTTCGAAGACAAACACTGCATCTGCAAAAGCAAATCAACAGACAGACCTACTGTTTTAATCGAAAAAAGGGTAGCTGACAATAATAGAATTCAACTAAGCCCGCACAAATCAGTTTCCACATTGGCTGCCCAAAGTGATATGTAGACAATAAATTTCTCATTTAAAGCGGAATTTACGCAAATATTCCTTTATACTTAGGTATTTCTGTTGAATCGTGTCATAAGGCTTTAAGAAAAAATCTCCACATGTATCCGCACAAGATAACAGCGGTACAAGGATTATTTGAAAATGATTGGAGATCACGAATGCAATATTTCCAGTGGTTTAATGAAAATTTAGATGACGATAATGTGTTGGCTGTAACATTTATGTCTGACGAAGCGTAGTTCCATTTGTCAAGTTATGTGAACAGTAGGGGTAGTTCCTTAAACAGAATTTAAGGTAGAATAGGCTAATTACTTATCTTCAGTGAAATGTACTATTTTGTCCCAAAACTAACTTTGAAAATTGAATTGACGTAATTGAAATTGAAGTTTGCACTTTACATGAAGACATTTGAATACATTTTGTATCAATAAAATGTTTATAATAAAACATTTATTGTATAAGATTATTCCGATTTACTCTAGTTTATTCTTTGAGATGCAAAATTTTATGATTTTGAAAGATTAAGACTGTTTTCATAAGAGCTACGTTGATTTAAGTGTTACTTATTTTCACTCAATGAGAAATTAATAAATGGTGACATAATAAAGTTTTTACCCCCAGTACCCTCTCGGACGCCACTGCTACGAAAACTGAAGGAGAATGGTTTTTTATGTTATACAGTAGTGCCAATTCCTGTTAAATGAGTTGCCTACATACGTCCTTAATCAGCGTTCGATCGTTTCTGAAGGCACTGTATATATAGTTAAAATAGCCCACTTCTGATTTCATCGGAAATGACACGCTTTATTTTTTAAATGGATCAACCTGTATATTTTATGTTTTCCGGAATCTACAAGTACTACCAAAGAAGAAGGCCGTGACTGGGAAAAATATGTTCTAAGTAACTCTAGCAACTTATAATAATAGCTATTTTATCAATTAGGTTAATAACACACCCTTAATGACATAATAAAATTTAGGAAACGTATTTTTGAAGAAAAAGTCACTTTTTAAAAGGCACTTAGTAAGAGCCATCTTGCCATTAGGTAGAAAATGTAATTACCAATCTAACGGTATGCATCATGCACTGCTTTATCTTGATCTAAAACTGAAAAATAATAAATATATATTTTTTCAAATATTTGTGTGTAATACCGAAGCGAATTTGGCAACACTGTTGTATGTAATTTGAGTCGTAAATTCCGAAAAACATAAAATATATAGAGTAACATATTTAAAAAAATCAAAGTTATTGTCATTTCCGGTGAAACTTGAAGTCGGCCATTTTCATTACATTTGTGTATCAATCCGAAATTATGTCTAATATTCTTGTATCAAATTTCATCTAAATTCATTCATAAGTCAAGGAGATAGTGGCATGGCCTTGGTCTCATTGTTACCCGGTATACCGAAATAAGATATTAAAGTTTACGGTAGTGCGAATATTAAATCCGTGTCGTAATCACCTAAAATTAATAGCGTAATGATTGTATTTTAAAATTTAAAATTAATAATAATTGTGCGAGCCACCTGCACCAACGTCAATTCGTATACTTATTCGCGCCAATACATTTTTGAATTGCGAAAAATCAAAACATAGGATAATAGCTTATCTTGGTGAATCCCAAGTCGATCAAGAAAACCAATTTCAATCTCGCCTAGGTGCTGGGTCGTGTGCAAACTATACACGCGAAGTCAAAGCCGGAAAGTAGTCGCAACAAAATTCTAAGAACCGCTATCCATAAATCGTCCAATACGAAATTACGACAATACTAAAGCATGCAAACTTAGAAAACTCACAAGAATAAGAAGAGCCCTGAAACAGTCGAGCGCCATTCGCGTACAGAAGGGAAGTACCCAAACATTACTCACTTCTGACGCAAATTGGCTTGACGTCTCCCCAGCTCTAAGCAGCTTATCCAGAAGGTGTAGACTTGCCAACAGACATCTAAAAGTGGGACCTAAGGTGGCCTATAACTGTTCAACGACTGATCTTATCCGAATACCTGCAGTCTCCCATATGCATCAGCTGGTGTGGTTTCTTATATTCTCTCATACTAACTGAAAACTAAGGAACGGAAAACCACCGAAGACGCAGCAACTCCAAATCACATATTTCCCATAACGGGCCGGACACAAAAGTCTGCAGATTTAAAAAAATTGTTATTCCTATATCGAAAACCAGCATTTGGTTCTCTTGGAAATCAAAACAGAATAAACAATTTTAGCATCACATTGTGACGAAATGACACTTAAATCCCTAAGCGCTAACGAAGTTTATTATGCGGAAATAGACCAAAATCCATCAGAACAGGTTCTATCAGCTAAGTCAATACGAGGTATCACACTCAAATCGACTGTATACGTCAAACTACGCATCAGTGGACATACGTTATCAAGCACTGTCACTTCTACGGTATAAGCGACACCGCCCAAATGACCATTGTCATGTTATCCTCTACCTAATCTTCAACCTGTGGTAACTAAGCACTCCTATTATAAGCCAAACAGGTGAGTACGTCAATTACCTGAGTTACATAATCGAAATATCACTTTCCTAGGGTTGATCACAACCAGGAGACCCCAGAACCACTTCAGAGGAAGATGTTGCGAGAAACCGGATCATATTACACACTAATCAAAAAAATTCACACCGAAATTATCCCATTCCTTAAATCCTAATTCTTCTGGTCATCACAAGAACTGTTAAATTACAATATTATATTATTGATCGCTCTATAAACAGCAATGTGCATTGCAACATTTTGTAATTATGCATGCACATACCGGCATTTAGTTATACGATATTATATCACTATGACAATTATTAATTCAGCTCTGTTTCAACGAAGCGAATCAGCAATCAGCTACTATTACAATTTGCATTTCAGCCGGCTATTTTTAAACCACTCTTCCTAGTTAAAAAAAAGGATAATAGGAAATAGTTCAGACAGTTGTTTGGCGGTGCATTTTAAAGAAGTAAAAACCAAAAACCAATAGCAACAGTAGCAAGACTAAATAAAAATCTAAGGAAGTAGCGCGACTAAAGCCTTCCAAATTTTTATTTAATTACAGTAGCCGACTTCCTGCTCCTGTTAACTGAGTTAACGATGATTACTTCCGCCAGTTTTCTCGTTGTGCACTTCTACGATGAGTTTCCTAGTTTTACCTCTAGCCTGCGGTCAGGTATTCGGATTTTTTCCGACATTGTACTCGCGACCGTTAATTAATGAAACTGGAAAAACTCGAGACTGAACAAAAATCTCCTCGGCTGCTTGGGTATTTCCGATCTTCATGATCAGCAGACCTCGTCGAAGCCACTTCTTGGTGGCCACCACAAAAATCTTAATGGGACCGGTGTATACAATGGCCGTTTAAGATTGTTGTTGTTAACGGTATCGTAAACTCTTTGCATAACAGACTATAAAAATTTGGACCAGCCGCACGCGGCCGGTGCAGAACATGAACGAAATTTGGGTCCGCGCCTTCAGCTGTGCCGATTCGTCATAAAAAAATAATTTAATGAACGTGATGGACGAGCCTCACGTGCGCTTTTTGCGATGGCGCAACTTATGCTTTAAAGGATTTATGGGGCGCATCTATTACGTACCACACAGATATATTTTCTAGCTTTGTGTGACAAACGGGGCGTGGGTGACGTTTTTCTAGGGCTTGTTATATCCGTATGAATGATGAAGTTATTGTTGAGTATATTGCTGCTGCTTGAATTGCGAACACGACGATGAGGAATAACAGAACTTCCAGTTTTTAGTTGACGGGGCATTCATCCACGCCACTTGGGTCGCCTTTGTCTTACGTTAAACCCTTGTCATTTTTTTCTGAGCATGCTTGTGGAAAATACAAACGCAGTCGAATTCAAAACAGAAATAAAACATTCATAGCATAATCATTCAACAGAAAGATTGAGATATAAAACAAAGTTTGTTCGGTATTCTTAACTCGAAATTAATTTCTCTTATCTTTCTTACATTTAGAAAATCGAGCGAAGATACGAATCTGGCTATATTTGAATTATATATGTTTCAACAAAAGTTCTTAGGTTTATACGGAATAACTAAATTAATAAACTATTTGTACTCTTACAATGCAACGGTAGGATTCTATAACTCGACGCGCAACTAAATTCCGCTTATACCTACAGTATGGTATTTAGGTACTAAAGACTAACATTAAATGGTAGACCAAGTGTTTGGCAGTGTAATTATGAGGCGCTCGCGTCGAACAGCACAAAAGTGTGGTCGCATTCGTCAAACAGGTGGGCGAGCGGGATTTGCACGAGAACAATGATACACCTAAAACTGTGGCGATTAGCCCCAAAAACAGCATCAACAGTAAACATGGAAGAACCTGCATCTCAACAATGACACCATCCAATCCCGGAATTTGTTTGTAACATAATGACAATGGCCATGAAAACATCCAACACCTTCTGTTTGATTCACACAGATGCGTGCATTAAAACCTTTTTTATAATTAATCATGGAATTCAATTCATAACTGTTCTATCTCATTCAAAGGTCGTGGTAAAGCCAAATTTGCATCTTGCCGTATTTGTTTGCCTCTGTTAATGTTGGAAAGGAATTTGTAAGCTTCCCTTAATGGCTTTTAAGCGGATGGATACATTTTCTACTAGAACTTAAGCCGACTTAGCATATTTGGGAATCATGGGTTTATGGATTTCGTTCAATTGCCTCATTGAGAGAGCTTAGCATTAAGGTTTCTTAGAATAAGCATTTTTCCTAAATAACGTGCGACGCTCCGATTGGCTACGCAGGGTCGCCTCAGCCAATAGTGTTTGAGCTTGCCCCTCCTTGATGAATTGGCGAGTTCGGCTCGCTGTAAATTCAAAGTCAGTTAGATTCAGAGCCTCGAGTAAGCAAGTTCAGCTAGGCTTTGTGCTGGGTTGCGGTCGTTCTAACTCCCTGGGAAAGACGTTTCCAGGTTGTTTTGTGTTACGGTTACGCGCAATTCGCTATTTTCGCGTGGCCAATCCAAGCGTGTCACAACAGTTGAAGCTTTTGTAAAAAACTATCGGTCCATCAGTGACGTTTGTAATCGTTGTTACTCAATATACTCGTGTTTGTTAAGTCTTGTTTCACTCCAACAAATAACTGAACCCAAGTCAGGGTTATTAAGTGGCAGTTCCCGGCAATCCCATTGAACCGGAATTCGCAGTGGATTAATTGGGGGCCCCATTCGTGGAAGCCTCTTATCAAGTTAATCGTACAAAAAACATTGGTCCTTCGAGCCGGATGTGGAAGAAGCTAAAAAACGCGAGTGTACAAGTTTCCAGTAGCTGGTGGATGCAATCGCTCCAACATCATTTCGTCGGAGAGCGTCAAGAAGCTTCGCCAACACCAGGAAATTCAACCATCGAGAGCTTACACCGAGTCCAGGTCCCACGTCAAGCGGCAGCGATCGGCAGCGGGTTGGTTTTCTGTTCGTCAAGAAGTTACTGCGTTCTCAAATCAAAAGTAAGTCCTTTTCCATTACACCTTCGTTTAGTGTTGTTTTTTGCTTGTGTCAGTCATGGTGGAAACTCGTTCGGCATCAGCGGTCA
This sequence comes from Agriotes lineatus, assembly GCA_940337035.1. Lineage (NCBI taxonomy): Eukaryota > Metazoa > Arthropoda > Insecta > Coleoptera > Elateridae > Agriotes > Agriotes lineatus. The sequence continues at coordinate 17,035,101 of OW679194.1, read as the reverse complement.
TGTCGGAAACTCGTGCTTTAATCACTCGTTGCAAATTCATAAAAGCCAAAGTAGATCGTTTCGAAACTCTATTTCATAGAATTTCCTCGTCCAGCCCCGTGAAGGCTCACGAGGTCGGCAGCTTGTCAAAAGAGTTTAGTTGTTTCCAAAATTTGTTGGATGAGTATGAGAAGTCAATGGAGGGCCTAATGGAGGCCGACGCTGAACACTTTGATGAACTTTTCAATGAATTCGACTCTTTTATGACTCATTTTAGCGAGATTAGTAGCACAGTCGAGGAATTCTTATCAAAAAATAAGATCAGTCCGGGTATAAAACCGAATCTAGGTCAAAATTCTTTGCAAAGTGGCCCTTCAGGAGAGCTCGCTGGATTAAGATTACCACCCTTAGATTTGCCTTCATTTTCGGGGAAATTCGAGAATTGGGTTCAATTTCATGACTCCTTTACGTCGCTTATTCATAACAACGCTAATTTGACCAACGTTCAGAAATTTTACTATTTGATTTCTTCCCTTAAGGGAGAAGCTGCTAGTTCAATCTCGTCGTTAAAAGTTACCAACGATAACTATACCATTGCTTGGGACATTCTAGTCAAGCGATTTGAAAATAAGAAACTGATAGTAAAATCAAACATAAATGCGTTATTCAGTTTAGAGAGCGTAAAAAAGGATTCACATTCGTCTGTTCAAAGGCTGCTCGATAGTGTAGTTAGAATTTTGGAAATTTTAAAGGCGTACGGGGAACCCACAGTCGACACCATACTAATACATATCATAGTTTCGAAGCTCAGCTCAGCAATGCAGACTGACTGGGAATTATACAAACATACCGGACAATTTCCTACTTTGCGAGAGTTGTTAGATTTTTTAGAAAGCAAAAGTCACTTATTAGGTTCGCTGGAAGCTGCGAAAATAGGTTCGAGTTTGGGAAATCAGGGATCCGAGCAAAAAAGTCATGCACGCGCTCATGTAGCCAGAGAGCAAGGTAATCACTCTTGTGATTTTTGCAAAAATAGTAATCATTCGATTAGCGCTTGCGAATCTTTTTCAAAATTGTCGGTTAACGCTCGTATCGAAGAGGCGCGTCGTTTGAAACTATGCAACAATTGTCTCAAGCCCGGACATTTCGTGGTAAAATGCACATCGTCGAGATGTCGCGTATGCAGAAAAAAGCACCATACTTTACTGTGTTTGCGTCCAAAGCGCGACGCGCACGAAAATATTCCGTCGCCGCGTCCTGGACCGCCAGAAACCAGCAGCTACGCACGGGAGGTCGGGGCCGTCGCCCCGAGCGAGACACCCGTCGCATCCGTTTCAGCAGCCTGTAGCCGTCCTGCAATCGCGGCGCCAGCGCAAGTTTTATTGTCCACGGTTAGCGTATTCGTAGAAGGATCCTCCGGGTCATTTTCCCGGGCAAAAGCTCTTTTGGACCCCGGATCCCAACTTAACTTAGTTAGCGCCGACTTGTGTCAAAATTTGAAAATTGAGAAACGAGGTAATATCACCTCACTGTCGGGTGTTGGTGCCAGGGCTCTGAACGCTGAATTCAGAGCAAACGTTCGAATCCGCTCCCGCAACGGGAAATACGAGGACATTTTGAGCTGTGTTGTGTTAGACAAAATTACGGACCCTCTGCCGGTCCTTGCTTTCTCGTTGAGGGATTTGAAGATCCCACCAAACATTGTGCTAGCCGATTCAGATTGTAATACACCGGGAAAGATTGATCTTTTATTAGGCGCGAATGTCTTTTGGCAAGTGCTCTGTCAGGGACAGGTGAAATTGGGCCCAGAGAAGCCATTCTTAACAAAAACTCTTTTTGGTTGGGTTTTAGGCGGAAACATGAATGTCGAAAATCGAGCGCTCATTCGTTCAAATAGAGTTCATTTAAGTGTAACCGGCATCGAGCACGGCATTCAGAGATTTTGGGAAATCGAGGGGGCGTACGGTTCATCAGGCCGACTCTCTGCTGATGACAAATTTTGCGAAGACCATTTTCAATCGACTACGAAACGGGCGTCGTCGGAGCCGCGTAGGTTCATCGTGAGCATACCTTTCAGGAAAGATGCTCCATCGCTGGGAGACTCGCGCGGTATAGCGTTAAAGAGTTTCTATTCATTAGAAAACAAATTGTCAAAAAATCCCGAGTTGAAAACCGCGTATTCCGCATTTCTCAAAGAATACGAGTCGCTTGGTCACTTGAGCAAGGTGGACGACGAAGCGAGCCTTCCTCATCCTCGGTTTTATTTACCACATTTGCCAGTCATAAAGGAGGACAGTTCAACGACCAAACATCGCGTTGTTTTTGACGGCAGTTGTGCGTCCTCCTCCGGAGTATCGCTTAACGACCTTCAACATAAGGGCCCAGTGGTCCAGCAGTCGTTGTTTGCAATTCTTTGTCGCTTTAGGCAATTCAAGTACGTGCTGAAAGCAGATTGCGCCAAAATGTATAGGCAAATTCTCGTGGACCCCTCGCAGACGCAATACCAATTAATTTTATGGCGTGACGACAAAACCTCAGCGGTAAAATGCTTCAAATTATTAACGGTCACCTACGGTACTAAATCAGCCTCGTACCTAGCAACTAGGTGCTTGATACAAATCGCCCAGGAAATCGAAGCATCGCTTCCAGAGGCCTCATTAAGAATTAGCCGGGATTTTTATGTAGATGACCTACTGACTGGTTTTGAAAATAGGGCGGAAGCCATAAAAACGCAATTCGAAATTAGTAGCGCTTTGTCGGGGTACGGGTTTGAATTGCGAAAGTGGGCATCCAACGACAGTGAAGTAGCTAGCGCCATTGGTGTGGATCGCGGCAGCGTGGAGCCCATTTCTTTGACGGAAGACGCCACGGAGAAAACTCTCGGCATTTTTTGGGATACTCAGCGGGACGTGCTAAGTTACAGAGTGAACCCTAGCTGTTGCAAATCAGTTACCAAGCGGGCTATACTCTCTAGTATGGCTCAAGTATTCGATCCCTTGGGACTACTTGGTCCAAGCGTTCTAACTTTGAAACTTCTCGTGCAACGGCTTTGGCAGTTGAAGTTGTCATGGGACGAAACGGTGCCCATGGAGATGCGCTCCAGATACGACGAACTCCATTCTTCATTACGCTCTTTGGGCTCGTTGGCAATTCCGAGACGGGTAATTTGCGATGATATAAATTCGATAGATCTCCACGGATTTGCGGACGCGAGTTCTGTAGCCTATGGGTGCGCCGTGTATATACGTTGCGTTGACGCGCGCGGTAATGTCACCACCAATTTGCTTTGTGCTAAGTCAAGGGTCGCTCCATTAAAAACAATATCCTTGCCTCGTTTGGAGCTTTGCGCAGCCTTACTGTTGGCTCGTTTGATTAAAACTATACTCGATTCCTCCGCATTTAAATTTGACCGCGTGTACTATTGGTCGGACTCCACCATAACTCTGCACTGGATAAATAAGGATGCGAGTAATTGGAAGACGTTCGTCGCGAACCGGGTGTCCGAGATTCACGAACTAAGCAATAGGGAAGAATGGTTTCACGTGCGTACAAATTGCAACCCGTCCGATATAATTAGCAGGGGAATGTTACCCCAGGAGTTACTCCACTCGCGCTTGTGGTGGCACGGGCCAGAGTTTTTGTCACAGGCGGACTTAAAACCCCAGCCCGTTAAAATTGATTCGGGTGAGCTAGCAGCCCAAGAGTCGCGCCCAGTAGTGGCCACTCTTCACCATCGCGTCCCAGAATTTGAACTTTTCAGGCGCTATTCCAGTTTTACAAAATTACAGCGCGTAGTCGCGTACTGCCTGCGTCTCGCGGGAAACAGAAGCACCGAAACGCGCTGGTCGGGACCTCCAGCCATTGACGAATTGGAGGACGCTACTCGCCGCCTGATCAAAATTGCACAGGCGGAAGTCTTTTCCGGAGAAATAGCAGTTTTGTCTAAAAAGGCGCCATTGCCGAAAAATAGTGCGCTGCTTTCTCTAAACCCATTTCTGGACGATCAGGGCCTACTGCGCGTGGGCGGCCGTCTAGAAAACTCCAATCTAAGCTTTGATCAGAAACATCCCCTTTTGTTACCAGCTAGTCACCCTTTGTCGTTGCTAATCGTGAAGCAAGAGCATTTGCGGCTCTTGCATTGTGGACACTCGGTGTTACTAGCCTCATTGCGGGATAAGTTTTGGATCGTGAGGGCCAAAGACCTAATACGTAAAGTAATACACAATTGCGTGATATGCTTCCGGGCCAAGCCTAAGATGAATGAACACTTGATGGGATCACTACCCGAAGCTCGTGTCACACCCTCTCCCCCTTTCAGCAATTGCGGGATAGATTACGCGGGTCCCGTGTTTATAAAAAACAAGTCCGGGCGAGGCGCGAAAGAAGTAAAGGCTTACGTAGCCCTATTTGTGTGTTTGGCCACGAAGGCTATTCATCTTGAACTCGTGGAAGACCTCACGACGGAGGCTTTCATCGCATCGTTGAGGAGATTCATCTCCAGACGCGGTTTACCCTCCAACATATTTTCTGACAATGCTACCTGTTTCACCGGTGCCAGAAATCAGCTATCGGAATTGAAAAATATCCTGTCAGGCTCTAGTGAGCAATGCATAAGGGAAGAATTGTCGAAACATAACATTAAGTGGAATTTTATTCCGGCACGCTCTCCGCACTTTGGCGGCATTTGGGAAGCGGGGGTAAAGTCATTGAAATATTATTTAAGGCGAATATCTTGCAATGCAAAGTTAACTTTCGTTGAGTATTACACCATGCTGACTCAAGTGGAGGCGATACTAAATTCCCGCCCACTCTGTGTTCTCCCTACCGACGCCTCATTCCCCGAAGTCCTTACTCCTGCCCACTTCTTGATCGGTCGGAAGCTGACTTCGTTTCCGGAAGCCCAACTCCAGGACATACCGGAAAATCGTCTCAGCCGCTATGGGCTGGTCCAGCGGCTCTCCCAGCAGTGTTGGGATCGCTGGTCCCGGGACTACCTCCACCTCCTGCAGCGCCGGCCTAAGTGGAAGTCCTCCAGCACGTCTCTAGCCCCCCAGGTGGGCGACGTGGTACTCGTCCACGACGAGGCATCTCCAAGCTACCGTTGGCCCCTGGCAATCATCTCGGCCACATATCCAGGAGCGGATGGTGTTGTGCGTGTGGTGCAGGTGCGCGATTCCCGAGGGAATCTCCTGAAACGCTCGGTGCGTAAAGTGTACATCCTACCCAAAGACGATCATTGCGATCAAGGGCAATAAACATTGACTTTGCTCTTAGTTGGTAGTTTTCGCTAATTGAACATTTTGCTAGGTTTAGTTGTTTCTTTGCTTGTATTCATGCTAGTTGTAAGTTATCTGTAAGGCTCTTGGATTATCATCTGTCCTTAGTTCTTGTTATGCATTTGATTATTTGGTAGTGTCAGATTTCAGTTTAATTTTGGGATTTAATCACGTCGTGCCATAGTCGGCACTTCGGGGGCGACATGTTTGATTCACACAGATGCGTGCATTAAAACCTTTTTTATAATTAATCATGGAATTCAATTCATAACTGTTCTATCTCATTCAAAGGTCGTGGTAAAGCCAAATTTGCATCTTGCCGTATTTGTTTGCCTCTGTTAATGTTGGAAAGGAATTTGTAAGCTTCCCTTAATGGCTTTTAAGCGGATGGATACATTTTCTACTAGAACTTAAGCCGACTTAGCATATTTGGGAATCATGGGTTTATGGATTTCGTTCAATTGCCTCATTGAGAGAGCTTAGCATTAAGGTTTCTTAGAATAAGCATTTTTCCTAAATAACGTGCGACGCTCCGATTGGCTACGCAGGGTCGCCTCAGCCAATAGTGTTTGAGCTTGCCCCTCCTTGATGAATTGGCGAGTTCGGCTCGCTGTAAATTCAAAGTCAGTTAGATTCAGAGCCTCGAGTAAGCAAGTTCAGCTAGGCTTTGTGCTGGGTTGCGGTCGTTCTAACTCCCTGGGAAAGACGTTTCCAGGTTGTTTTGTGTTACGGTTACGCGCAATTCGCTATTTTCGCGTGGCCAATCCAAGCGTGTCACAACAGTTGAAGCTATTGTAAAAAACTATCGGTCCATCAGTGACGTTTGTAATCGTTGTTACTCAATATACTCGTGTTTGTTAAGTCTTGTTTCACTCCAACAAATAACTGAACCCAAGTCAGGGTTATTAAGTGGCAGTTCCCGGCAATCCCATTGAACCGGAATTCGCAGTGGATTAATTGGGGGCCCCATTCGTGGAAGCCTCTTATCAAGTTAATCGTACAAAAAACACCTTCAATAGTAGAACGGTAAAAAGAAGTTCCACTGATTAACAAAGCGGTGGACATATGAGAAAGCTCAATGGAGCTCACTATTTGATCATAAAGGTGGGCATACGAGGGCTCAACGGTGCTCACCATTTGATCACAATGGTGATCATACGGGGACTCAGCGGAGTCAACAATGTCACCACAACGTTGATCATACAAGCTCAACGGAACGCACCACTTGATCACAAGGTCACATGAAGGCTCAGCAAAGCCATACTAGAAATCAACGAAATTTACCATTTGACCACCACGGTGCCGGTGGTTAAATGAACTCTCAGGAAATCTGACAATTTCATTAGAACGCTGATCACACGAGGACTCAGCGGACTTCACCACTTGATCAAAATGGTGATCATAATAGTTTTCAATTTCAACAGAATCGACAATTTCATTATAACCCTGATTATACGAGGGCTCAACGGAGTTCTTTACTTTATCACCACGTTGGTCTTACGAGGGCGCCGCATTGCCAAACATTTTAATACAACTCAACGGAACTCATCATTTGAACACAACGGTGGTTACATGGGGGCTTAGCAGAACTGTTTCACTACACCGCTGATCACATGATGGCTCAATGGAGTTCACCACTTGATCACACTGGTGCCCATACAAATATTCAGCAGAACTGACAATTTTATTACAACGCTCATCACACGAGGACGCAATGGAGTTCACTATTTAATGACAACGGTTGATATACTATATACGTATATGCTATATGAAAAAGCCACTGCAAGCAAGAAGGCCACCTAGGTCACAGGATAAATCATAACTCAATAAGAGGAAAGTACAAACAGAAGAGAGTTCAACAGAGCTCACAGTTTGTTCACCACGATTACTATATGAGGACTCAGTGGAGCTGACAATGTATCTACAAATGAACGCTGAATGGAGCTCAAAATGTGGTCATAATGGTGATTATATGAGGGTGCAGCGGAGCTGACAATTTCATAATGACGCTGATGACACTAGGGCTCAGCAGACCTCACCATTTGATCACAATGGTAGTCATACGAAAGACCAACGGAGCTTACGACTTGATTACAACTGTGATCATGCAAATCGTTCGACGGCGCATATGATACTACTCATAGTGGGTAGTCGTAGGGTGAGGGGGGGGATCCAGGTAACTCAAAATTCAACCGCAATAGTGGTCATATGTGATACTATTCAATAATGATGTGACAGATTGTTCACAACGGTGACTTATATTCTGATGACCAGATCATATTATGATCCAACGGGATAAGTATTAGGAGCTTATGATAATGCAAGGACAGATGACACTAGAATAATGAAGTAATAGTTTCATTTTACAAAATCATATAAAAGTTCGATGGCCTAATGTACGCTGCCCGCCCATTATTATTAGAATCATTTCAGAAACTGTCCCCTCCATGGATGATGACAGATGGAGCCCATAAACAACCTTTTTTGAGGACATATATATGGAACGTCTGAGGGCAGATATTCGAGAACCGAACTAAGAAGCGCATGTGTTACAGAATTCGACTATATTTGCATTGCATGCGTGTTTGCAAAAGTTTTCATATTTATAATCAGTAAGTAAAATAAGAAACTCTTTATATCCGAACTATTTGGTAAATATTAAAAAATCTGTTCAAGTGCCTTGTATTTATATTTGTTTTGAAAATGAAGAACTTCAAGACTAGCTCAGCATTAGACATTTCTATAAATGTTTGTTCCCACGGCATCATGCCAGTACTAAGTAAATCTCCATATTTTTACCAGATGGTTAAAAACTAGACCGGTGACTAAATTCCAACGAAAATCGCTTGTACATGCAAAAGGAGCTGCCTCCCCCTTCCAGTATTGAGATTCAAAAGAGTATTTATTTAGTCAGCTGAAGGGTTTCTTATGATTCACCTCTTAAGCCATTTTTTAACAATAGTGATCGAAATTACTTTAAAATTGGAGATGCAAAATAGATTTATCGTTTTAATTCGAAATTTGCATAATGTGAAGGCGAAGGCACACAATTTACGGTTTGCGGAAATTTCGTCTCACCACATCTCGTACGCGGAAACTTCGTTCCCGAGCGAGTTCAATTTGTCTCCTAGATTACCGGGTGTTGAAAAACGAGTGCAGCGATCGGAGTGCAGTTAGAAAAATGAAAGATATTTTAATTAATTTATTTATTATAATGAACTTATAAGAACAGTATGTCCCCGGATTGAGTTTACAAGAGGGAATTAAATTTTATTTTTATTTTTACATAAAAATGTTATAGAAATTAAAATTCCTGCTTGGTTTGTAAAGAATTTTAAGAAAATTTTCAGTTTTTCAAAAACAAGTCGGCCTTGACAGCAAGCAAAAACAATTTTCTTTTCAGGTAAACTACCCTTTTTGTTCATGATATGGCAAAATATTACTAAGAAAAATTGTTCAGAATGAGAAATTATGGCCGTATACAAGATATAAGGAAGATACTTAGATTAAACCGTTAATTTTAATAAATAAAATTTATTTTGTTTTTATAAGTTTATTACAATAAATTAATTAATTAAAATATCTTTCATTATCTAACTGCATTCCGATCGCTGCACTCGTTTTTTAACACCCTGTAATCTAGGAGACAAATTGAGCTCGCTCGGGTACGAAGTTTCCGGGTACGAGATGTGGGGAGACGAAATTTCCCGGAAACCAAATGTGGGGAACGAAATGTGGGGAACGAACTTTCCGTATCTACCCTCTTATACATATTGAATAATAATACAAAGCAATGCGTTTCAGGATGTTAAAGGTCTCCTGATTTACACTACTTTTCACACGGAGATGCTACTGGAGACAAGTTAGAAAATCTATTAGCGAAATAGAGCAGGACAAACTGGGAAGGAATGCGGCATTTCATCGCGATAATCCGCCTTCTTTCCAATTGTTGAACATTAAAGAACACGCACAGTATTTGTAACCAGAAAACTAAAAATTGTCTTGACTTTAAGAATTGTATTTGATGTTATTGCAAGAAATAGCAAATAAACAAGCATTAACCCCCATGGTGTTCGAAGTGACATAATATTCACATAAAGCGTGAGAAAGTCAAGCGTCGACCTAAAAAAGTGTTTTAATTGCTGAACACAACTTGTAACTACCCAAAACTCCTTTTATGGTTATATTACATGTAGTTTTTACGAATTACAAAATACTACTGAATTTCCCGCTGATGAGAACGCACTGAAAAAAACTAATTATTTATTAATAAGCGAAAAGTGATGGAAAAATGCGAAAAATTTGCTTGCACTTACAGAGCTTGGATTATTATGAATGTTTCGTAACTTACACTTAATTTACTCAATCTGTTGAAACTTTACGTACTTCAGATCAATGAGCGTCAATTTTGATGTTATTATAAGAGTGCTTGCAATCTAAGGCACAATGGTAGTCGAAATGTAATGAATTTGAATACCTGCATAAGCTTGGAAAATAGAACGGTACGAAATAAAGCATGAATAATAACTAACAATAAAACGATATAATTGAGCAAATATTTCATCGCTTATATCAGCAATAATTTGCTGTCTAACATAGTGCAGGTTAGTCAATTTTAATTAAAGATGCACATAGCTGTGACTTCAAAGCGACCTCCTGCGACGCCATGCTTATTAATGAGGTTTTTGAGATTTCCATTAGCCTAAACGCCTAAACAGTTAATTAAAAGCTGCAATAAGTAATTGAAATTGAAACTCTTGTTATGTAACATAGACTTGACTAGCTTTCGTGAAGTGGAATTTTGTGACTACTTCATGCATCTGTTAAATAGGCATTTCTGATTAACAGAAACTGATTTATGCACCCAGATAAAAATAATATGGTTTACTTTATTTGGTAACCATAATCGTGTTTATTGGCTTTTGATAGCGGGCATAATATGGCTTTTATGGCCCGAGGACCTATAAAGTTGCTAAGCAGTATAAAAACACCAACAATCTACATAGAAACCACAGCACCAAATATTCACATCGCCAGCACAACGACCACGTAATAGCCTGTGCCCAAAACACATAATTCTTGAATGTTGTCCATTTCGTGAACCAAAATAAAATAAAACTTTGTATGTACTACGTGCATAATCACGATTATAGCTCTCGTGAAACTGCATACTGCTATAATCTATTGATTATGCCCTTAATACATAAATAACTATTATGTTCTGACGCTATTTTTAAACGAAAGTTGAGGTTTCTCTGTTTCTTATTAAAAGCAATATCAATACAATCTTGCACTATTAATAAAATTGATACAAAATGGTTAAACAATCTAATACGTGGGATAGCACATAGTAGATAGATGACTTTTTTTTTTAATTTACAAATTTAAAATAAGATTTGACAATTACCATATATCACACAATAAAAAAGAACCACTTATGGACGAGTTTCTATAGTAAAAATTTGCTTACGTTTTCCTATTTTGTCTAGTTTTAATTCTTATAAAGTACAGTAGAACTCCGATATAGCGAACTCGTGATATAACGAACGCTCGCTTTTAACATACAAAAATTAAAGTCCCAACCAAAAGCCAATACTTTTCCGCAGGGGTGCCAGATCTCACGATTTATCGTGAGTTCTCACGATTTCATTGTAAATCTCACGATCTCACGATAAGGACTATTTATCTCACGATTTTTGTATCAATTCTACAAGGTCCGGCACAATGAAGTATCCATTTTAAATTGAGTTGATTTTGTTAACGGCTAAATTTTTATTTAAAAAAAACAAAAGGTTCTTCAGAAAACACGGAAATTTTATTTTGTAAACATTACATCAGTCAAGTGACCTCCTTCTCGCTGCTGGCACTCTTGAAGCTGCTCTTACCCTTTCAGCATTTTCAAGTATGCGTACAGAACGAGTTTGTTCCTTTTGCTTTTTCTTTGGCACATGAGGCAGTAGTGCGAAACTGGTGTACCCACTTTTTAATTGTTATTCGACTAGGAACTGCATCTCGTGGATTTAATTGAAAGTAACGACGAAATAAACGCTGGGTGGTTACAACAGAATTGTTATTTTTAAAATCAACCGCAAAAGAACGTTGAATATTTGACCAATGCTCTATATTTACAGCTAAACTGACATTTCTCGAAAACACTTTGATAACTTTCTTAAATTTCCATTTATCGCGAAAGCATGGCGACTTGATTTGAATTTATATCGCATTATATTATGAAATGAATTATCTTTGAAAATGGATACGTCATTCTGCCGGACCCTTTATATAAAATAATTTTATAAAAAAATGTAACAATAAATGATTCAATGGAAAAAAAATGTTTAATAGTCTTAATATGATTTAATGTATGCTGTCAGTGATTGTATCATTTCCCGCATTATCATCAAATAGTGCTGCCATCTATGGTTAACATAAAGACGTTGCAAGTTGCGGTTGAAAGCGGATTTAAATGTTCTTTCATGAAATAGGTATTTACATAATTTCAAGATAAGCACAGATTTAATTAAAAAAATGAACAGTCAAGTACTTTATCCCTCAAAACTAGTCATCTCGGACTCAGATTCTTCAGATTCTGAGTAGTCGAACAATTTTTTTTCTATATACTTAGGTCTATGTATATTCTATGTAGCCATATTTTTATTTTTAGAATTCATGTGTTATTTCTATAATAAAATATTTAGTTCACTTAACATTTACTTTATATTAATTTAATTTTTTTTATTTATGGCAATTATTTAAAATGTTTATAATTCTCTTGCAGTTATTTATGTAAGTATGTACAGGGTGCCCCATTTTCGATGATATTACGTGATATCTCACTTACGAGTAAAGATAGAGAGTTGCGGTTTTCGCACTACTGTTCTACTTTTTTGTGAAAAGAAAGATGGTATAAAAAAAATTTCATAGGCCGCTTCGTTTCTGAGATACAGGGGAAAATTGAAAATATTGCATTTTGGGACCCCCCTCGTATCTCCGTTATCCTTTAACATATCTCAAAGCTAAAAACTGACTCTTATACAGTTTTTTACGTAGAATCCAGTGGCGTAGTCAGATTTTAGCGAACACTCGCATATAACGATCAAATTTATAAAGAGAAATTGATATAACGCTCGGTTATAACGAATTAGGTCACAAATGTGCGCGAGATTATTTCTGTTTTATGACGCCATGACCGACCCTGAACCACAGCTGACCACCTAATTTCGTTTATGTGTGTATGTTGTATGTACTAAGTATACAATTCTTGCAAAAATTCAGTTTGCTTCTGTAAGCCGTAAGTGTAACTAACTGTTAAGAACTGTAAATCACAATGGAGTATAAAAGTGTAAATGTGTAAATAGAAAAGCATTTATGATTACAGAAAAATTAAAAATTATTAGCGAACTTGAAGAAGGCCGTTCCAACGCTGAAATATGCCGTGAATTTAATTTGCCAACATCTACTGTTTCCACGATTTACAAAAACAGAAATAAAATACGAGGGCTGCTTAACATAAATGTGACTAAAGTAAAAAAAAATAGAAAACCTGTTCGAAGAGATGTAGACAGTGTATGTTATAATAAAAATGATTATGTTCACCACATTGTAACTTTAAATAATAAATGGTTTCAAATGTGTGATTTTTTCATTTAATATTGTGTTTTTTGTACGATTAACTTGATAAAAGGCTTCCACGAATGGGGCCCCCAATTAATCCACTGCGAATTCCGGTTCAATGGGATTGCCGGGAACTGCCACTTAATAACCCTAACTTGGGTTCAGTTAGTTGTTGGAGTGAAACAAGACTTAACAAACACGAGTATATTGAGTAACAACGATTACATACGTCACTGATGGACCGATGGTTTTTTACAAAAGCTTCAACTGTTGTGACACGCTTGGATTGGCCACGCGAAAATAGCGAATTGCGCGTAACCGTAACACAAAACAACCTGGAAACGTCTTTACCAGGGAGTTAGACCGAAACGCAAACTAGCACAAAGCATAGCTGAACTTGCTTACCCGAGGCTCTGAATCTAACTAACTCTGAATTTACAACGAGGCGAACTCGCCAATTCAAGGAGGGGCAAGCTCAAACACTATTGGCTGAGGCGATCCTGCGTAGCCAATCGGAGCGTCGCACGTAGGAATAAATACTTATTCTAAAAATCTTAATGCTAAGCTCTCTCAATGAGGCAATTGAAAGAAATCCATAAACCCATGATTCCCAAATATGCTAAGTCGGCTTAAGTTCTATTAGAAAATGTATCCATCCGCTTAAAAGCCATTAAGGGAAGCTTACAAATTCCTTTCCAACATTAACAGAGGCAAACAAATACGGCAAGATGCAAACTTGACTTTACCACGACCTTTGAATGAGATAAAACAGTTATGACTTGAATTACGTGATTAATTATAATCAAAAAGGTTTTGATGCACGCATCTGTGTGAATCAAACATGCCGCCCCCGAAGTGCCGAATATGGCACGACGTGATTAAATCCCAAAATTAAACTGAAATCTAACACTACCAAATAATTAAATGCATAACAAGAACTAAGGACAGATGATAATCCAAGAGCCTTACAGATAACTTACAACTAGCATGAATACAAGCAAAGAAACAACTAAACCTAGCAAACTGTTCAATTAGCGAAAACTACCAACTAAGAGCAAAGTCAATGTTTATTGCCCTTGATCGCAATGATCGTCTTTGGGTAGGATGTACACTTTACGCACCGAGCGTTTCAGGAGATTCCCTCGGGAATCGCGCACCTGCACCACACGCACAACACCATCCGCTCCTGGATATGTGGCCGAGATGATTGCCAGTGGCCAACGGTAGCTTGGAGATGCCTCGTCGTGGACGAGTACCACGTCGCCCACCTGGGGGGCTAGAGAAGTGCTGGAGGACTTCCACTTAGGCCGGCGCTGCAGGAGGTGGAGGTAGTCCCGGGACCAACGATCCCAAAACTGCTGGGACAGCCGCTGGACCAGCCCATAGCGGCTGAGACGATTTTCCGGTATGCCCTGGAGTTGGGCTTCCGGAAACGAAGTCAGCTTCCGACCGATCAAGAAGTGGGCAGGAGTAAGGACTTCGGGGAATGAGGCGTCGGTAGGGAGAACACAGAGTGGACGGGAATTTAGTATCGCCTCCACTTGAGTCAGCATGGTGTAATACTCAACGAAAGTTAACTTTGCATTGCAAGATATTCGCCTTAAATAATATTTCAATGACTTTACCCCCGCTTCCCAAATGCCGCCAAAGTGCGGAGAGCGTGCCGGAATAAAATTCCACTTAATGTTATGTTTCGACAATTCTTCCCTTATGCATTGCTCACTAGAGCCTGACAGGATATTTTTTAATTCCGATAGCTGATTTCTGGCACCGGTGAAACAGGTAGCATTGTCAGAAAATATGTTGGAGGGTAAACCGCGCCTGGAGATGAATCTCCTCAACGATGCGATGAAAGCCTCCGTCGTGAGGTCTTCCACGAGTTCAAGATGAATAGCCTTCGTGGCCAAACACACAAATAGGGCTACGTAAGCCTTTACTTCTTTCGCGCCTCGCCCGGATTTGTTTTTTATAAACACGGGACCCGCGTAATCTATCCCGCAATTGCTGAAAGGGGGAGAGGGTGTGACACGAGTTTCGGGTAGTGATCCCATCAAGTGTTCATTCATCTTAGGCTTGGCCCGGAAGCATATCACGCAATTGTGTATTACTTTACGTATTAGGTCTTTGGCTCTCACGATCCAAAACTTATCCCGCAATGAGGCCAGTAACACCGAGTGTCCACAATGCAAGAGCCGCAAATGCTCTTGCTTCACGATTAGCAACGACAAAGGGTGACTAGCTGGTAACAAAAGGGGATGTTTCTGATCAAAGCTTAGATTGGAGTTTTCTAGACGGCCGCCCACGCGCAGTAGGCCCTGATCGTCCAGAAATGGGTTTAGAGAAAGCAGCGCACTATTTTTCGGCAATGGCGCTTTTTTAGACAAAACTGCTATTTCTCCGGAAAAGACTTCCGCCTGGGCAATTTTGATCAGGCGGCGAGTCGCGTCCTCCAATTCGTCAATGGCTGGAGGTCCCGACCAGCGCGTTTCGGTGTTTCTGTTTCTCGCGAGACGCAGGCAGTACGCGACTACGCGCTGTAATTTTGTAAAACTGGAATAGCGCCTGAAAAGTTCAAATTCTGGGACGCGATGGTGAAGAGTGGCCACTACTGGGCGCGACTCTTGGGCTGCTAGCTCACCCGAATCAATTTTAACGGGCTGGGGTTTTAAGTCCGCCTGTGACAAAAATTCTGGCCCGTGCCACCACAAGCGTGAGTTGAGTAACTCCTGGGGTAACATTCCCCTGCTAATTATATCGGACGGGTTGCAATTTGTACGCACGTGAAACCATTCTTCCCTATTGCTTAGTTCGTGAATCTCGGACACCCGGTTCGCGACGAACGTCTTCCAATTACTCGCATCCTTATTTATCCAGTGCAGAGTTATGGTGGAGTCCGACCAATAGTACACGCGGTCAAATTTAAATGCGGAGGAATCGAGTATAGTTTTAATCAAACGAGCCAACAGTAAGGCTGCGCAAAGCTCCAAACGAGGCAAGGATATTGTTTTTAATGGAGCGACCCTTGACTTAGCACAAAGCAAATTGGTGGTGACATTACCGCGCGCGTCAACGCAACGTATATACACGGCGCACCCATAGGCTACAGAACTCGCGTCCGCAAATCCGTGGAGATCTATCGAATTTATGTCATCGCAAATTACCCGTCTCGGAATTGCCAACGAGCCCAAAGAGCGTAATGAAGAATGGAGTTCGTCGTATCTGGAGAGCATCTCCATGGGCACCGTTTCGTCCCATGACAACTTCAACTGCCAAAGCCGTTGCACGAGAAGTTTCAGAGTTAGAACGCTTGGACCAAGTAGTCCCAAGGGATCGAATACTTGAGCCATACTAGAGAGTATAGCCCGCTTGGTAACTGATTTGCAACAGCTAGGGTTCACTCTGTAACTTAGCACGTCCCGCCGAGTATCCCAAAAAATGCCGAGAGTTTTCTCCGTGGCTTCTTCCGTCAAAGAAATGGGCTCTACGCTGCCGCGATCTACACCAATGGCGCTAGCTACTTCACTGTCGTTGGATGCCCACTTTCGCAATTCAAACCCGTACCCCGACAAAGCGCTACTAATTTCGAATTGCGTTTTTATGGCTTCCGCCCTATTTTCAAAACCAGTCAGTAGGTCATCTACATAAAAATCCCGGCTAATTCTTAATGAGGCCTCTGGAAACGATGCTTCGATTTCCTGGGCGATTTGTATCAAGCACCTAGTTGCTAGGTACGAGGCTGATTTAGTACCGTAGGTGACCGTTAATAATTTGAAGCATTTTACCGCTGAGGTTTTGTCGTCACGCCATAAAATTAATTGGTATTGCGTCTGCGAGGGGTCCACGAGAATTTGCCTATACATTTTGGCGCAATCTGCTTTCAGCACGTACTTGAATTGCCTAAAGCGACAAAGAATTGCAAACAACGACTGCTGGACCACTGGGCCCTTATGTTGAAGGTCGTTAAGCGATACTCCGGAGGAGGACGCACAACTGCCGTCAAAAACAACGCGATGTTTGGTCGTTGAACTGTCCTCCTTTATGACTGGCAAATGTGGTAAATAAAACCGAGGATGAGGAAGGCTCGCTTCGTCGTCCACCTTGCTCAAGTGACCAAGCGACTCGTATTCTTTGAGAAATGCGGAATACGCGGTTTTCAACTCGGGATTTTTTGACAATTTGTTTTCTAATGAATAGAAACGCTTTAACGCTATACCGCGCGAGTCTCCCAGCGATGGAGCATCTTTCCTGAAAGGTATGCTCACGATGAACCTACGCGGCTCCGACGACGCCCGTTTCGTAGTCGAATGAAAATGGTCTTCGCAAAATTTGTCATCAGCAGAGAGTCGGCCTGATGAACCGTACGCCCCCTCGATTTCCCAAAATCTCTGAATGCCGTGCTCGATGCCGGTTACACTTAAATGAACTCTATTTGAACGAATGAGCGCTCGATTTTCGACATTCATGTTTCCGCCTAAAACCCAACCAAAAAGAGTTTTTGTTAAGAATGGCTTCTCTGGGCCCAATTTCACCTGTCCCTGACAGAGCACTTGCCAAAAGACATTCGCGCCTAATAAAAGATCAATCTTTCCCGGTGTATTACAATCTGAATCGGCTAGCACAATGTTTGGTGGGATCTTCAAATCCCTCAACGAGAAAGCAAGGACCGGCAGAGGGTCCGTAATTTTGTCTAACACAACACAGCTCAAAATGTCCTCGTATTTCCCGTTGCGGGAGCGGATTCGAACGTTTGCTCTGAATTCAGCGTTCAGAGCCCTGGCACCAACACCCGACAGTGAGGTGATATTACCTCGTTTCTCAATTTTCAAATTTTGACACAAGTCGGCGCTAACTAAGTTAAGTTGGGATCCGGGGTCCAAAAGAGCTTTTGCCCGGGAAAATGACCCGGAGGATCCTTCTACGAATACGCTAACCGTGGACAATAAAACTTGCGCTGGCGCCGCGATTGCAGGACGGCGACAAGCTGCTGAAACGGATGCGACGGGTGCCTCGCTCGGGGCGACGGCCCCGACCTCCCGTGCGTAGCTGCTGGTTTCTGGAGGTCCAGGACGCGGCGACGGAATATTTTCGTGCGCGTCGCGCTTTGGACGCAAACACAGTAAAGTATGGTGCTTTTTTCTGCATACGCGACATCTCGACGATGTGCATTTTACCACGAAATGTCCGGGCTTGAGACAATTGTTGCATAGTTTCAAACGACGCGCCTCTTCGATACGAGCGTTAACCGACAATTTTGAAAAAGATTCGCAAGCGCTAATCGAATGATTACTATTTTTGCAAAAATCACAAGAGTGATTACCTTGCTCTCTGGCTACATGAGCGCGTGCATGACTTTTTTGCTCGGATCCCTGATTTCCCAAACCTATTTTCGCAGCTTCCAGCGAACCTAATAAGTGACTTTTGCTTTCTAAAAAATCTAACAACTCTCGCAAAGTAGGAAATTGTCCGGCATGTTTGCATAATTCCCAGTCAGTCTGCATTGCTGAGCTGAGCTTCGAAACTATGATATGTATTAGTATGGTGTCGACTGTGGGTTTCCCGTACGCCTTTAAAATTTCCAAAATTCTAACTACACTATCGAGCAGCCTTTGAACAGACGAATGTGAATCCTTTTTTACGCTCTCTAAACTGAATAACGCATTTATGTTTGATTTTACTATCAGTTTCTTATTTTCAAAGCGCTTGACTAGGATGTCCCAAGCAATGGTATAGTTATCGTTGGTAACTTTTAACGACGAGATTGAACTAGCAGCTTCTCCCTTAAGGGAAGAAATCAAATAGTAAAATTTCTGAACGTTGGTCAAATTAGCGTTGTTATGAATAAGCGACGTAAAGGAGTCATGAAATTGAACCCAATTCTCGAATTTCCCCGAAAATGAAGGCAAATCTAAGGGTGGTAATCTTAATCCAGCGAGCTCTCCTGAAGTGCCACTTTGCAAAGAATTTTGACCTATATTCGGTTTTATACCCGGACTGATCTTATTTTTTGATAAGAATTCCTCGACTGTGCTACTAATCTCGTTAAAATGAGTCATAAAAGAGTCGAATTCATTGAAAAGTTCGTCAAAGCGTTCAGCGTCGGCCTCCATTAGGCCCTCCATTGACTTCTTATACTCATCCAACAAATTTTGGAAACAACTAAACTCTTTTGACAAGTTGCCGACCTCGTGAGCATTCACGGGGCTGGACGAAGAAATTCTATGAAATAGAGTTTCGAAACGATCTACTTGGGCTTTTATGAATTTGCAACGAGTGGTTAAAGCGTGAGTTTCCGACATGACCGCTGATGCCGAACGAGTTTCCACCATGACTGACACAAGCAAAAAACAACACTAAACGAAGGTGTAATGGAAAAGGACTTACTTTTGATTTGAGAACGTAGTAACTTCTTGACGAACAGAAAACCAACCCGCTGCCGATCGCTGCCGCTTGACGTGGGAACTGGACTCGGTGTAAGCTCTCGATGGTTGAATTTCCTGGCGTTGGGGAAGCTTCTTGACGCTCTCCGACGAAACGATGTTGGAGCAATTGCATCCACCAGCTACTGGAAACTTGTACACTCGCGTTTTTTAGCTTCTTCCAAATCCGGCTCGAAGGACCAATGTTTTTTGTACGATTAACTTGATAAAAGGCTTCCACGAATGGGGCCCCCAATTAATCCACTGCGAATTCCGGTTCAATGGGATTGCCGGGAACTGCCACTTAATAACCCTAACTTGGGTTCAGTTAGTTGTTGGAGTGAAACAAGACTTAACAAACACGAGTATATTGAGTAACAACGATTACATACGTCACTGATGGACCGATGGTTTTTTACAAAAGCTTCAACTGTTGTGACACGCTTGGATTGGCCACGCGAAAATAGCGAATTGCGCGTAACCGTAACACAAAACAACCTGGAAACGTCTTTACCAGGGAGTTAGACCGAAACGCAAACTAGCACAAAGCATAGCTGAACTTGCTTACCCGAGGCTCTGAATCTAACTAACTCTGAATTTACAACGAGGCGAACTCGCCAATTCAAGGAGGGGCAAGCTCAAACACTATTGGCTGAGGCGATCCTGCGTAGCCAATCGGAGCGTCGCACGTAGGAATAAATACTTATTCTAAAAATCTTAATGCTAAGCTCTCTCAATGAGGCAATTGAAAGAAATCCATAAACCCATGATTCCCAAATATGCTAAGTCGGCTTAAGTTCTATTAGAAAATGTATCCATCCGCTTAAAAGCCATTAAGGGAAGCTTACAAATTCCTTTCCAACATTAACAGAGGCAAACAAATACGGCAAGATGCAAACTTGACTTTACCACGACCTTTGAATGAGATAAAACAGTTATGACTTGAATTACGTGATTAATTATAATCAAAAAGGTTTTGATGCACGCATCTGTGTGAATCAAACATATTGTTTTTTCCTTATAGCGACCGCTTGCTTATAACGAACGTTTTTAAGAGTCTCTTCACGTTCGCTATATCCGAGTTTTACTGTATCTCAATGTATATATATAGTCTTACAGAAGATTATAGTTTACCTGCCACTGCAACTTCTAGTTCACTTATGCGAGAAGATAGCTGCATCAACACACCTGCAACCAAATAACAACAGAATTAATTGTGCAGCCTTAATTTCAGTTTTAAGAAAGAAAAAATTAAGAATTACATTCTATAGAACACGGTATATATTTAACACGAACGTTTTGTCTTACATATCTCCATTTTCGTAAACAGGGACGTTTGAATTAATTTATTATTTTACAGTTAGTTTTAACCAAGGTTACCTCTCTTATACCGCGACCTACAAGGTCTTTTGTAATAAAAACCCCTAATTAAAGTTCACCGCTGAGTCCTATGTCTTCAATGAAGCGTAATGCTTTTTTGAGGTGAAGCTGTCTTATATCGTTGACCAGAGGGTATTCAATTCCCCATCGATCTCAACGTTTACGAGATACTGCATTGCACTCGCAAAGTATGTGCTCCGCTGTTTCCTCGTCTTCCAGACAAAAGCGACAGGTACTGCCCAGGACTACACCAATTTTGTTAGGTGATATCTTAGTCGGCAGTGTCCAGTTGATAATCCTGTATATATACTTAGCTCATTCCTGTTAAGATACAGTGCTTAATTAGCTTTGTGTTGCGCGTTTGCTTCAAGGAATTGCAACTAGCGTTTTAATTTGGGTACTTCTTCGTAGTATTTAAGTTTTTGTTTGTTAAGCTAGCAGTTTTCAAGTGTTCGAATGTACTGTTTGGAACACCACAAATGGATGCAGGGCCTATATACGGAGTATCAGCACCTTTCCTGAAAGTTCAACTGCCAGTTCGTCGCCTTTTACTCCTATATGTCGTGGAACCTATTTTAATGTAACTTTGTTCCTTTCTGCAAGGTAATTACGTTTTTCCCGGCACTCCCATACCAGTCTTTATTGTCTTTTATCAGCGTACAGGGCTTAAAGAGCCGCTTTACTATCTGATAAAATGCAGATTCTGCCACTGGGGTAGTTTCTTTTTATATTTACCTCTACACATGTTTTAATAACCGCTACTTTAGGTTGGAAAACGGTAGGAATCTTTTCCAATGCCTTTAAGATCATTCGTCCAGGACCATGTAGGCCTATTCCTAATGCATTCTCCGTTTTCGAGCCATCGGTATACCAGACTATTGTACTTTGGTCGGTTCGAGGACAATTTAGTTGCCACTCAGTTCTCTGTGGGAAGATTACAGTGAATTTGCTCTCGAAGTTAAACTTCGGGTTCATTTTATCTTTGATGATGTTAAACTCAGGGTCCTCTGTCATTTCTTTGAGAATTTTCATGTGTCCGCCAAGATAGTTTGGCAGTTTTCCTTTTCCTGTTTGCATTCTGTAGATGCTATCTCTTGCCTTCTTTCTTATTACTAAGTCTAGTTACATTACACGGAAAACCGCAGCATCTGCCGAAAAAATCCAAGTGAGCTGAAATTTTGCATACACCTTTATTTTGACATTACAAATAATGTCTCAAAAGTCCACATCGATATCGCGCTTGCGTTTTGAGTTATTCAAGGTCAAAGGTCACAAAAATAAGTTTTTCGCAAATATCTCGCTTTCTATGGGTCGTATGACTTTTTTAGTTGTTACAAAAAATGAAGGCTAGGTAATTCTCTACAAAAAAGATGATACAGGTTTTTTTACGTACAACTAACCATTCAGTAAATAACACACTGTTAAGTTTTGTAGACGGGTTTTACTTCTTTTTACGATAAAGGAAGTATTGGATTCACCCCAAAAATTCGAAATTGTTATGGTTCTGCTTTGATCCAACCTACTGTGGGTGCCCCACTGCCGTGTTTTATTGCTGCGTTTTGTATAGATTCGCAAGTGTTGTTATAGCAAGCTCCTTCGATGTCCACAAATATCCCAAGGGAAATAACCATATTATTAAACCGTGGTCTTAAATTAACTAATTAGTTATTTATAATATATAAATGAAGAGTTTCAATGTCACAATAACATACATTTTACAAATATTCATAAATTATCAAATGAATTCGCGTTGTCAGTTCTATAACATTTTTCTTAATATTAAATCAGTTTTCGAAAGAAAATTGTTTATATCTCGAATGCGAAATGCTTTTGCGTTCTCAAATGATTTTTTTGGCTCGCCTTCGGCTTGCCGTAAAATGTCTCATTTTCGAACGCAAAACTAACATTTCTCATTCTAGATAGTAAAATAACTATTTTAAGTACGGTGTCTTAAAAACGTACTAAATTTGTATTTAAATATTTTAGGAATGGTATTTAGATGGTGATGTATAACCAGGGACTTGCTTATTAAGTGAATTTATTTAATGAACTTAGCTATGTACATATACTGTAAAAAGTACTACACTAAAAACTTACACCCTAAATTACAAAGGAGATAAATATTTATTTTTTTCTATAGCACATGTTAAAGTGTGCTTTTATCAACTCAAAACAAAAGGTCAAGTTTTACTTTAACAGCAAGGGTAGATAAAGTAGCACTTTAACATCAAGGATAGATAAAGTAATTTAGTTTTCTCACTTTTGTTTAAATTAAATATGACGGCTTCGTATTATCGTAGCAACCCAATCTAGCTACTAACATTTTGAAACGTGATTGAATGTCCTTATTTTCTTTTAAAATTGTCAAAATTCTTGCTATAGAAAAAAATATTGTATTATACACGACGATAAAGTTATTTCTATCCACTCTTGAATCATTAGTGTCTCGACCTCGTCTCGACGTTAAACGATTCACTCGTGGATAAAATTTAACTTTATCCTCTTGTATAATAAATTACTATTTATTTAATGTTCACTTAGTGCGTTTTAAATCGAATTGTTGCCGTAGCTGTATGTACGGTCGTCGTTGAAAAATTTCTTACTAAGACAGAAACTTATTCAGTTAAGAAATATCAAACTCACTGCCAAATTTGAAAATTTAATATCAAAATAAGTACCAAAATAAAACGCACTTAAATGTCTTTTGTGGACAATTGTTCTATTTTTAGTGTAATTTTGGACAATGGTTGCATGTATATGCCATCTGTATACCCAATTAGCACAAAAATCCTTATCATTAACTATTACTAACTCGGTCTGAGGAAAGCATTATTAAAAAAATAAAAACATGTGTAATAAAACACCATTAAAACATGGCAGCGTGGTACGATCACTGTAAATGCAACGTTTTTATAATATTAAAAAAATCAATAACGTACAGCATCCCGCATATTAAATGTCAAAATAATCTAGTTGGGTAAAGTAACATCAGAACTAAACTGATAAAAAAGTATATTTAAAATATAAAGCTTCTAGGGCCAAGGTTCCGTTTTTATGCGCTGCTGAATAAAAGTTTTCATGCCTCATTTTTACAGCTGTTCCTAAAATACCCACCGAAATATGCCACATTTTTGGGATGTTAATTATTTATCAACTTTTATGTCGGGCGCCCAACAATGTGACAGTAGAAGAAGAAATCTCAGAAATTTGGAAACCAAGTGCGTGGGAGGCTGAAACTCGGTAGGCTTCAGACGTAAACCGGGTTGCACATATTGTTTCCAAACGTTTTTACAGACAAACTGCAGTCGATACGAGGGCCGGCGTGGTTTGAATTATAAATGCGGCTCTCTCGGTTGCCTTACACAGTATGGCCGTAACGGCATCAAAGGCGCCATAAAATCGAGATCTGGCGAATCCCAAACCTGTCATTGCTTACAGCTGGAGCGACGCTAACAAAATGGGAGCGGATAGCGGATTTCATCACTTGCGGAAATCCATTAAATATACTTTTATGATTAGAGCTGACTTATGGCTTTGAAGGTGCGTTTAGTCCTATCAAGAAAACCTGGAAAAGGCTTGGAGATTATGGAGGTTGACACCAAAACGAACTGCACTTACTCAGTCGATCGTTATGTGAAAAGTGCATCCACGTAAACTGCTCAATCTAGTTTAACGAGTTGCTAAGTGTATTCAATTATTTGCTTCTGTTTTAAACTAGTGTTATCTATGTAACAGCCATAAGAACATTAATTTTCAATAAGGGATATACTCGCTCTATTGAGAAGTTATGTTCCTTATAACCAACTTCGTTTCGGGGAATCTGTAACCCCTAAAAGGCGCATCCCCAGGTGGCAGCTAGGAAAAAGATAGGTAGATATACCAGGTAAGAGGGAAATTAAATGTCCAGATCGGGATGTGGGATTTCCAAGCGAAACGTGGGGCTTATTTGAGCGAATCTTGATATCTCGTATTGAATAGTTTTCACCTGTGTTCTGTTGGATTTTGGCGTATTGCATACTTTGATTCACGAACTTGTGCGTTTGGTTGCCGTAAGTGTTGGCACGGTCGTTTAGTAACTTCCGTCCTACTGATCGGTTTTATTTTAGTTGTCAAATAAACCTGGACCAGATAAAAACAATTAATTGAAATCTTCAAATATTTTGCGTCCAAGCCGTTATGGGGATTTGTGATTTAGTTAATGATGCTTCTCCGTTATTTTTCCCTTTCCTTATTGTCGACTAATATGATTAAATTTGGGAAAATACACCTATTGGAAACAGCAGGTTTTATGATAAGTCTGATCGTTGTTAAAAACTCCTAACTTTTTGCACTCGCATGCCGTTCGTGAATTTTTAGTGTTCTGGGATCCTTTGGCGTCTTCTCTCTATCTAGTATAACAACGACGCGCAAAGCACGTCTTCGTTATACTTCTTTTCTTTCCAATGTAGGTTATTTGTCCTTATGCAATTTTCATCTCGAGTTGCTATGTATTGTGACAAGCTTGCGCCTACGTGGGACTGAGGAGAGAACGTTGAGCTGATTTACACCAGAAGTTATTTTCCTAGAGGCGCTCAGCTTCTGTGCAGTAAAGGCCTTCTTTGCCCCTTGGACTTCGGTTTTCGAAGGACGCTGGATAAGTCGCAATCTTGTTTTCACTTAAATAAATATTTTTCCCCAATTCAAAAGGTATTGACGTAAATTAGTTTGATATTGAAATATTTCGGACTTATTGACGTGTTGATAAACTAATTTATGTGTATTTTCTAAGTATCATGAGCTTTGTGTATTTGTGTGTGTTAAGCTTAGTTTTGAAATTGCATACATTATGCTGTAAACGTCTTTGATGTAAGTTGTGATTACCATATCACCGGAGAATCGTCTAACTTAGATTCCCGAGTTGTTAAACAATCAAGTTGGTGGCATCCGTACTAGATTTTGATCATCTTCGTGTTAACCCACCCCTTCTTCGAAGTAGCTCAGCTGGCCTGTTGAACGCTATTGATTAAAGGACTGTTTTTTGGTATTCACAACCTGCTATCCGGCAACACTACTGAAGTGTTGTAAAATTGTCCGTTAATTTCTTCTATTACTATTGCGTATTAAAGCATTCAGCGGTGCTAAATCATCTTATTGCACAAAAAGAGTATATTAGAAATCTAGATAACTACAGGTCTATCAATCTTCTCACAGCTTTACAAACTCTTTACAAGAGAAGCGATATTCAAATCTCAATAGATTAACAAACAAACTAGATTCCTATCAACCCTATATAGCACAAATGATCACCTTCAAACTCTCAACATGCTTATCGAAAAGTGCACTAAATACAGGGTGATTCAAAAATGGCGCATTTCCTCTGGAGGGGTTATTGGGGACTACTAGCGGAGCACGGGAAAAATAACAAAAAAAATCTTTACAATCATTCCTCTGAAATATTAACAGCTGAAGATGCATTTTGAAATAAACTATTTACCAATATATTTTTTAAAATCAACGTCTGAATCGAAGATTATTATTGTTATTAAACATCCCAATCCAAAAAACTGACAGTTTCATGAAACTACAATTTTAGTTTTCAAAACTAGGCACCAAAAATTTAAATTTTGAAAACTAAAATTTTAGGTAAGTTTAATGAAACTGTCAGTTTTTTTGAATTGGGATGATTAATAACAATAATAATCTTCGATTCAAGCGTTGAATTTTTAATAAATATTGGTAAATAGCTTATTTCAAAATGCATCTTCAGCTGTTAATATTTCAGAGGAATGATTGTAAAGATTTTTTTGTTATTTTTCCTGTACTCCGCTAGTAGTCCCCAACAACCCCTCCAGAGGAAATGCGCCATTTTTGAATCACCCTGTATAATAAACCTACAGTAACAGCATTTGTGAATTACAAAAAGCCCTTCGACAAGGCGAAACATGAACGGTCATTAACGTTTTAAAGGACTGTAGAATAGATGAGAGAGCGTATATCACACACTGAGTGCAGTTTTATACGCTATCTTAGGCCACGGCTGAGGCAATGGGTTGCCCAACACCTTGAATAAAAGAAACATGCCGTTTCACAGGTGTCACGAGCACAGAAGGTGTTTGTATTATGGCCGAGACCGTAAGATGTAACCATTGTCCGGGTGCCACCCTCCAACTGCAAGAGCAAACGTTTTACCAGCCGCGCAAAACGTTCTCTCCTTAAGACATTCAAAGACGAATATATGAAACAGACAAGATTTTAAGGTAAAGGACATTACACATACAATAGCGTGGATAAAGTGGAATTGGTTGGACACAGCACGAATGGAGAATGAGAAATAGCCCAAGAAAATCAAACAATTGAGATCAAAAGCCAACAAAAGATTACAAGAATGACCACCAATGAGATGGGTCGCCAACATACAACGATTTACCGGCAGTGATTATATCAGAATAGCGCAAGAAAAAAATATAATAAACAGTTGAGGGTGGACGATGTTCTGCAGTGAATGAATTTGGGCTAATATGATAACCAATTTTAGTAATTTTCTATTTTTAATTCTTTAATCTACAAGAATGATTTGCATCAATTGTTAGATGCAATATTCAGCTTTGCAAATAAATGATTTTTTGGTTCAGGTGCTCCTCGGGGGGTGAATCGAGTAATACTGATACTAAACGGTCTCTGGGGCCACTTTTTACGGCCGCCGGAGCGCCGCGATATGCTTAACTTTTATATTGTAAAAGCTCAAGCGCCAACAAGGTGGTTTATCGGGATTAGCAGCGAATCTGCAGATCGGAGCTTCTAGGTAGCTGTGATTTCCTCTGCTGCCCCGGGACCTGGCCGTGGGACTTGGAACTGTCTATGTACAGGTCGTGACCATCATTAATTCTGACGGTAGATCGCCCTGGTGGGTCCTTATCATGCAGAAATCTGCATGCTTGCCGCGGCCCCTCTGGGAGAATATTATTGTCGTTTCTGTGATCAAGTGTTATAACCATGACTCATAGGGACGTAGGGAAAGGTAACTAAACCTCAGGTACTGGATCCAACATTCCACAAGGTTTAGTTTGAGGGTTGTTCTGGGGGTTGTGATCAGATGCTGAACCAAACAAGCGATGAATATAACCCAGAGAGGAGATTTGGAGTTTGAGGTCGGGTGTTCTTAAAAGGTTTTCTAGTTGAGTCTAGCGACTCAGGTGTCAGTTTTGGACGGCTTCTTCGGGAAGATCTAGGTCGACAACTTGCGGCTTCGGCTAAGCCCAGAGGGCCTAGTAGCTGGCGGCTCTTCCAGTTAGAGCTGGCTAGACGGGTCGCTGTATTGAAGTGGCTTTAGCAGCCTGGGTGCCTTCGTTTTATACTTTTTTGGACCTTCTTATCTTGACTATTTTCTAGAGGAATACGAGAAAGGTTGTGAAAACTCGGTTGTACTCGTAGTTACGCATCGCTTGCTCGTGGCGTGTTAGCGACGTTCAAATTATTGCAATATTATTTCTGCATAAATCGAATTTTGTTTCGAACGTGCACCACTAAAATTCGTTCTGCTTATCGGTTTGGTCCGAAGAAGACAACTCTTACAAATTTGGGTGCAAGTGTAATCGATTATTTGCTGTTTTGCAATTCTGAAATCGTCGCTCTGATTAAGTTACAGTCCACACAATTACTTTCTTTGCATTTTATGTGTCGTTTAATTAACAAGTATATTATTATCTAATACTTTAACTAAGGTCCTATTGGCTTTAGCTAAGCTTCAACTTTGCAGTGATGGCGATTTGATAAAATTAGTTCTTTCTGTTAATATTCTTTCACTTTATCACCATTGATTCACTTCGTGTTGGCGTTGCGCTCTTGATAGTTTCCTATGCAACATGTTTTTAGGTAACCTTTTAATTTATCGACTAAATGAATAATTCTTATGGTATTACTGTATATGAGTAAATCTATTTTGGCTTGTTATTTCTCACAGTGTTTGAAAATTGTAACACTATTTTTTACGCCCTGCGTAGTATCGTCTATTAGTATTAGTTCAATGAGGGGGTTTGCAGCTAAATATAAATAACTGTTCATCATAGATACATTTAATAATGCAACTACTAATTTAGTACTGTATACACACAGAGGTTGTTTAGCCACACGCAAACTAGTGGCTTTGATATTAACAAACTTCATTAGCGAACCACCATCAGCCTAATGTATCAAACGTACCGTAGCTGTGTTGACGTACATACATCCCACGGGTCGTCAATGAAAATACAGAGTTCTATTACAAAATCGTATGTGCAACTTCATCTTGTCGACAATTATTTGGCAGCGAGCATATTTGTTGTAATTTTTTTCCCGATTGTGGTTCTATTTTGCAAATATATTTTAGCCTGAAACAATTCTAAGCGAATTATTGTAATCACAGCTAACCACCAGCTAAAGACCTGCCAACAAAAAGTCCGCTGAAATTCGCACCCTAATGTTTCAGAGCCTTTGTAATAGGTTGAGCTGTCTGCATTAGCAGGAGCATTCAACACGAAAACAAATTTGAACAGGGCGAGTTTTAAATAATTAAACAGTCCGGCAAAGGGAGGCATTGCTTTGAAACGTCCTTACTGGGTACCTAGTTATTCAGGTATACACTAATAAAACATTGACCAGGCCTGAAGATCAACTAAACGAGATTTTAAATAAGTAAAAGGAAATTCGAAATGTGGAGCACACAAATGCAACAACGAAAAGAAGAATATAAATAATGAAAACAAGAAGTAAACAGTGACACAGATTATAATCTGAAAGGGCACTGAAAAGTATTGTAAAAGATAAATTCTGCATTATTTTAATTTATGGAAAAAAGAAAAGGCATATAGATGTTTGTTCGACAGCCCGATGTATAAATTATATTGTGGCTGTCAAAATATTTACTGTATTAACATTAAGATAGATATGAAAGATAAAATTCGAAATGACTATCAGTGGACATAAGCTCTGTCATCTAAACAATCCTTTTGTTTGCAGAATGGATATAACTAGTACAGTGCAAAGATTGCATCAATAAATAATATAAAATCTACATAAGGTGAATAATTCATCTTTTTATATATTGTAATAATCTACTAAAAGATGACCTACACAATTTATTACTTCGAAATAACCAGCTCAGTACATATTGATTGTTATTTAATGTGGATTAAATAATTCAAATATTTAAGTCTAAAACTAAAGTGAATTGTATACCGGGTGTCCCAAATCGAATGTAACCCCCTGCATTTCTGTTAATACTAACGATACTGATTTGGTATATGGTACTTACGTTATTGTGTAAAATCGTATTAATTTGCAAATATTTTGACGTTTGTGCTACTTCCGGTTTCACCGGAAGTACAACTGACTTCTTTATTTGAAATAGGAAGTTGCACTTTTTTTGACAGTATAGTATTCACTTTAAAATTCCCTTTTCAACAATATACCACACTTATACATTTGTTCCACAAAATACTTTAGTATTTAGATTTTTTCGAAAATTCGAATTTTTAGCATACCCCTCGTAAAGAATTTTCTTTGGAAGAGCTAGCCATGAAAAGTTAATCAGTTATTAATGGAAAAGGGAATTTTAAAGTGAATACTATACTGTCTAAAAGTCCGCTGTATTTCCGGTGAAACCGGAAATAGCACAAACGTCAAAATATTTGCAAATGAATACGATTTTACACAGTAACGTAAGTACCATACACCAAATCAGTATCGTCAGTAGTAACAGAAATGCAGGGGGTTACATTGGATTTGGGACACCCGGTATGTAATATTGATCAAGTATGTAAATTAGGTAATGTGATTTATCATGTTTGTATGTATATAAAACTAGCAATACGTCTTAATGCTTTCTTCTTTTGTCCATTCCTTTCTACCTATCTGCCATCGTCATTCAATCATTAAGTTTATTTCCTCATTTCCTTATCTTATTGGGCATGAAATGATAGTAATAATAATATTTACCGATGCAGTGTAGAAATAATGGCAAATTATCTTAAACTTGAATGCACCATGTTGATTGCCTATGATTGACTGAGGTATTTTTAGCACTAGAAAAAGAGGTTATCAACAGATTAAATCAATGCTTCTTTATACATAATATGTTTTGTTCTACATTGATACAAAAATATCGTTTTTGTTACTTATTCTAGAGCAAGCTACATAAAATTAACCATGAGAAAAACATGGTTCTCTCGTAAGTCAATTTCTAATACACTTTAAGTTTTTCCTTGAACTTTATTTCTCGTAATAGCAAAACATTTTTATATGAAATCGAAGCCGTTTCAATTGGAAAGGGTACTCCAAGGGGATTAATGGTATTCTAGAAATAAAAACATTACTCCTAGCAGAGCATCGTGTGATTATTGTGGCTTCAATGACATGCGGTTTTAAAGCACGTACTTGAAGTCTGGTTCCATTACCCAAATGAGGAGGATTTAAATTTCTAAGTCACAAGCTGGGTGCTCAAACTTTTAAGTTTTAATTTATGGGGTAGCACTCCAGACGGTTGAAGGGACTCTAGAAATTCTGTTGGATAATCAATCGAGTCATCATCATATAATGGCGTACGGAGGGACTTATACGAGGAGCGTTCAAATATGAATTATAATTTGAATTGCGCACCAAAAGAGAGAAACATGCATAGACGTTGTATACATTAATTAATGTTCTGGAACAAGTCCTAACTTGATTCAGTCGTTGAGTGGCCACAATTCATTTTTGTTCATTTGGCCAGCATGAGTGAAGTGGAAGTGCATTCTGGCGTCTAACAACGTATTATTAGTAAATTTCTTACTAAAGAAAGTATCAAACCATCAGAAATTTGTACAAGAGTTAAAAGACAGTTTGGTGGTGGTATACCGGGTGACAATGAGACGAGAGCCATGCATCTATCTCCTTTACTTATGAATGAATTTGGATGAAATTTGATACAAGCATACTAGACATAATTTTCGATTGAGACACAAATGAAATCAAAATAGCCGACTTCCGGTTTCACTGGATCACCCTGTATATTTTAGGTTTTGCGGAATCTACGACTAAAATTACATACAACAGTGTTGCCAAGCTTGCTTAGGTATTATTACTTATTACATAAAAATATTTAAATAGTAATTTACGATAAGTGCGTAAAGCTACTCTTTAGGCACGAGTGGGGTAGAGTTAAAACGCGAGTGAGCGAGCGTTTTAAGCCCCACGAGTGACTAAAGATGCTTTACGCATATGTATCGTACAATATTTTATCTACGATAGAATCTAAAAAATACGGTAAATATAAAAAATATTTTTCATGTAAATTAGAATTACTAGCAACCGGTCCTTATTTTGAGTGTTTTAAAAATTTTAAAACACGTTGCTACCAACTACGTGCCTAATGAAATTTTTAAAGCACGTTGCTATTAACGACGTAAACTAATGAAAACATGTTATTAAACAGTCGTTTTACAAACTTAAAACTGCCAACTAAAATGCAATTTTACACACTGTCGTATATAAAATACTTTTTTTCAAGTCAAGGCCTTCTATGGTAAAAAGTAAAAATTGAAAAAACTATTTTTTTTGTTTAAAAAAAATGAAATTTAGCAAGACTATTATATGTAATTTGACTCGTAGATTCCGAAAAACATAAAATATACAGGGTGATCTATTTAAAAAAATCAAAGTCTAGTATCTTGGTATAAAATTTTATCCAAATCGATTCATAAATAAAGAAGATATAAATAAGCATGGCCCTGGTCTCATTGTCACCCGGTATACTGCCTGGATAGTCGGGCACCG
Source organism: Agriotes lineatus (assembly GCA_940337035.1). NCBI lineage: Eukaryota > Metazoa > Arthropoda > Insecta > Coleoptera > Elateridae > Agriotes > Agriotes lineatus. Next base: position 17,002,670 of record OW679194.1, on the reverse strand, counting down.
CTACTCCTTGTTTACGCCGATTTAATGCTTTTCCAGACCACGTATAATAGGAAGGAACATCACAATATAGCGAAATTTTAGCAAATGGATCATTTTGACACAATTTAAAAAATGCCGTTAGCGTAGTTTCGGAGGATTGCAAGACCAAGTTGTTTTCTTCAGTAAAGTAAGCTCATTGGCCCTTTTTTAAATGTACTTTCAGATGCATTACTGATGGATATCTCTCGTGTATTGAAAAAGAAAAAAAACTATACTATAACATATCTCCTCTTGGCGTGCTTGTAAAGATCTGAAACTCTGCCCAGTCTTCGACTGCATGTTTACTATATTTTGGTGTATAAGCTAAGTGATTATTATCGCCATAAATGCAAAAATAGAACTGGCACAATCCATTCCTTGGCATTTAGATCTTTTTGTTCCTAGTGGGTGTGAGGGGTGAATTTTTTGCAATTTTCGATGTTCGATGTTCCTTTCTTTATTTGGAGTTTTGGACCCTCAAGCCTACCACCGTACCAAATTTCAAGTATCTATGTCGTCTGGAAGTGGCCAGGAATTTTGGACATATAAATAATTCAATGTTATATATAGTATAGATAATAGAGTTGGTTGCCTTGGAGATTAAAAAAAGTTGTTTTCCCAGAAAGTAATCAAAATGCTTGTACTTCCCAAATTAGGGTAAAATAAATACAATTTTTCCAGTAAAAGTGTTAATAATAAAAAATAAATTCAGAAAATATAATCTTCGCCATACACAAGAAAAGCGTCCAACGCACAGTGCCTACTCAAAGGAAGTCGCTAAGCACGGAAGCATCTGCGAGGCTCTTTGAAAAGTAGGACCTTCAGGGTACCACACAGAAAGAGCTGTGATCCTGTTTCTACTTCTGAAGCTAAGAGTTTGCCGACGTAAAGGAGGTCCATAGACTACGAGGTTGCCGTGTTGTGACAACCATCGAATCCTCTTCCAGCTGTGCAGGCATCGCCAGTGGCCACCTGCAGCTCACTCTGGGGGCCCATGTCAACGAGTAGAAATCTACAGAAAGGTGGTCAACTTTGTTGGAAAAACAATGCAAGTTAGTATTCATAGGAAGCTAAAGAAAGCTATCAATTATCTGAGAATTATCACTAAAATACAGTAAAGTGTTTCACCGAAGTGCGGTTAAACATGCGTCTAATTTAGAATAGCTAAAGTAAAGATCTGAATTACAGACACGCCATATTTATGTGTTAAATTTAAATTTGAAAATAAGATTAAATGATTATAATTCACGCATGATCTTACCTGATACAAGAGTCAATTTATTGTATCTAAAATAAAATAACCTGAACTAGTTAGAAAACGAAACAGAACTGCACAGTAAATAATTTACGGGCAGAGAAAACATTATTTGTCGTTATATAAGAAACTTGGGGCTAATTATTATAAAAGTTGAAACCTAAATCATTACGTAAATAAATTCATTCTAAGTGGGGCTAATAATATAAGCTAATATCACTTCAATATGTATAGTAATATTGTGGTATTTTCTAGTCGATTCTGCCTTAGTCCTTTATATTTAATATAAATATTTTATGTTGATTAAAGCGCAAAATTTACATTAGCCAGTGACGTGGCGCGTCTGTAATTTCTGAAATGGAAATGGGAAATAATAAACACTTTCAGTAAGCTCGGCTAAGCTTTCAATGACAACCAAATCTTAATTAAGAGATTGCCAGAAATGCCGATAAAATTTAATTAAAGCGTGCCGAAAGCTTTTATTGTTTGCCGATCAAAGCGCGAGCTTACCTTCTGACTTGTTTATTTGTCACCGATACTGGGTACATATAAGGCTGCATGCTTATAATTTGTCATCATTTCTACCAGACAGGTACTTTAAAAGACTCTAAACTGTCTATTTTTGACATTTGCGTTATGATTAATCTGATTTTCTCTGTAGAGAATTCAAACAAATTCGCTCTCATTACAGTTATACATATGTTAATCTTTAGATTCTGAAATTCTTCTGAATAATGTATTATGGCTGTCTAAACGATAATTGCTGAGCACACAAGGGGGCGTTTGTGCGAAAATTCTTTCTATTCCAATTGTCTCCGAATATCAGGACTAATATACTGTGGAGATCACTAGGGGCTTTTAAATTAACTGCTAGGCAAAAAATAGTTTCTCTTTTGTATATTTTTGAAGTTGGACCTTAATTCAGCTATATGTTAGTCTTAGATTCTCCAATTTTCTTCTTGATTTCTGAGTGAATTGGTTGAGCACAAGGGGACGTTTAACCCTCTACTCGTCTTGTTGCTCTCAGGCAACACATCATCCTAAATTAATGTACACTGTTTGTGATACACTGTAATATATATTATCTTTAGACAACTATCCGACAACCACTAAAGTTGATTCAAGTTATAGCAAACCAAAAATTTCATTATGTAGTGGAGCAGATCTGGGTTTGGAAACGAACTCTCTCTTTTCGATTTTTTTTTGTGTGTTTTCATAGAGTCGGGGTCCCTCTTTCAGATGAGCACTATGGGAAAACTACGGGTGGTGCGAAGGGGAGGGAAATTACCGTTCAAAGATATGGGGAAACGAGTTTTTCGCGAATAACTTGCTGAGTTTCATCCCGATAGGAACAGTTCATAGGAGATGAAATGAAGGGCTCGCAAATGCAAACAAAATGAACTTTGGGTGGTCGAAATCGGTCCAGCGGTTCGCGAGATATTGCGTTTTGAAGGTCGAAAAACTGCGCCCGGAATTTCGCCGCGGCGGGAACCCTCCGCGGGCCGTGTTCGCGTTTTTCGCGGGGAAGATATTGACCTAGCGACTTTATATTTTTTCCCCTGTTAGGTAATCACAATAAAAATAGTTTGTCCAAATTTCAAGTTGCTAGGTCAATTAGGAGAGGAGGGGGAGCTTATGCTTGGCGTAGCAGAAATTAACAGTAAGGATAAAAGTTAGGGCAACTCACAATCTTACTAACAGTTAAGATACTGCGGTGTCGAATTGTGATTGTCGTGATCTGTTACAGCAGTTCTCCGGATTATTCGCAGAGCTACCACATACATCAGACATTCTTTTTCGTTTATCTGCCGCCCCATTCAGGTGCATTTTATATCATTTACGAAAACCCCCGCAATCTGAGGTGCGCAGAGTACAACCAATACAAAAAGCCTAAATGTCATTGTCCGAGAAGCCCTACACTAATTTGTGGCTGTCCTTCCAAAATCCACAACTGGTTAATCTTTTTCCAAGCAAATTCTGAACTGGAATTTCCACGGCATTCCCGAAACTGCCCCCAAAACTTGACCGGCCCCATACATTTTAAAATAAATTAGCTCGCGGTTTTCAGCTAATTTCGACTAACCTTTCCAATAAACAGCGTGACACTGACAGCCGACTACTTGATTCAATCTTTAGGAATGGATAGCCAACTATTATTCAAATCAACTCAACGTGTAGACACGCATTAGTCTATTAGTAAAATATAGGCAGTTTCTTTAATTTTACGTCTAGTTGATATCGATTCCTTACATAAAATCTTTGTGTTATGCCAATGTAGTTTGTGGTTGTTATTCTAAGCATGTTCTGCTATTTTAGATGTGTCGCCGATGTTTCACCGATATAGTATTTCCCGCATTCACAAGGAATACTATATATACGATCCTTTGAATGTTGTTCTTCGTTGAACGGTTTAGTTTTAGTAGGTAAGGATCGACCGCAAGATATTCATAGTTTTGAATACCGTCCTGACATTAAACCTATTTCCAATTCGTTTAATTTTGTCAGACATGCCTGGAATTGGAAATATGTTTAATGTCAGGACGGTATAGCATGATTACTGAAGCGCCACAAAGAAGCTTCAGAGATAAATTTTTGTGTTTTCAATGCAAATTTAGGCTGGTATTAAAGGCTTGCATGCTTGTGTAAAGTGTTGCCCCAAAACAACAAAACGGTGTTAGGCAATTAACCTGCATTTAAAAGAAGCATGAGGCATTGTTAAGGGATGAAAATTTTAATTAAAAAGTGGAGGGTTAAGAGCTTTTTCTCAAACTTGTGCTGTAGGAATCGCTAGTAGTTTTAAAATTAACTATTTAAATGCGACCATAATCCCTCATTTGTATAATTATTAAAGTAAACAGATAGTATTGTTCTGAACACAAATCAATACATAAAGCAGAATAATAAATAATCATATACGTCATGTGAACGATCATTGTTTAATCATAGCTTTTGATAGCAATTACTAGAAGCAATATGAGTGGGTTGGCTCAATGAAATAGCTGCCACAGGCTTTATAGGACGGTTGTAGTCACTGCAGTCAATACTGTAGTTTTAGTCAGCACTGCACCCTTGAATCGTTTGATAGGATATTTGACACTTGATATTTGTTGAGTTTGCTATTAGATACAATCGTTGATCTTCCGGAAAAAGCTAAAAACTAAGTTATACAATCAACAAAAAATGTGTTTACCATTTGTCGAATCTACAAAAAATTGGACCAGAATATCTAAACAAGTTCGTAGTTCAGCATGTGCTGCATACACACACGGTTCGCAAGAGTGGTTCAAAATAAACCTGTCGCCCACGAAAGTTGGATTTGTGCGGGTCCATTCGAAAGGCAGCCTGGCAGTTTGCATATAGTTGGGGCAAATTTGTTATCCATGACACAGCACATTTGGCAAACTGTTCACGTCTGAAGAAAAGTTAAAGGGGAGCCTGACACGAAACGTGGCTCCACTACCAATGCGAAGAAAGTCGCCGTAATTGTTTAGCATCCTCCTGAGTAGCTCATTCAATTGCGTTCGATCAAACCAATAAACATAGGGTAAACACCGCTTCATAAAAGCAAACAGGAAGCACACACAAAATGTAATCGACATCCGAAGTCCTAATTTCCTAAAAGCAGGGTAACCGTCGGGGCACTTTTAACTGACCTTAAATAATGTTAATTGCCAAAGTCAACAGGTGGTTCGGGGCAGTGTAGGAGAAAAGTCCGCGAAAATGGCAGCAAATCTCCCTATATCCGCTTTCATAGTGTTGATTTTGAAATTTACGGCGACCTGAAAGGGAGGTTACACTTGTCGTGTTACATCCTTTGCAAACATTTGACAGTGATAAGGGCAAATCCTTTCGTGGCGACTGTTCTGAAGATTGAGAGCTCGAAAGCTTGTTAATTACAGAGCAACCCCAGTTACGTACTTAAACTGCGGGGTTCGTTATTCAGTAGCCCCTGCTGATGGACAGCACGTCCTTTATCATCGTTGTTTAGTAGTCAATTGCCCACTTTACATCTTTGCAAAAGTTGGTTAGTTCAAGGTGGTTGAGCTGTGCTGCAAGTACGATTAGTTACAGTAATATTGGAAAGCTCGACAGAAATAATTGTACAAATTTCTTTTTATGTGATTAAATAAAACAATCCATCAATATTCAACGGTCTATAATAGTACAAAAATTGGTTTAAGAGCTTTATTTAAGTATTAATTCGATACAAAGGTTGATGGGTATGTAATTGAAAAGTAAATCGGCACCGATCACATTCACGAGAGCTTTCTTAATGTACACAGTAAACCAAAAACTCGACAGTAGCTAAACAGTAGGTAACTTTTGGGAATTGGTAATTTCGAAACTGCAGTTTATGCCTCTTTTCATTCTTATAGCGCCTATCCGTTATTCGATGTTGGTGATCTCATGGCGATTTTAACATTAACATATAAAGCAAATCAAAGAAAACTACGACTACTCCTAGAAAACCTATTTAAGTGATATCTGGGCCTATTCGCATACACGTTACAAACATACATGAACAACGTACACATCGTCAAAAATAACGTTGAAATAATTGTTTTCAAAAAGAGCAAATGTCAAAAATGTCTTTAAAACGGCCCTGACTAGGAGCCCACCCTGTTCATATTCGCGTGCATTTAACGCCGAACGCGATTTACTCACATCAGCGCGTTACTAAAAGCGCTGTTCCAACGCAGCCCGACGCAAATTTAACGCTAACTGCAAACGCTTTCCGGTATCAAATTTACCTTTAAGTGGACCTACGGAAACTGTTGCGTACCCTTGAATTACGTTCACCTTAAGTTTCGTCATTCATACCTCGGAGGGCGTGCTACCTGGAAAGCTAAAACACCCCTAATACTGTTCGGTGTTCGGGGAAGTCCCGTCTCCTCTTATAGCCGTCTTGTTGCCTCTACGACTGGCTGACGTTACGACTCGTAACGAATACCGACACACATTTAGGCGTTAATTTGTACGCTATTAAGGCGTCTGCGAGAACGCAACGCTATTTGCTGCACTTGAAACTTATGCACTACACGTTAAATACCGCCAGCCCCTTTAACTTCTTATTAACTTCGCATAATATACTTTTGAAGTCGCAGCTGGTGTGCGATTGTCGAATTTTGGTTATCAACACTCAGCGATTGCAGGCTCCCCGTGTAACGCCACACATGCGAAATTTAAGTGCTGCATTCACAGACCCGGCTCTACGCACTTTTATTATTCTAGAATACACTGCTTAAATGTAATCTACAATAATAAAATGTAGAAAATACCACTTGCTTCTTATCTTTTAAGTATGAAAACAAGCACTACAGGCGAGGGACACCAAAACCCCTTTCATAGGAGAGAAAGGACGTATCTATGTCTAACTCCACGCTGAACTGTAACTTTTTCTAAATTTATTCCTACAATTTTAATTGGATAATCCTGAAGTCTTGAAGTTTTATTTTTCTATATCCTTTCTATCAGCCTGAGAAGTTCCTCATCCATCCATTCTGATTTCTTTAAAATTGTGTCTAGTTTGAGGTACTCGTATTTTTGTGCCATATTCTTCAGTGTCTCCCGAATTTCCATTGCTGTTGATTGCATTTAGGTGGGTTGGGTCTAGATTATTAGTTCCATTGGTTTTTTTGTTTCTTCTTATTTAATCAGTCGGGCTTCTATTTTTCTTACGGTTCACTTGAATTTTGTTTTAATTGTAGCAACCAAGAGTACTTGGTCTGAACCTATATCTGCCCCAAGTCGTGTTTTGACTGCTTGAAAGATGTTGCCGCATCTTTCGTTGTCCAAAATATAGTCAATTTAATTGCTTATGATATTATTGTCAGTTTCTGCCGTGGATTTCCAGGTTAACATAAAGAATGTGTTTGTGACAACTAACTGAACTTCTTCATACACTTCTAACAGGTGATCTCCTCGATCGTTCCTATTGCCCAATCCGTATAGTCCTACCATATCTTCGTGTTTTTTTCTCTAGATCTTAGCTTTGAAATTGCTCATGATGATTGTCACATTTCTTTTTTAACATTTTCATTACGTGTTCCAATTCTCCATAAACCTCTTGGGCATCACTGTCTACGCGCTTTACTGGTATCAGAGTCATATTGGTAGGTGTTGCTAATATCTGTAGCAGCACCATTCGGTCCTTGACAAGTACATCGTTGCATACTATCTTGGCTATTTTCTTCTATTCGTGTAATAGCCGTCAACAAGTAACAGACAGAAGCTTTAGTTCTCTCTATCAAATAACATTATGGCGCACAAAGGTCGTTGAACGTGTCCAGCGCTAATTGATTGCGACCAAAATAATCGAATACTCCTATTATGTCCTATTATGTAACAACTAACTCGACATGCACGTGGCATACTCTAAGTAAAGCTGTAGTCGATTTATTCCTCAACAATCTGCTTACAATGCAAACCGTAAGTAAAACAGTACTATACGGATTCGGCATACACAAGAGAGAATTTTCTCCAGTTCTGAGTTTTCCGCGTGTTAGAAGCGGTTTTACCACGATGGGAAACGCAAAGGGACATATCCAAGAAGCCAGAGGAAAGTCTGGTCGTTATGTGGTGAAGTTGCCTCCAAACTTGCAGGGTTGAGCTCTGCGGGGTTTTTCCTAGTTGGCGGTGTAAAATCGTAGAAGAGAAAGGTCTCGAACTCTTTGGAGAGAAGTATTTTGCCAGAGCACCTGGACAGCACCCCCAAACCAGGTGTTTCTCGTGATTGCATCAGAGCCCCAAAAGGGAACAACACTAAGCAAAATAGTAAAAGAACTAAATTAACACCAAATCAACATGAAATGTGCAAAAGCGAAAGTAGATTGACCTACCGAGGTTGGGAAGAAGCTGAAATATTTCTGAATTCTAGCGTAACTAGATGAACTGCAGTAACTGCATATACAACATATTAATGCTGATCGAAACTTCACAAAATATCAGACGATTTAAAAATCCGAAACATCAACCACAGAGCATCAGAAGCAATCTATCACTGAATCTGTCCAAGATGACTACAGGAAATCTTCCCCTATACAGGTAATAATTCTAAAAATTGCCAGAATTTCCCTAGATCCCTATTTTCATAAATTCACACAGAAATTGACCAGGAGGTTAAGCAACCAAACACACATCAACGAAAAGGTGGCAACCTAACCCACATCACATTAATTAAATAATAATTACAAATAGCTAAATTCAAAACAACTCCTGGATATTAAATTAATTGTAACTAAGGCATAACTTACACATAACGATTGGTTGTTCTTTATTTCATTAGTATGTGACCAACCTTATTTATAGTTTTTTTGTCTGGCGATACCCAGGTCCCCTAGCAAACAACTCGAATAGTCATATACCATTATCGTTACTGCAATCGTGTTTGCTGTGCTTCCTTATTGCTGATTAATATATTTTCATTTCTCACCTTTGCATTAAGCTCGTTAAGTATTAAACCAATATGTTTTAATCTATATACACAAGGTGTTTCACAAGAGCACAGAAAAAATATAAGGGAGTTATTCTGCAGCAAAAAATAAAGAACAAACTTTAATAAACATATGTCCTAAATCATTCATTGATCAAAGAATTAATAAATAGCAATTCGTTTTTAAAACGTTTAGATTTAGTAGGCTAGTATTTTGTTTTCATTATCTGTTTGCTTTACTTACTACTGTCAGAATTATTATGAGTGACTCAGAAGAAAGAGATTACGTCGAACAGTTACTCTAAATTTTACTTAACAAAAGAAAAAGAAAAAAAATTAAATAATTTATTTTGGAACACGTGCTTATTATTTTTCTACATTTTACTGTAGAACAACGCCCACAAATTGTACACAAAAAACATGTGTTGGAATAAAACACCATCCAAATAGATCTTAAAGGTTCGAAAAACGAGTGGCTACCTTTAATTCTTTGATAAAGAGTATCTTTGAAATTCATGATTTTAGACATATCTTTATAAGAGTATTTCTCCTACTTTTTTATGCAGAATAACGCCCTTATATTTTTTCTGTGCAATTTTGAAACACGTGTTACGACAGGATATTTTAAAATTCAGCCTCTAAGGGGGTGAAAACGGGTAAAATGTGTTTTCACGAATTCCTCAATATCTCTTAGGCCCGATGAAATATCGACTTAGTGTTTACTTGCAAAGATTGCCAATGCAAATGCCTAGAAACATATTTCAGGATTTTGGTCTAATCAAACCCTACAGGTTCAATTCTGGATTCGGGGTAAATTAAAGAACCCTTCGTGTCTCCTTAGTTTATCTTATTTTGAAAATATTTAGAAAGTGGTGTAAAAGATTTTTGAAATATTACCCCGAAAGAGGCAAACAGAGGGAAACTGAATAGGGGTAGGGTGTCACAATTTTTTTTGCTGTTGCTCCATTCCAGAATAAAATGGATTAAAATGAATTTTTCGAAATTTCACCTCTAAGGGAGTGAAAAGGTGTAGACTGTGTTTTCATGAATTCCTCAATATATCGGCTTGGTGTTTGCTTGCATAGGTATCCAATCCAAATGTCTAGAAACCAGAGATGTATCTCTGCTAGAAACGCATTTCAGGATTTTGCCCTAATAAACCTCTAAAAATGCGAACCTGCATTTGTGGTGAATTATAAAACCCATTGCATCGTCTGCTTATTGAGTTAAAACATTCTTTTTTTGGCATAGAAATGTATTTTTAAAACCTTTAGAAAGGGGTTTAAGGTTTTTTAAAATTTCACCCCTAAAAGGGTAAACTGACAAAGGGTAGGAGGTTAAAATTATCATTTTTTTTCTGTAGGTTTTCAGAATGAAATGGGATAAAAAGGGTTTTGTGAAATTCCACCGCTAAGGGGGTGAAAATAAGTAATCTTTAGAAACAGGTTTAAGGGTTTTTTAAAATAACGCCCCTAAAGGGGAAAAAGGGGCCGTAAAAAATGGTACGGGGTTAAAATGATTGTTTTTTTCCACGTGGGTCCATTTTAGAATAAAATGAGGTAGAAAAGAGTTCTCTAAATTCAACCCATAAGGGATTGAAACGGGTATTCTGCTATAATCTATATGTATAAAAGATAAAGCACTGACTCAACAACACCGAGTCGTAGTATCCTTGATACCAGAAACTTGAACTTTGGCAAGAACAGTCCTTTAGTTACGTAGAGGAGTTTTCGAAATTTCACCCTTAAAGGGAGGAAAAGAGGTAAAATGTCTTTTCACAAATTCCTCAATATCTCTAAGGCCCAATAATATATCGATTTGATTTTTGCTTAGAAACGTTACCTATACAAGTTTCCAAAAACGTAATTCATGATTGTGCACGGATCACCTCATAAAGGTGCGAAATTGGATTCAGTGGCGAATAGAACCTTTCGTATCTCATGTGCTTATTGAATCAGACCATGGTTTTTGGGCATATATGTGTTTTTTAAGATCTTTAAAAAGCGGTGTAAAGTTTTTTCTAAATTTCATTCCTAAAGGATTAAAAATGGGGTAAATGTAAAAAGAAGTTAAAAAAGTTATTGATTTTTTCTCTGTGAGTCCAGTTTAGAATAAAATAGAAGGATTTCCGAAATTCCACCCCGAAGTGGTGGTATCCTGCTATAATTTATGAATACAGCATTTAATAAGTACATTATATATTGTTATTTTATTCTCATTGTTATACTAAAATTCTAGTTTTATCAATCTATACAAAAGGAACGACAATTACATTACATTTCCATACACATTTCCAGGGAATACGTAGAGCATAAAAGAGTTATGGAGATTTTTTTTCGGAAGAACATTGTTTCCTTTTTACCTACAATATTGTTTTGCAGCGTTTGTTAGTTTAGCGTATTGAATGATGGTGGTGGGAGGCACTCTTGAATTCATTTATGATTAATTTAAAAGAAAAAACAAACGTCTGTGTCCGTACGATGCACGGGCATCTTGCTAGTAATAAATATATGGAAATAGGTAGAACCCAAATGTGCGTTCTAAAATACAGAAATTTGGAAATTCATTAAAACCTACTGTATGGACAAATCGGCGTTGACATAAAAGTCATAGACGATCGATTTTTGGTGTATTAGAGAAGTTGTTAATCTAAAACTTCAAACAATTCTAACTCTGACATAAAATCATCCTTGTTTTTTTATATAGTACCTACATATTTGAAAACAGATTAATATTAAAACTATTTAATTGAGAAATTGTTAAATCAGATCAGTGGTATACCACTTCACCGCCAGGATTGAAGAATTTCAAATTGGTTGAAATTTAATCAAGCTTAATAAAAATTTTTGAGAGGAAATAGCAGGTCGCGTTTATAGTACCTATATTTATGTATTTCCATCATTTAAATGTGAATCACGAATCTCTTTACAAATTTTCGATTGAATACTGGGCAACTAAACATATAAAGAGGAAGTTCTATAATTCCATAAATCTTATTTACAATTCAAAGAACTTTCAATTTGTCGTAAAACGTAATACGCTGTGTTTTCTAATCTTAATGTGTTTTTTATTATTTCACAGTTTCTAACACCATTGAGCAAATGCGTGTAATCGATGACATTTCTCAGATTTCAGAATGACAGTTCTAAGTTATGTAAGCAGCTTCTTCATCCACGGCTTTAAGGTTGCGGAACACTTCCAGAATTCATCATCTAAGATTTAAGTAAACTTAGACCATTAATCATTAGGTGAGCGCAAGGATGTTGCGGTTCCTGTGCAGCAATTTGCAACGAATATTTAACATTTTGAGCTTAAGGAAATGACGACATAGCTAAGTATCGTTTTTGTAATAACAGACAAATCAGTAAAGAGTAATTTAAATTAAATCCGGATATTAATAATTAACATTTACCAATGCTCAGCAAAATTATGTTATTATTGATTTATTATTATATATTTGTGGATTATACTTATACTCCATTAAACGGAAAATTTGAACGATTTTGTAACTTAGAGCTTCAAGCTTTTAAATATAATATTCGCACTTAAATATTTTGAAAGAGGAAACGCAGAGTTGAAGTGAAACGCTAAGGCAGTATTTACCGTATAGTGCAGAATTTATTCTGTATTTGCAAGTGCTAATTGCAAATCTGTAAATAATGAGAAAGTAAGCGTGCGCCAATAAATTACCACGTCGGAGTCAGATTATGTGCTTTTAAAAGTAAATTCCTCTCATGCAATGCTTTCGTGCATCGTAGATTTTTAACGTGCTGATACTGTGGATCAGCCTAACATGAATAAATAAAACTCGTCGCAAATCACAATTATCAACACGTACACTCTGAAGCTTTAATTAATGATCTATAAGCAGAGCTTTTCAGGTTGGTTGACGCAGAAAATAGACTACTAGAAAATAAATTTATTTACATATTTAAGCGAGAACCTTAGAAGCTGTTATCAAATAACTACACAAATAATTACCAAAGGATATTGCACGATTCTTCGGCAAATTAAAAAATAAACAAATAAAAATATAGTTCGCTACAGTCAGCCATATGCAGGGGCCAATTTTGCTTCCATGGCATTAAGAATGTTTACAACACAACATTATCTCACACAACAAATATTAACCTTTAAAACATTAACAATAACTATCTCTAAGTATTATTACTACCCCAAGAACTTTCCTAAAAACCTGCACCCTACTAAAATATCTATTACATTTCATTACTCGTCGTTTATTGAAAAATTTCATTTTGGTATCATAAGTTGTTCCTTTTCTAATGAAGCGTTTCCGGATTCGTGATTATAGGAACCTTTTTTTTTTCATTTGACCGAATAGATTCAATCCCTGAAGTTTGGCCTAGTTATTCGGTTAAACTTTGTATATTTTCTGATATACATTGTAATGATACTAAATTATGACCTACGAAATTTATTAATTAGAAATGTATTGTAACGACCTTCGAGGCGTATCGCGTGCAGACAGACGAGTCAGCTTCCAGATCATTCGAGAACGACCTTGGTGATTAATGCGCGCAACACGTCAGCGTTGCTGGAATAATCGAGTGAGATCTCGACGCTTCCGGAATGAATCACCCGGCGATATATATAAGCCAGCGCAGCGGGAAGGCAGGCAGTCCGAATCTAGCTTGAAGTGTGCGAAGCTTGCGATATAAATCATTCATGTTAAAGTCGTGTGTAAATAAATAAAGTGTATTTGTTGTTAGAAATAGTTCCTGTTAGTGTATAGATAATTTGTGTTCCGTATTAATAGTTCTTGTGTCTTTGTTAAATCGTTAAGTTAAATTGCTGTAAATAAATGCTTAAAACAAGAAGCGGCGTATAATTTTTGGTAGCCCAGAAGATAAATCGTAACAGTATAATAACTAGCTCCGTACATATTAATTAAATAATTCACATATTTAAGTCTTAAGTCTTAAAGTGTATGTATATGTACGTATAATATCGATCAAGTATGTAAATTAGGTTATGCGATTTATTATGTTTGTACATGAAATATTTGAGTTGGTTGGCGGGGAGATATTAAAAAGGTGATTGTTTACCAAAAAAAACGCTTGTATTCCGAAATTGGGGAAAATAAATACAATTTTGCCAGTAAAAGTGTAAATTTATTGTTAGATTGAGCGAATACATGGGTTGCAGAAGGGCCGCAACTAAATAAAAGTAAAAAAATGTGAATATAATCTTCGTGATAATAAGAAAAGCGTTCGACGCACAGGTGATCACCCGGGCGCGGTTCCCCAGCACGGGTGTATCTACGTGGCACCTTGAATCTACGCGTAGAACTGCGAATTTTCCAAAGTGGAGGAAGTCGATAAATTGCGAGGTTGTCCGACTGTGTTGAACCTGAAGAAAGTGCCCCTTCAACGAGGAAAACCATCCAACCTCGTTCCAGCCGTGCACGTATAGCCAGGGGTCAGCTGCAGATTACTTTTGACGACTCATGTGAACGAAAAGGGAACGTACAGAAAAGTGCTCAACCTTGTTCGATAAGCAATGTAAATTAGTATTCATAGGAAGCTAAACAAATCTATCATTTACCGAAGTGTTTTCGCCGAAGTGAGGTTAATTAAAATTAGTTTAATTTAGAATAGATAAAGTGGAGATGTGTATTACTGACGTGCCATATTTAAATGTCAAATTTAAAATTTTAAAATAAAAGAATTATAAATAATTTATGCATGACCCTACCTGATATGATTAATGTATTATAATTGCACAGTAAATAATTTACGGGCATAAAAAGCATGTATCATAAAAGAAATTTGTCAATAGTGTGGAGCCAATTATTATAAAATCAAACATATTCATGTAATAAAATCTAATATCAATTCAACATAATACATATTGAAGATGGCTTAGTTCCCAGCTGCACTACATCGAAATGTTCAGCAAAATAGTTAGGACCAAGCTTTCGAACTTTCCTTGATTTATGTTTCAATTATTGCACACGATACCGCGATGTATCATCACCAGAACGTGGAATTATTAGTCCCAAGCGTCAGTTTCGCGTGCTTATTTCAGTTTGTCTCGGCGATACGGTTTCATTTGCTAAATGGAGCTGTCTGGCGATGATCAGCAGACGTACAATATGCGGTTATTAAATGTCTTATTCTTCCGTTTTTATATCTTCCAGTCTGTTTGGGCGAAGCTGGTGTGGATCAAGCAAAAAAGCTGATTATCCGCGCGATGTGCCTGGGGACTAAGTAAGCTCAGATGCTCTGGGGATACGATCACGATCAGTTGAAAAGCTGAAATTGTCACGTAGAGAAAATTGTTCGTTAGAAAGATTGAGCAGATACTACCCTCAATAAGAATGAAAATGACTAAATGCAAGAAAACACTAACCACATATATCCTCTCCACTTAATTATGGATTTTTTCAATACTTTATCTACACAATTCATATCAATCATTAAACTATTTAAAATGGGAATGTTTGCTCCTTTAGAAACGAACATAATATTCAATTACATGCAATTAGTTAAAAATTCCGTAGAAATTCACTGTGTTTCTTTATATATATTTCTTGTTCAGATGCAGTATCTACTCGTAAAATTATCGATTTCCTGCTTAACAAATTAATGTTATTTTAATTCTAATAACGTAATTAGTAATATTTTCTATTTCTGTCTTTTAGGTGTAAATATGGCATTAAAGCTCCATTAAGATATTGAGAAAATTACAGAGGACTACATTGTTTGCATAACAACTGTTAAAGCTTTACTAACGTTAATCTTGGCTTATTTTGAAGTACCGGGTGACCATAAATGGTTGTGATTGTTTTGACCAAAACTGACGCAAAACCTAACCTGCTAACCTCGAATTTGATATAGACTTACAGTGGCACCAACATAAACAGTGCCAACCTAAGAAAAAAATCACAACCATTTATGGTTACCCGGTACAACCAAATCAGCTTTTTAAATAAAATTTGCTTACAAGCTTTTCAAACGAAGCTTTGTGAGCAAATGCTTAACAATAACATATTTTAAGCAAATTGTTATTCTCTGTATTTCACTGCTGCAGTTAATTTATGTGAATGCTTCAAAATATCTACTACTCCTCTAGCCTTGTAAGCAATTTCAATGTTATCTCCAAAACTCTGGCAGTAACACATTTCCGTATTTAGAGTTTACAAGTTTTATATGCATTATAAATATTCTCATACCAAATGTTCTCTTATTGTTTAGAGGACGTACGTATATTATCAGTTTAAACCAGTTTTAACGCAAGCTTAGTTTCTAAGTTAATGCATTTGTGGGCGTAACACGTATTTCTCATTTCAAAACTGAATTAAGCATAAAATCTGTTCCACTTATTCAAATTCGAACACAATAACTATGTTCTTCATGAATATTATACAACTACAAACTCTTTTGCCTGCATTGTAAGTATTATTAGAAAAATGGTAGAAATAGATAAAGACCTGCGTCAATTAAATGACCTTATTCGTGCAAACGCCAATATATTCAGAAATTTACGCGGGCTGTTCAAAGTAGAAATCAAAAATACAATTCGTATTAACTTAAATCAGGAAACTCAAAACTGAAATTTGAATGAACACTGATGTAGACAAGAATAACATTAAACTCTGTTTTTTAACGCCCCGGACAAAGTTATACAACCTATTATAGAATTACACTAGTCAACGTGATACTATTTTTTAAACTTCATTTTATGAATCAAGGATTCTATCTTAGGTATAGCTTGACAGTGTCAATTTTTCATTTCCTCTTCGTACCTCATAAATGTATGAGATAAGCAATGTCTTCCAGCAAATATAAGAGTCAAAATAGTCATAAAACATAACTTAGTTGTATTTTCTTACCTCATAAAATAACCTTGACACAGTTTTTCATGCCTTCCGGAATTGCATTCGTTCAAATAGTAATTTACGATACAAGGGCGTAAAGCTAGTCTTTAGTCACGAGTGGGGCAGAGTTACAACGCGAGTGCGCGAGCGTTTGAAGCCACGCGAGTGAGCGCGCGTTTGAAGCCCCGCGAGTTACTAAAGAAGCTATACGCATGTGTATCGTATATTACTTAGAATCTAGAAAACACAGTAAATACAAAAAAAAATTAATGTAAATTAGGATTACTAGCTAGCGGTCGTGATCTAGCGTGGTTAAAATTTTTAAAACACCTTGCTACTGACGACGTGACCAATGAAATCATTTTAAACACGTTGCTACCGACCACGTGACCTAATGAAAATATGTTATTAATCAGTCGTTTTACAAACTTAAAACTGCCGACTAACCATAGCAATTTAAGTAGTACTAGAGTGAATAAATAGTGTACGGGGTTTGGGCAAGCACAAAAATCGATTCAGGGAAGTATAGAAAAACCTAATTGAAATGGGCATCCGCTGGCGCTCAAAAAAGAATGTTTAATGACCTGATTCACGTATTCCATCGCAGTTGTCGACCAGGAAACATGACGCATTTATAAATAAAGTAATGTTTATTGAATTGAAAAAGTTCTTCACACATTATCCGGATGGTGCGCATATACCCGTTTAGTATTCTTAACAAATAACAAGAATAAATCCATGGTAAACAACTGATGGTTGATTACTAGTTACAAAATTATAATTCATTTACAAGGGTACATAGAAAGGTTACATAGAGTACGCCTGATCTGCAGCTCGTCAACGAGCGTCGGAGAAGGCGCAATTGAATCAGAACGGATGTGTGCTACTAGGTGTTAAGGTTTCTTCAGAGTGCGATGTACCACTCAAAGGAGAGTGAACAATACGGCTCCTTCAGCCTTCGAAAATTATTAAAAGTCAGTCCAGGATAGCGCCAAGAACAATGGGGTTACTTGAAAACGGGAGGATAAACAATTAAGCATTAGATTTCGGGTGGCCAATAAGTGATTACTTCCAAATACTATCAAATCCCGATTTAAATAGACGGGTACATTACTCCAACAAACCAATAGAGCCAAATCTGCGCCATTTTGAAAGTATGGATCGAGGCACTTTTTGTTAAATAGGTTTTGGATATGTTAACTGACTTTTTTAGTTTTTATACCTTTATTTTTTCTTACATATTTATCATAAGATAACCGAAAAAAACAACAAACTACTGCTTCTCGTGAAATTGTACCAATTGAAAGGCTGCCCTATATGTCAACTAAGCCGGATCTTCATGATTGCGCTCGAGTTAAAATCTAACTGTACATGCACATAAAACATTAATAAAATAAGAATAACAACAGTTGCAAAAAAGGAGGCATAAATAGAACTTCATGTGGGAAAAGCGAACACCAACGGTGACTAGAATGAACTATTTAGAAATTATTTTCAAAAAACGATACCTAAAAAGAGAAGTTAACAACAGAACGCGACAGGACTGTACCAATCACTAAATAAACCGCCTACAAAAAAAAAATGATATCTAATGAAATCAGGTTCGGACTCTTAATGTACTCGTATGCGTTGGATCTTGGATATTAAGTAAGAAACGTAAAAGTAGTTGCAAGCCTGTGAGATATATTTTTCAAGGAGGGTAGCTGTGACGCCCAATTGAATAAAATATAATAAATAGTAACACACACGTTTGGTGAAAAATGTAATGAGATAGGAAAAGAGCACTATATGGAAAGAAAAAGATATGTTGAAAGGGAAAATCGAGAAAGTTTTGAATAAAACAGAATTGTAAAAGAAAATACACGAAACAATTTTACGAATTGTAATTTCTGGCGTGCGTAGAATTAGTAGGTAGCGTTTAACTCGACAACTTACGGTACATGAGGAATCGATATACTTACATAATTAACTAATAATTACAGCTGAACCGCCTTAAAATGTTTTAATGATCGTGGAAGGTAAACAGTTTATACTAGTAATATTTTCAAATAACAAAATATAAAATATACTCACGGTTAGTGTGCCAAGGCTTAGCAGCTTGCAAGTATCAAAACTATGTGTTTATATAGGATACCATATTTCTCGAGGGTAAGTAGTATTTCCTTTGGTTGGTTTCACTAGTCTACTGATATTTTTCCAAATTGTTATTTACACCCTGTGGGTTTTTAATAAGGTTACGATAATATTGAATTAAATATTTTTAACTATTAAAACGAATTAATCAAATCAAAATTACACAAATCCCCTCCTTTTCTTCTTTCTACGTCAGCCTTTAACTGTCTACTCCTGGACATGTACCTCTTGTCTTTTCTACCACTTTATTCTATTATGTGCCCATCGCCTAGCTGGTCAGTGCAACCCTGGCTTTCATTTCATAATGTGATTTGTCCATTTTGTTGCTATATGTCGAGTCTAACTCCAATTTGACTTTGCAATTTTCTCCGATATTTCACACTTGGCATTTGCGAACTATAATAAAGCGTTTGATTTCGTGGAACTTTTCTTAATATTACAAGTTAACATTTCGGAAAACCTCACAATAAAATGAGGTAGACGACAGGAATATATACCATCTCCCCAAACCCCGTTTGGCTTTGGAAGACACTTTTACGCAGTTAACCTAAAATCGAAAAGGCATAGATGTTGAAAGTAGATACCTTAACCACCTTTGCTTCACAGACGACATTGTCGTCCTCAGTACCAATCTGGAAGAACTACCAGAGATGGTGACAGAACTTAGAATAATATTTGAGTAATTGCATCTTACCATAAACATTAGAAAAACAAAGGCATGCTACTAGATTCTAGAAGACACAGCAATAACAGTTGGAATTTATACTATAGAAAAAGCAGAAGAGGCAACGCATTCTGATAAACTGGAAAGTATTCAATATGTGTGTCTTTCCGGTGATGACCCACGGGGTGGAGACCATGGCATTAACTATTAAGTCCACCAGCAAGACAAGAAATACTATATTACATACCGAGGTGGGAGGTGTTTCATTCCTGTAGAGATTAAGTAGTTTTTTTATCTCGAGACAGGAATGAAACTTTTCACCGTGGTATGTATACTATTTTATTCGCAATCATCTAATTTTAAAAATAACTATAATTGAATTCTGAATAATAGATATCTTGATGTAGCAAATATTTTTGTTGCCATGAAAACAACCCACTTAAAATTTTTGTTACCATGAAAACAACCCAGTCTTCAGGTATGTAATATTTTTCGGGGTATGTAATAATTTCCCGGCTAGTTTCAGTAATCATCTAGTTCCCAGTTGTTGACTTGTCATGAAATTGACACATTACAATGTGATTGCGAATAATATTGTTTACTTTTAAACAGCGGTACGCTTTATGGCCTATCAATATTCTTGTCAGTTTTTATGCCTTTTAGTTGACTCTACCCTAACGCCTCGTTGTTTTGCCGTTTTCGAAATCGTTAAACTTGTTTAGGCGACCTTGGATTATTAATCCGTTGTCAAGCGTAGCTAGGTTAAATATTTAATTGTCTGGAGGTGTTGGTGCACATCTGCGGAGATGTTGTTTGTTTATCGCGCGCTGCTCTTTTTTCTGTTTGCATCTTCTAAGCCGTTCGCATGCATTATATCGTAGTCCACCCTGACCTAAGTTTGCGGTAGTTTGTTAGTTCTTTTCGTAGGCAAAATAGTGTCCCTTTATTCAGTCGCGTGCCGCTGAGGTTCATGGGTTGAACTTATCGAAGATTATTGGGTTTTGTTTGCCCATCGCATTTGGTTGCAAATTCGAATCATCAGCGTTGCTGACTCGCGCCATAACTGTAAGTTATAGGTATGCGTATGCTTTTTATTTCTCCTTTTCGGTTGTAATTAGGCACTCGCATTTTAGAGTCAATCTTTGAGTCATAAAACTTATGACCTGCTAGTTAGTTTGGCAGCCGAGTATCATTACTGTGTTCCCGCCGTGAGTTGGACGTTTTCTCTGCGTTTGGTCATTTCGTCGTCGAAGCTGCTGCAGACGCGCGTCATCGTTTGGCCGAGAGTCCTTGCTGTGCCCTCGCCAGCTTCTGGTGATTGATTGTGCAGTTCGCTGCTGTTTGTTCTTCGGCGCCGCCTTACATCATTGCTGGGATTATTAACATTCGAACTTGTGTTGTGCAAGGTAAAATGTATCGGTATATTGCTCTATCCATGTCCTGAAAGCTTGGAATCAACGGCTAGTGTTGCATCACTTCTGAGTTTGTCAGTAATAATTAATGCATTTATAAAATATTTTCAATTTCTACATATGTGGTGGCATACTATACTGCGCTCGCCTGCGACATCATTGTAAATT
This sequence comes from Agriotes lineatus, assembly GCA_940337035.1. NCBI lineage: Eukaryota > Metazoa > Arthropoda > Insecta > Coleoptera > Elateridae > Agriotes > Agriotes lineatus. The sequence continues at coordinate 16,981,748 of OW679194.1, read as the reverse complement.
TTTAATTGTCCGGTAATTTAATGCGCCCAGATATCTGTTAAATATTTGGAAATTAAACTCCGGTAGTTGTTGGCTACAATATAGTAGACTGTTTTTGTAACTTTCGACTGTCGTGGGTCGCGCTTGTGATTTATACGAGTGCTGAAATTAACTAATTGTATCATATTTATTGTCGTTATTGATATAAAACAGTTCATGGTTACTATAGTTTTGCGTATGGCTAATGCAAGCAATTGAGGTGTCGAACCTTTTTGAAGCCAGTTTCAAAGCGTAGCGAATTGGTTACGCATAGTACCTTAGTGAGATTAAGAGTTCTCGTAAGCTCATAAACTCATGGGTTCTACTAAAAAACTTGTTGGCGTCGCCTAGTAATTATGAATCTTCGTGTAGCCTGAGCGTTTGTTTGAAGCTGGTTAGAGTAATTGAGTCTGTTTAGTGGTGGCAAACTCATTGATGCATATAAACTTTAAAAATTAATTTCAGAATTAGTATGGACTTTGGCAATAAATTAACCAAGATTAAAGAAAGACCGTTACTGAGACTGATTATAATATACTAATGAGAGCTCTCGAACGTTTGCATTTACCTACTAATACCTAACTTCCTGCAATTTCCGTATCACTAAATCAATTGAAGTAATTACTCAAGATTAGTGCATTGCAATTAATGCTGTGGTTACTGCTATGGGGAAATTAAGTCTGTGAAGACGATGTGTTTATTTGGCTTTCTCTGTACAAGGAATGATGTAACGTTTAATCGACGTGATTGAGATAATAAGAAAGTCGATTAAGTGTGAAATAAATAATATAGAATTTTAATTCAATATTTTATACTTTTCCAGTATCTGTCGCCACATGAACTAATTTCTTAATCTTAGTTCAGAACATCCGTATTAATTATTATATAGACAGCCTTTTTGAGTTTTTATGTTCCAGATGAATACCAATCGGGGGTTTTGTAAGGCCAAACTCGTTAGCAGGGTTTTTGACTTCTCAAGTGAGAATTAGAGGCCCAAAGGATTTGCAAAATTATGGAAATGTGCGTTATTACCCACATAAACTTTTATGGTGGCACTTTATATTCGGTAGGTTTGCTGCATTTGCATCTTATACACCCTCGAAAGTTGTCTCGTCCTAAACACACGTTGCGTGGTAAATTATCTCCCAAATATTCACGCTCTGGCGAAGTGGAAGGCAAATTGGCCGTATCTGAGTAAATAATCCCAAGAAGACTGCACCATTGCGGCATTTCGGTCGCGAAGCAAATATTTGGAAAGAGTCATCGCTAACAAAACTGCTCAAGTTGTAGAAACGTGCGATTCTTAATTGCAGTTCGCCGGGGTTGCTGGTAGTAATTAAAAACTTCCAGGTTCAAGAGAACACAATTAGGTGAGACAAAGCCGAAAATTTGTGTTAAAGGTCGTTGTTACGCCACCGCAAAGCAAGGCTTGGTTTTGTTCGCTAGCTTTTCGTAATGGATTATTTCGGATTTCAAGCCATTGTGTTTGTTTGGAAATTTGCGCCGTGAATTAAACTAAACGAGCGCTTATTGTTGCTAATTTCTGCTAAGTGAATAACCGGCGAGTGCAATTGCGCAACATTACCGTATAAATTGGAGTGCTTAAAATAAGGACGGATAGAACTCGCAAAGAGCAGGTAATTTGCACAGTTACACCGATTTTTTGTTGGGGTAATATATAAGCTGTGCCGGATTTTATTGCCGATTAACAAGTAATATATAAGTTACAGTTAAGCTAATGAATGTGTTGCATTAAGCTAATTACATAAAGAAAAACTGCGCTTAGTGGCGCTACATATTAACTAGCATTAAAATTATTATTATTATAATTAATTACCGAATTAGCCGCATTAAGCAACATGGAGCTGGGGAAAGATAGCAACGGGGTTCTTTAGGTCTTGCATATGTTCACTTATATGGCAGAGGCTCTCGGAGAATCAGATCTCGAAAACTAGACTAGTTTGCATAAACGCGACTTATTTTAAGCGCTGGGTTTAATCTTATTGTGGAATGCTCGTTAGAGGAATATGCAATCAAATTCGGAGTTGGAGGTTAGTATGCCTTCCAGTTTTCTAAGGTTTATATTTTTAATTTCGCATACCTTGAATTGGCATTTCAACAAATGATGATCTTCGACTAACTCAGGATTGATCGGTTGCAAAATGTTGTGATTTATATGCTGCTACAATATTCTCAATTGCTTCTGTCATTAAAGATGTACGTTTGATTATAGTCAAAGTTGGGGGCCAAAAACTGCTCGTGTTTGTTTCGTTGTTATTATGGCGATTGCGTTCGAAGTAAATGATTTGTTTTATATTCCCACATATTATCAATAAATAAGTCAACGAAACTGTAAATAATATGTTTCAATTTTTATTTTATTTTTAGTTTAGCAGTGGGCGTTTTGATATGGATAATATGCGTCAACGCTTCTACTTCATCAATTGCCACAATTTAACATACAGGGTTATTCACGTAAGATGACGAGCCTGACCAGGTAAAAATGCAACTCAAAATACGACTTATAAAGCTAACTGGATTCCTATTGCATTAGCACCTCGAATTTGACATAGACTGTTTACATGTCATTGGTGGCACTGTAAGTCTATGTCAAATTCGAGGTTAGCAGGTTAGGTTTTGCGTGAGTTTTGACACAGACATATAACAAACCTTAGGTGTCAATTAATTTTGTTTGGCCTATTTTATTCAAACTCTCTGAAATATGCTTTGCTTCTGCGTGCCTTTATCTGTTTAATTACTACTTCTCGCATCTCATTACCAATGCATTTAATACTTTTATTATTGTTTTAAATTGCAATTTCATAAAATATCTTAACTCTGTGCTTTATTGACTTGGTTAAATATTTTGCACTGCAAACAGAGCCAAGTTGTAGGCTTAAAACCATCTCAATATACGTATATCAACATGTGCAGAGTTTTATTAATTATGATCTAACAGAAATTTTTAACTGAATAATTATTTGTAAGCAGTACATCTGTGAAAACAATAAACTATGGTCTAAATCATCTCTACACAATATATTACATAATTTAAATATAGATAGAAAGTTTCGAAATATTCGAAGTTACTTAAGCGGTTTTAAGCAATTAGAAGTAGTTTAAAGTATCTGAAACACTGATTCTATTTGAAAGCAGACAAACTCAGTAAGAAAACAGTAACTAAATATTAAGAAGTAATGTGAGAAAATCTAATTTTATTCGGTAGTAATATATTAAGGGCAAATGATTTTGCGGGTAAAAATGTTTTACTTAGTTTGTCTTGTGACATTGCCAAAAAAAAACACCAAATCTTGAGTAAAACATTTGCCAAGCAAAAGCATGACGCCGAAATACATTTTGTGGACTATTTCCCAAATATCGGTTCATTTGGTATCGGTATTCAACGAATGTGACATTTCTACTGATGCACAATGACAGCTTTAATGAGGTTTTTGAAGTACCACCTTGATTAAAACCACATATTTGGTGGTTGACATGGATACAAGTGGTAAGAAAACTGATTATCTCAAGGAAAAACACGTGATTGGTTGAATTTTTAAAAATCATGGCAGTTGATTGTATAATAGGAGATGCGGGAAATAGTCCATGAAAAAAAAATTATCACTTAAAGGTTTGACATTAACGGTATCTTTAATTGCCTAGACTAAACTCGTCCATTCAACACCTTCTAGTTGTAAGGCTATAATTAGATCGATTTTAGACACCGAAAGTGGCCCATAACTCAGTAGTGAGATAGAAACCATGAGTCAGTAGCGAGATAAAAATTAAAAGTCACTGTTAGTGTTTGTTGGTAGTACTGTCAGTCTATGTCAAGTTCGAAGTTAGTAGGTTACATTTTACGCAGTCTCGGTCAAATATCAACAATACACTTCAGTACTGCCGAACGTAAAACATGAATCGCAGATTAGTTTAATGATAAATCTCTTGATGCGTTAGCTCAATCCCAATTAATTTGTCATTTTTACTTTTCACAGCGGTCAATACAAAATTTGTGTTTTTGATATTTATTGGTGGATACATTTTTTATGACACCCATGTGTTATTACAAATAATCCACTAGAGAACAGTTGAGCCCTAGAGGTGTTCTCTCGTGGATTATTTGCAATATAACACACTTGTACAATAAATAACTATTATTAATAGAAATGATTCATTAATAGGGATCGGTATGTCATTAATGAAACCCATAAACAAACCATCAGCGAAAAAAATTTTTTTTCTACGATCGTGTCAAAATGACAATTTTTTGCACTGTTTCTAATATCAAAAGCGACGTTTGTAGCACTCTTAATGTATTAGCGCCCAAAATACGTCTTATTAGCACGTTGCCGTTGGAGACGTGTTTTAATAAGTTATTAAAACAGGCTTTGCCGTAAATTTTAATGTCAACATAACCTAGAATATCTAACACAATATGACGGAAAAAGTGTCACCCAACTAAGTTTTTATATTTCTGTTGCGATCGTAGAAAAATAGCGTATGATATACGTGTATAAGTGCCATTAAAGCACTAACGACGTTAAAAGCACCCCGCTAGCGCGTCGTGCTCTTAAACTCGTCGCACGTGCTTTAAAGGCGTACTTATACACTTGTATCATAATATACTATAATGGTATTGTTAAACACTCAATAGGTCCCGGGTGGTGTAGCTTGAACAAGCGTCCACGTTCGATCAGCAGAGTTAAGCAACGCTCTCTCTGGTCAGAACTTGGATCGGAGTTCCACGGCTGCTTCTCCCGGTATCTCGTGATACGGCTGCCACGGAAAAAAGTTGGTCCCGGTTGTCATAATAACATCATGACAGTCGTTAGTGGGGTTGGAAGTCCCCATAAAATGTACAGTGACGCCTATAATTGGTCTAACGGCTGTTGGAGGAGTGCGGAATAAAATAAAAAAATAAAATATGTAAAATCTAAAATGTGCATTTAAACTACACGTTCTTGTATACAGTGTGTCCAAGATAAGGAGGGCCAGTATGGGGATCTCGGTAATGGTAAGAGATACAAATTTGGTTAAATGGGAAGAAAGTTGCGCTATTAAAGGACTAAAAAAATGGCGTTTAGAAATTCTTGATATGATTTTTCGTTTTTGAATTATCTCAAAAAAACCGATTTTTTGGATTTTCTTTCTTATTTTTTTCTGGCGTTAATATTAAAGTTAGAGCGAAACTGATTAAACTTCTTTATAACAACTTTTAGTGGACTTAATGATTACGTTATCAATTTTTTTATCCGACGTTTCGTCTTCGAGAAACCATCATCAACTTCATTTTTTTAAATACGGTCCTGGTTTTTTTATGCCAAATTTGCAAAGCCCTTGTTACTCTGAATTCAACAATGTGCCACATATTATGGTTTAATTACGTTTCGAGCTTTTTTTCTGATCACCATCAGAAAAATTTTTAGATACGGACCTGCATTTCTCATAATTTTGTAAAAATAAGTTCATACAGTAAGTTAGGCCTTTTTACATGCCGTTAAAATATTAAAATGCACATCATAATGTCATAATTGTGATACATTAATTTAATAACCAACCATCAACCAATAACTATTAACAATAAACAAAAAAGAAATGAACAAATGATAGACAGAAAGAATAACAAAATGAACATCGAAACCATTTAATACGTATTAAATTTACAGAAGGTATTCAAAAAGGTTGCCATCATTCTCTATGCATAAATAACATCTAACTGTAGAACCTAAAACATTATTCAGCAATACTGGCGCTATACTTTGAAAGGCTTCAAGAACCAATTTTCTAAGTTCTTCTTCTATTTCAAAACGTTAAATACCTATTACATTGTTTCAAGGCTCGTTTTCTCATTCTTTCTGCCTATCTTTTGTTCATTTATTTGTTGTTTATTGTTAATAGTTATTGGTTGCTTATTAAATTAATGTATCAGAATTATGACATTATGATGTGCATTTTAATATTTTAACGGCATGTAAAAAGGCCTAACTTACTGTATGAACTTATTTTTACAAAATTATGCGAAATGCAGGTCCGTATCTAAAAAAAATTCTGATGATGATCAGAAAAAAGCTCGAAACGTAATTAAACCATAATATGTGGCACATTGTTGAATTCAGAGTAACAAGGGCTTTGCAAATTTGGCATCAAAAAACCAGGACCGTATTAAAAAAAATGAAGTTGATGATGGTTTCTCGAAGACGAAACGTCGGATAAAAAAATTGATAACGTAATCATTAAGTCCACTAAAAGTTGTTATAAAGAAGTTTAATCAGTTTCGCTCTAACTTTAATATTAACGCCAGAAAAAAATAAGAAAGAAAATCCAAAAATTCGGTTTTTTTAAGATGATTCAAAAACGAAAAATCATATCAAGGATTTCTAGACGTCATTTTTTTAGTCCTTTAATTGCACAACTTTCTTCCCATTTAACCAAATCTGTATCTCTTACCATTACCGAGATCCCCATACTGGCCCTCCTTATCTTGGACACACTGTATATCTATAAATATCTAAACAAAAATAGCGTTTTTTAAATATTTACTAAAGAATTAATATAAAACCTTTTATTTAATATCTTTCTGGTCTCAGGACTTTCATAAACTCACTTTTAGTAACAACGTTTTTGGAATATCTGGTGATCTCTAAATCAGAAGATTCAGAATTCAGAAAAGGATAGCACCACCGATCATATGCACACACTAAGAATACACTGAAAAAGCATTCAAATATAATGTAACATTACAGATTGCCTTTGTAGACTTGAGGTTTTTGTAATAAATCCAACCTTTAACTTTAAACCGGTTTATTATTAAATCATCTTACAGACATATTCAAATATTAAGGATTGGGTCGATTCAATAAAAGTCAGAGGATATTTAACTTAATATATTATTTTTTTTAAATAATATGATCGTTAACAAAATAAGTTCCTGATAACACAGTGAAATACGAAATAATCTGCACAAAATCCGCTTAGTATCTTAAATCAACAACCAAAAGGTGTCTATGCAAAATTTTCTATACGCTAGTCTATACCCGGGGCACCCGGGTACCTACGGCCATTTTAGATGAATGCTTTGTGTTTATAATGTTTATACACGTTTTTCTACTAAATTAGCCATTAAATATATGATCGGCAAGCAATTGCTAGCTACTGCGACAGCTATTAATTCAGGATGATCAAATCGAGATCCCACTGGACGTCTAAAAGTGGTTGGAAATTGCTATCTATGTCTATCTATGGAGAACAAAAGGCGCCTCAAAACACAAGTTATGTGACACTTGTGAGCGCCCCTTATGAAATGAACAAGAAATAGTTATAAATAAATGGCAACAATGTAATTGAACTTATTATATGTGTGTTTCTAATATATTTGGGTATTCATTTTTGTAGTTTTATTATATGGTTACCCAGGTACCACGGGTATAGACTTAAAGGTGTTTTAACTTTACAATAAAATTTTAAATAACGTAATTGATATTTTTGAAAGATAATAGTGCAAATCGAATGTACTTGAACTATTTGGGGATAAACTAAACGATAGCTGCAAAATTTTAATGAGAAATGGAAAATTAATTACAAAATCTTTCAAATGGGTACCCAGGTACCCGGGTATAGAACAAGGGATAAATTATGAATAGCTCATGGCTACCAAACTAGTTTAATTACATTATTTTCGCGATTTGCCATAAACTTACAGTTACTTATCCAGTGGAAGAGTTAGTCGACGGAAATTCAGCATTAGCATTAGTTTTATTGCCAGCACAGTCCTTGATTTTCAATAGATACGCACAATATTATGTTAAGCTAAATATGATTGATTATCTATAAGTACACGTTTGAGAACATATGTTTGTCAGGGCTTTATAACTTCTTTTTAGCCGTAGAACACATTAGTGAAGTATAGTAAAACCGATGTGAGACACCCTGTATATAGTGCCACTTTCCATTTTAAACAATATACTTTTTTGGCTGAACTGGTTAATAAACTTATAAATAGTTACGAAAATCATGTTTTGAAAGCAAGTTCTGCTTGATGTAAATGTAATTTTTAGGTTAACCTCGGTAGAGGGCGCGAGTAGCACGATATCGAGCTGTGAGTACCCAAAACAGTCTCATAATTAATAGCGTTGAACGGGTCATTTAAGCTACTTAGGAGGAGGGGGTGGGTTAACACTAAAATGATCAAAACCAAACGCCAACAACTTGGTTGTTCAACAACTCGCAAATCTAAGGTAAAAGATTCCATGGTGAACTGGTAATTGCAACTTACATTCCAGGGAGAAATTTCAAAAATGCACTTATTAGACGCAGACCCTTCGGTAAGCTAGAGTCTGCCTATAGAAAGAAAAAAAAACATAAATGCGGCGCAACTAAGGTGATATTTATTTTCAGTAAATTAAAAAAAAAATTCGTGATTTTGTACCGAAATAGAATACTGAATATAATATATAATGACAAGGTCATTGGAGCGAACTCAGAAACAATAACACGATGTGTACACGTAGCGTCCATAGCGTAACGTATGTAATTTCTAATTTCAAATATACGTTGAAACGTATGTAATTTCTATCAAATATACGTTGAAAGTACAAATAAACAAAGTGCAAGGCACGTAGGAAATACACATATAAATCAGCATTATATCAATAATTGATAAATCGGGCTTAAACAGAAAAATTAAAATATCATCAGCTGATAAATTAATTTATTCATGTTAATACATTTTGAATTACCATAAAATGTTTATTTACAGTAAAGCAATATTGTGGCGAATCTATTGAAACCAACATCTAACCAAAACGAAGTTAAGAGGCCAAAACCGCAACTGGAAACTCCAATCTAACCAATTCAGAAATCCAAATCTGGAAAATCCATCAAACGAAGTCCAGAAACCTAAATCTTGCAACTAGAAATCCAAATCCATAAATCAAAATGTCCATAAATAAAAACAAAAAGACCCGAATTTATAATGCAAAAAGAAAGAGCTTTTACTGTACATCGACTTAGCGTTCTCTCCCAAGTTCTGCGCAGCATAATCTGGAGGTGCATACATATTAAAAGACCTCCTAAAAACCTGATATTTCCATCAATAGATCCACCCGCTGGTGTATTTTCTTAAACTCCATTATAGGTACTAATCGACTATATGGAAAATAAAAATAACGGAGAAGCATCATTCCCTAAATCACAAATCCCCAAACAAAACCGATCAGTCGAACGGAAGTTACTAAATGACTATACCAACACTCACGGGGATCAAACGCACACCTTCGTGAAGCAGGTTACCCAATACGCCAAAACTCAACAGAAAACGTCTGAAAAAGCTATTCTATAAGAGATATCACGCGCAGATTCGCTCAAATAAGTCAAATAATGTAATATCCGTAATAAACTGTCAAATAAATGTACACCAGTGCTACAAGAGACACTGCCTACTGTACACGAAATGGCAGCTGTCAACCTTCAACATGTCAAAATAGACACTTAATTATAATTTGTCAGGTAAATATCGAGCTCCCCGAACTAATTAACCCACGTAACTCTTTCAGAAGGGGCTTAAGATAAACAAGGAAATATCGATAACACGATGAGGGATTCTGCGAGAATCCACGTCAAGCATATGACCTGCAACGAAACCCAACGTTAGCCTATAGCAGTTAAAGAACCACCTATATCCTTTAAATTTGCATAGCGAATAAGCTGCTTTTAGAGGGAAACTAGATGAGTGAGATAGCTACCAACGTTGGTAAATAAGGAAAAAATGGATGCTAGCGTCAAAATGACCGTAACAAAAACTGAAGAGTGTCGTAACAATTTAGTTAAATGAATAAAACTCAGCCTGTTATAAAGATGAGATAACACAGCACATTCATCGGTTCTATCAATTTGTAAGGTAAAAGTTGTAAAAAAAATAACGAATAAAGTGCTATTAGTTTCTGAGACCCAAGATTTTTTCTCAATTTCCTCGTAATATCATATTCATGCTGGATTACTATTTTGGTCTTGCTTAACGTTGCTCTAAAGAAAACCACATCGCGCCCCTACATCCTTTAATATTTCATGAATGTATGGATAGCAGCCAGGGCCGGTCTACTACGTGTGCGACATGCGATTTTGGGAGAGGCACAGAAATGAGAAAAAAGTATAAAAAATAATATGGTAAAAAATTTAATTTTTATGTACTGTAATTTTGAATGGGAATTAGCCATTTGAATATATTAATAATTTTGGTTCAACAAATAAAATGTTGCTTGAAAGTACAGTAAAGAGACTGGCTCCAAGCGCACCGCTTCGTTGTTTTGACAGAACTGAACCATTGTAGAGAGTTAGTTAATTAAAACCTACCTAAGGTCTACTCTTTCGCAAGAAAGACTGAACAACCTTGCAATTTTGTCCATTGAAAATGATATTTCATCGTCATTAGATTGATAACACTAATAAAAACATTTTCGGCTGCTAAAGCCAGGAGGGTCCACTGTTAAGTGTATAATACAGATTATTTTAATCAATTTTCTGTAACTTTTTTTTTATTTTACACTACTACTATAATTTATAGTTATATTGATGTACCTTTTCTAGCAAAGTGAATACCAAAGTTTATATTTCTGAACTTTTTCGTTCTTTTCCCAATGTACTGACGTACTAACTTCTTTTAATATTAATATATTCAAACTGAAATGTATTTTTCATGAATATTAAATCAAATAAAACGTTTGTTGTAGTAGAAAAATGTGTCTGTTATTTTCTACCTGACAAAACAATAAACTGAGTAAAAGAATTTGTTAGGAGTTTGCTCTTTACACAAGTACAGTACAGCAAGCCTATTGAAGTTTGAAAAAGTCAGTTAAAAGAATTAGTACTAGAAGTTATTTAAAAAAAAACTAAAACAATGAAAAGGTACTAAATACTTTACTTTAATATTTACTATTTATTACTAGTTTTAGTTTTTGGTTTTTAATCCCTTTAAAATGCTAACTTCAGGTATTAAGTTCAGACAAATTTCAGTTAGAGCACCCATACAATTTTTTGGAGGGTTTTCTATACCCATTTTCATTGTAAGGGGCGCCAAAACTCATTATTGCACACACAGCATTTTGCTCTTAGGCCGGCCCTGATAGCAGCTGATATTCAATGAAGACAGCTGCAGCTGATGGATGTTTAAGAAACATATCCCAGTTCAAGTGAGAGCAATTCAGTTGTGCGTCTCTGCGTTTGTGAAATTACTGAAGATTTTCCGCGCGTTTTGCTTGAGTATCTGACAGTGTTCTGGTAAACTAATCCACCGACATTCACATGGCTTCGCGTCGTAATACCTCACCGGGAGAAGGGAAGTGGAAGTCGCCGGCGTGACAATGTCGCTGTTGCCGGCTAATAAGCTCAGCTCATCACCTGCGTCCTATTTCCGCTAAAACCGGTAAAAATGTAACGCTAAAAGGTGCTTTGTTCCCCTGTGCGGTGGTATCGAGTGTCCCGAGTGCGTTGAATCTAAACGGGTGATGTTTCACTGTAAAGTCGTGGGAGCCAAGGAAAACTCGACCCCTTAAAATGAGTAAACTTAAACATAATTAGGTTTGATGAATATAAGTTATAAAATAGATTTCCCCCTAGCCTTCCTCTTTATTGTAGGTTCACGTGTATTAATAAATATGTTAGATGATCCTTGCCAACACATAAAAATATTTAGAGGAATGCCACTTTCGTCTGGATAATCATTCTTATCGTAAACACAAGCCCATATCTTCACTATATTAACATGTATTTATAATTTATTGAAAATGAAAATTGTAAGCATTCTCACATAAAAACATTAAATGTGATCATTGAACTTCCTTCCTATTTGGCGGCTTTTGTCCTGCCATAGTACCTCGATATGCCAAGGAAATTACTCATTTATAGAAAGTGCGGTACCACAAGATAAAATATATTACCATTTTAAAATTCCCATTGTTGAATAACAGCGCGTGTTGAATGTAGCGAACAGATTGGATATTGAATTTGGTTGACAGGATTTTACTTCGCAACCTGATTTAGGGGATTTTATTATGAATCCAACGAGAGGAATTTCTCATCTTGTAACACTTTTTAAAACGCTTCTTACTAATATCAAAAAAATCGAAACAAAACGATAAATGCAATTTCAATTAACAAACACATTACGTTCCAACAATCAAATAGCAGAAAAACGACCACCACGTACATAATACCAACCCCAATGCTTTTTCGCTCAATGGGCGAATTAATTGTTTTGGATAAAAGAGAGATAGTTCAGCAAATTGTTGATTTTTTGCGGGGAGCCTAAAACAAACATTGAAACGTTATCTCGTAGTTTTAACTGTAACATAATTAATGGCCAGTTTGGTATAAAAACACTGGTGCATGCATATAACACTGTTTATGTTCTACGGCATGATTTTTTAAATCTCACTAAACTTCCATTATTTTCACCAAATTCTGCTCCTGAATGTATACCAGGTGATATAAAATGTAATCTATTCCTTTTTGTTCGCTAACATTCCTTCGCTTGCGTCCATCTCTTTCCTTTGGCGGACAGTGCTTTGGAGATTGTCTCAATCTATGTATTGAACATTCGAATATGATTCAGAGCCTTAGTATGTACCAGGTAATATAAAGCTTGATCCATTACTTTCTGTTTTCTGGCATTCCCACCATGTCACTCACGGATATTCGAATAATTCGAATTATTCCCAACCTTAGCATACGAGTATACGAGGTAATATAAAGCTCGATCCGTTCCTTTCTGTTTTCTGACATTGATTCGCTTATATTCAGCTCTTTCCTGTGGTTGAAAGTGCTTTGGAGATCCATGTCTTTCAAGGATATTCGAATATAATTCCCAGCTTTACTATATACCAAGTAATATAAAGCTCGAACCATTCCTTTCTGTTTTCTGACATTCCTTCGCTTGCTTTAAGCTTTTTGCTTTGGTTGAAAGTGCTTTGGAGATCCATGTCTTTCAAGGATATTCGAATATGATTATCAGTATTCGCTAACATTATTCCTTCGCTTGCTTTAAGCTTTTTTCTTTGGTTAAAAGAGCTTTGGAGATTGTCTCAATCCATATCTTTCACGGATATTCGAATATAATTCCCAGCTTTACTATATACCAAGTAATATAAAGCTCGACCCATTCCTTTCTGTTTTCTGACATTCCATGGCTTGTATTCAGCTCTTTCCATTGGTTGAAAGTGCTTTGGAGATCTATGTCTTTCAAGGATATTCGAATATGATTATCAATATTAATATATACCAAGTAATATTAAGCTTCAGCCATTCCTTTCTGTTCGCTAACATTATTCCTTCGCTTGCTTTAAGCTTTTTGCTTTGGTTAAAAGTACTTTGGAGATTGTCTCAATCCATATCTTTCACGGATATTCGAATGTAATTCCCAGCTTTAGTATATACCAAGTAATATCAAGGTTGATCCATACATTTCTGTTCGCTGACATTCCGTCGCTTGCGTTCTACTATATCCTTTAGTTGAAAGTGGTTGGGAGATTGTGTCAATCCATGTATTTCAGAGATACTAGAATATTCGTATAATTCGCATATAATTCCCAATCTTAGTATATGACTATGCCAAGTAATATGAAACTTAATCCATTCCTTTCAGTTCACTGACATTCCTTCGCTTGCGTTCAGCTTTTTCCATTTTTTAAAGTTCTTTGAAGATTGTCTCAATCCATGTCGTTCACGGTTATCCGTATGTAATAATAATAATAATAATAAAGGTCTTAATTTCTCAATATGATACAAAAAAATCACAGGGCGCTATTCAGACAAAGCCTGCTCTTCCATATAACCCGGACTAAGAATGCAAAATATAAAAAAAACATGTTGCCTAATCCTAATTAATATTATAAACCCAGAACTAATTCTGCGATGTCCTCTCATTTAATAATAATAGATGCAATCTAATTGAATAACAATAGTTTACCTGTAACTGTTATGAGACTGTTGATACATTAAAGTTTTGCTGTATTGCTTTTTAAAGCAAGATAGTGAAATTGGGGAGAAAGTATTGTATAATTTTGACACTTGATAAATGAAGCCTCATTCATCAACAGAAAAAGAAAAATACAGTTGGGTATCATCAGCATACATATGATTATTACAAGTATAAATCTGCTTATAAAAAGTTGAGGTATATATATAATATAAAAGCGGGCCTAAAATTGAGCCCTGTGGTACTCCTCGCATAACTTCCCTAGAACCGGAGCAACCACTAGGCAACCTCACAATCTGTTTCCAATTGCTTAGATAATTGGCTGAAAGTGAAACAGAGTCTATAGAGAGACCAATATAATTTAATATAGAACAAAGGAGTTCATGATTTATGGTATCGAAAGCTTTGCTAAGATCCAGTAAAACTAGCACCGACACTTTATCCTGATCAGAAGCTGTGATAATATCATCAACTACGTTCGCTAGAGCAGTTGTACAGCTATACCCTGATCGAAAACCTGATTGGTGTTATATAACTCCCATCCTTAGTATATACCAAATAATATAAAGCTTGATCCAGTACTCTGTTTGCTGACATTCATCTCCGCTTGCGTTCACCTTTTTCCTTTGGTTAAAAGTGCTTTGAAGATTGTGTCAATCAATTTTTTTTCACGAATATGCAAATATTCGACTATGAATCCCAGCATTAGTATATACAAGATAATATAAAGCTTGGTCTATTACTTTCTGTTTGCTGTCATTCCTTCGCTTGCATCTAGCTCTTTCCTTTGGTTGAAAGTGTTTTGGAGATTTTCTCAATCCATGTCTTTCACGGATATTCGAATAAAATTCCCAGCTTTAGTATATACCGTGTGATATAATAATAATCTTTATTGTCCAACAGCAGCAGCCAATCATAAGTCATATAAAAAAGTTCATGCAAACACATATATGTATATGAAGCTACATTAAAGAACAAAAAAAATTATATATACAGGGTGTTATAGAAATGAGTGCAAATATTTTAACCAGTGATAGAGCTCACCAAAATGAACAACTTTTCTATTTATCGTTTTTCCTTTAATCGCATATTTTTTCAACCATATATCTCCCCTAAATTTGACGAGCCGCTTGGTAAGCAAAGCTAAGTTAAGGGGATTGGACTCACTGTTTAGCTTTTGTTTGCGGCAACGTGGACCGATTATACGTAGCACAACTTTATGTCCCACTCTCTTCAGTGGAATAAAGCGGGATGGAGATATTACAGTTACGCTTACTGCTATGACATCGCTCTTGTATAGTGACAGAATAAGTGGTCCACACACATAGTCTACGCACCCGTATTCAATAAATTTTAAAATCCACAAGATCAACATCCAACAATACCGATCGTTGCAATAAAGAATCGAATACGGTGTTCTTCTTTTACCGTGGTTATTACTTCACTTATAATTTCCCATAGTAAAACCGCATGAAAACACTGATTGCACTTCCTCGCCAAGTAGTCGCCAAATCAGTATTTGGCAGTCTGAATGCTGTACTGTACGATGCAGTAGCTGTACAATTAGCCAACGATTTTCTCTAGACGATGCAGCGACGTTATTCTGACTATTTGTAACGGGTAATTGCGCGATCCTGGATTCTTGAAGCGTTGTTCGAGTGAGCAAGCGCTATGAAGGTTCGCGTTTGTTTGTGAGAGAGATAAAATGCAAGAAAAATGAAAAACGAAATTATAGAAAAACCGAAAGAAATTATCTAATTTTCTTTATACTACTGTGTGTATAATTAATTAAGGAATGGAGAATCCTAAAAACAAACCTTATACTTATTCCTTAAAAGTATACTCTTTATTGTTTTTTTGCATTAATTCTAATTTTGAAAAAATGGTTGAGCCTTTGTTTTTTTAATGAGGTGTCCACAAAGTACTTTTCATCAGCTTAACAGTACAACAAAAATTTTAATTCTACGTTTACTGGTTCTCACGTAATT
This sequence comes from Agriotes lineatus, assembly GCA_940337035.1. Lineage (NCBI taxonomy): Eukaryota > Metazoa > Arthropoda > Insecta > Coleoptera > Elateridae > Agriotes > Agriotes lineatus. The sequence goes on along the minus strand of OW679194.1, from coordinate 16,965,776 downwards.
CACTTTCTACGAAAAGGAGCGTTTTACTCATATCCATCTCTTTCTAACTAACGTAGACTTACAGATGGAAATGAATATTCCAATTGCCGGCGTAAAGTATTTACGTGTGGAGGCTTTAAATGTGGAATTAAGTAGTGTTCAATACCCTTAAAGGTGAACGACACAAATATATTAAAACTGCAAAGTTCTTGCACAAAAAAAACATGCGGTCAATAACTTACCTACCTCAATTGATCAACTACGTTGATGACCAGATGTAAATTAAAGGTTTTATCAGTCCCTATGCAGTTTTTGTTGGTTTGCATATCCAAGAAATGTTTTTTGTGTTTTGCGCCATTAAATTAAAATAGGCGGGTATGCATTTTTAGAGTAAAATTGTTTTGAATTTTAACTCAGTTTTGAGGGCGTTTTCGAAAAAATTATACATGAAGAAGTTGTTCAGCTTAGCGAGTTCTATTACGGGTTAAAATATTTGCACTCATTTCCGTAACACACTGTATATCGTATAGCTTACAAAAAATACTTCGGCTACATTCAAAATTATAAATATTGAACAAACAGTTAATCAGTACTGAACATTGAACTAATATCTTAGCTAGTATATAATATCTTAACCCCAGGTAATATTGCTAAGCAATAATAAATATTTAGAAAACAGAAACGTTAAATAAGCATTTAATCAATAATAAAGTAATAATACAAATGGTTGGAATTCTTTTAATCCAACGCATTTTGACGGGATGTTTGCAGAATATTCCGTATACTATCTGATTGAATATCTACCTCGCTACTTATGGCATTAAAATTAACACACATTGTATATATAAGCGACTTAAGTATAATATTAGTTGTGGAGACAGGCAGATAAAACGTTTTATTTTGTCTCATATTAACTCTTGGGACATTAAAGCTCAGGATAGATAAGATGCAAGAACAGTCTATTTGATTCTGCAATATTTTATAGAGAAATGTAGGCTGGCAAAACCCCTCAAGTTTCATGCGAGGTAAATTGAAATGCATTCAATAAAATATTGTTATCAGTACCCCTTACAAGATGAGCACCAAATGTTTTCAACCAGAGATATTTTAAAAATTTTCTTTGTACTCCTTCAATCATTGATCGCTGAGATTCATAAGATGGAGAGCAAATGATACCGCCATATTCAAGTTTTGAAAGGATAAAGAAGAAATAAGGCGTGATCAATGCTGAAGTATTTGTGAATAAGTTCTCTGAATGATGTCATTTTTAACAATGGTCTATTATGAGATGTTTTATCGGACTTTTCCGATGTCTCGGGTGTTTACCACACGACGTTTCGGAAGTTTTGGTCTACTCCTGTCCTCCAGTGAATGTACTCCTGATTATTACTGAGAAGGACTGATTTTTGTACGTCTTTTCACGTACACACTCGTGCCTACTCCGGGATTTGAACCCGCTGTGATTACGAGTATGTCATTCTGACCACTAGGCCACAACGCGACCATATTTTTTAGTTATAAACGTATATACAGTGTGTCTACCTAAGTTTGAACCATATGAAATTTTTTTTATTATTGGTTTTAGCAAAAAAATGTATTCTTGATAAAACGTTCTGCATGGTAGAAAACTTAAAATACAACAGTCAGATATCAATTTTTTTCAAGCCGTATACGAGGTTTGTCAAAAAATATGAATTTTGCTCAAGAGTAAAGTAGGTACGTTTATTTTTGAAATTTTCATCGACAAAAGTTGATTAGAATTGAAAATTACATTCAAATATGCAATTAGACCGATTTATCATGAAAAATCAGAGTTTCTTATTTTTTTACTAACTTTTCTAAAACTGATTCTAAATGTTTGAAAACGTTATATATTACATTTAGTTTTGAAACATTATCTCTCTTATCTACTATAAACATGAAAATTTTCGATTTTGTCAAAAGTAAACGTACTTTACTCTTGAGCAAAATTCATATTTTTTGACAAACCTCGTATACGGCTTGAAAACATTGATATCTGACGGTTGCATTTTAAGTTTTGGACCATGCAGAACTTTTTATCAAGAATACCTATTTTTCCTAAAACCAATAATAAAAAAAAATCCATATGGTTCCAACTTAAATAGACACACTGTATATATATATATATTACCGTCACTGCTGCGCTTATATCGTTCTTCTGTAGATATTCCACATTTGCTATTATTTATTGAATTTCACTGACATTTTTCTAAAGTCCTTTTTTAAATTTTCTGTGCCCCATTTCTTCTGTCCGTTTTTGCATTTTTATTCCAAACTCCTTCCATGGTCTGATATCTGATTCCCTTCTTATAGAAAGTTGTTTCATTGCTTCTTTCTGTTTGTCACTTATTTTCTGATTGTTGATTCTACCATTTGGTTTGTTTTCTACTGCTTGCTTCTGTAGGCTATCATTGTTACTGTTCTTTATCGTAAAACCTTGCCATAATTTATATATGCTGATACTGTATAAGTTTACAAAATGAGGTTTTTATTGTTTACTTCGACAACACCAGTGAATTGATTGAGCAGATTGAATAGACGCTATAAACAGCTCGTATTTCAATATCGACTATATTTGTAATTATATTTAGCTTAATGAATGCAACTGTTTAGATCTTTGTTAAAGCATAATAAAACTTCAATAATGCCTGCACGAACAAACATGGCTGAGCTCTTCAGTTACGCTTAATTCTGTTAGAAACAAGTAACTTCAGGTAACATCACAATTCCCTTGACTCTTTTACAAGAAGTTAAAATACCATTACAAATTGCACAGTAATTTCAGTAATTTTATTCAAGTGTCTGTCATACAGCATGACACGAGTAGCAGAACGCCAGCGGGTATTAAAACTGTACTCTGAGTAAACTTGTTATATAAATATATATATATATATATATAACTTTTTATGCAAAACTCAGGGCTCATAAAAGTAAATCACACCGCCGCGATAGCTTTACATTAAAGGACGAATTAATTATACCGGCAATCTGAGCGCTAAATTAAACTAAAGACAAATAACGCACTTAATTCCAAAAATAATTCCAGTACTTCAATTTTAATTAGAATGTTCAACCGGGATACGCTTCAGTTTTAATTAGAAGTTATTGTGAGCGAAAATGTCATCGGTACTTTTTCCCTATTTATATCACTTGCGACTGAACCACGTACTAATTAAGATTTGCACTGGGAAATCTGGTATTCAAATTCAAAATCGAATTTGAAAATTTAATTAACGATTAAAAACACCCGGCTTGGTAATTTCCTTTCAGTGGGTTTGGTTGGAAATAGGTAACCAATTTTGAGTACGTACCATTAAATGTGAATTTAGAAGGCAGCACATAAGCGTAGTGGGAAATTTCATACCTGAAATAAGAGAGAATTTGTTATTATTAAACAGAAAAGTAACTACAGAAATATGTAAAACAGTATTGAAGTATTAGTCTATGTAAGTTACATAAACATTAGCAAAGTTATGTTTGTTTCAATTATATTTGCGAGCTTATATAAATATATATTTGGTAAGAAACTATAAATATACTTTAATTGTTTTAAATACGTACTGACAAAAAATTAAGACATAAATATGCATATTACGAAAAATACCAAAACAGAAACTATCAGTTTTCAATACTGTAAAATATTTTATATTCATATATTTTCGGTCCACTCTAAATATTAAAAACGGTATACCCTTCTGTATGAATTACGAACAGACAGAATATGTATACTAGCAATTATAACAAATGTGCTTATTTTATAACTTTTTGACTGAATTTAAATGCAGTTTCAAGGCAAGCTCCTGTCGCACTGTCACGAAATATTAATGCAAGTATTTGCATTAAACTAGGTCGTTTTACATATTTGTAATTCAAGTCATTCAAATGAGGCTACGCTATTGAGGATTCGTAGATGCAAGTTTGGAGAACGTTTGTGGGGAGCTTAACCGTTACTCAGTATCTCAGATGTAATTTTAAAGCAAAGGAGCCCTTTAAGTACGTATTATCACTTACTCTTTGAGTACGTATCATCACTTATTTAAGTTTAGTGTAACAATTACGCTATTACTGTTTTCTCATTCGCAAATGTTATATTGCTGATTGTTTCACTATTGCCTATGACTTCTTCTTTTAAATAGATCATTAAATATGACGTGTGACAACGCAGAAGAGATAAGAGACATCCCTGTCTAGAAATTGGATTCTTGGTCAAAAAGCGCCACGCTTCAATGGCTCATAAATTTACCGCCTATTTCATGGGAATTTCAGGAACGTTTTGGTGCCTTATTTTTTGGAGGCCATTGAGACTAGTTGGAGATCTTAGTGGATTATCCATCCGTTGTTAGGGGTAACTAGTTCATGTGTTCAACGGTTTGCAGGTGTTCCTTGCCTTAGTTTGGGGCTGTGTAATAATGCTTCGTGAGGGCAAAATCGTGCTTTATCTGCCCCATCGTATTTCATTGCGGATTAGTTTCGGCATTGCGTATCGCGGATTGGTTTCAGCGTTGCGTATCGCGCTCTGGAGCATTAAATATGTGTGCCGTCGTATATTCAAGAACCTTGTTTGGTAGCTTATTGTTGCAGATTATTACTGTTTGCCACCTCGGTGCTACCTTGCACCACTTCTGGGAGAAGTGAAACACGAATTTGTTATCCAAGGTACTAAGAAAGCTGTAAGTCTTAATTCATCGGCTAGCTGTGCATCACCTTTTGAGTTTCGACATTTATTAATGGGGAATTTATGAAATATACTAAATATGGGCATATGCAGTGGTATATTACTACTACTATAATGTTATGTTTAGTCTATGGCATCACCGTACACTTGTAACTGTTCACTAGCTTAACTTGCTTGCTTAGTACCCAGAGACCTGTTAACTATTAACATGTTTAAGTTTTTATGAGTTAAACTAGTATAATTGCTTGAGAAACCCTTTTCGTTGCGATTTCGCGCAACCTATCACCAATGCTTTTGAACTCCTATAATCTAGTGGTAACAATATAATTGATTGTATTTGTAGCTTTCGCCTGTAGCGTTGATTGTACTCGTAGTTCACACGAGTGTTTGTAATTAAATTGGTTTTTTGTATCGCTAATGTTTTGTGTGACAAACCTTTCTTAAGTCTCTTTCGGGTCGTAACGAATTTGGCTACGTAAACTTTAGTGAGTTTAAGAACGTAAGGGAATGGACTTATCGGTTGTAACAAAAAAACTCTTTGGCACCCCCCACTGATAATGTGAACACCCTCTGCTAATTATACAAAAGAACCGCACGGCGTCTTCACTGTAGCTAGTCGATCCTCCGATTCGTCCATGTAGCTTGAACATATGTTTGGTACCATTTAAAGTTGGTTAGAGTAATCGAGTCTGTTAGGTCTGAGGCTTGAGTCTAAAATTACTTTCCGTTCGTAGCACGCTGCACAATTATTTTAATTTAGGTGAGTATGTATCACTATTACGGTTTACAAGATAATCATGCATGAGGCACTTATTTTGGGCACACTGTATATTTGGCATAAATGGCCATTCATTTACTAATAGTAATACAAAAAGTGTAACTGTTTTTTTTTGAAATTTTCAAATATTTACTTTCTTTTTTATTTATGCTATATAAGTATTTACAACGAAAACATCTAAGAATCGGATTTTTCCAGAAATGCAAATAGAAATGTCTGGGAGTATTCTTTTGCTGCATGAATTATATTTATAAATTTCCCTGTGTAAAGCTTTCGACTGGAGTTTTTATGTCATAAAACAGTCCTTATGGCGTTTATTTAGAACTTTTCAAATGTGCATTAAACGCTAAGCCCTTCAAATATATTGGACAAACTTTATATCGCGTTATGTATATGAGGCCCATCGAAATGGGGCGCAGCTCCTCCGCCCTTATTAATATTCAGCGCATTAATCCGCACTTCTGCATGTCGCCTTATTTTCCATCAATGCCTTATCGGGCCAGGTATCGCGTTGGTTATCAACGGCGAAATTTGCAATTCCACACTATTAACAATCGTAGCCCACAACGGCCATTTGACTATTACAGAAATGTAGATAGGAGTCGTCGCTCTGCCTACTGCGAAGGATAATTACACATAAGCAGCTTTTATTTATTAACTCCATAATTATGCCTAGGAAAATGTATCCTCCTAGGTCTTATGTAGCGTTCCTTCGCCGGCTGAGCTTTCGTTCTGTGCGATTTATTTGCTGTGGGGTATCTAATTTACCGCGCACTGTGGCATGTAATCATCGCAACATTAGCTTTTTCAAACTTTTATGTTCAGTCACTCGCACGAAACCTATAGTTCCAGGTTTGCCAGGTACATGCTGTACTATTACCTTCACGAAACAGAAAGTATCGGCCAAATATAGGTTAGCTGTGTAATTGGTAAACATTCTATAATGAGGCAAGTCTTGGAAGGGTTGAATATTATAAACGATTCTATAGCGGGTTGCGAGAGTCGTTTGCTAATTAGTCTCAATTGATTTACAAGAACAAAACTATAAGCCTTAGAAGTACAACTAATTAACTAAAATACAACACGTTCGAGAACATCACGGTTTGATGAAGGCCAGACGAGAACAAAACCAAAAATACGCACAGCTAGCTACAGTGGGAGTACTAGAAACCTGGGGCACAACTGGCTCACGAAAAAGGGTCGCTTGGACAGTAGAGTAATTGGTGACCTGACGCACAACTTGCCTACGAAGAAGATTGCCTGGAGTAGCCGTATCGAAGAAACCACAAGAAACCACAAGGGTTGCGCGAATGCAAGAAACGAGTCCGAATTCAAGCGATCGTTGGGATTTCGATGGGATTTAATTGGTAACAACGGCACTCTCAAACGGTTATAAGCGGCTTAGAAATTATAAATATCCGGTGAAACACCGACGTAAAGTATCACTGTCGAATTGCGTAAAACTACATAAATGGCTCGATCAGTTACATCGCCTCCAAAAAGAAACAGTATGTTTGTATATTTTATCCATACTATTATTAATATTAAATCATTCTGCATATAAAATTTGTACTCATACTCATATAAATGCAAGTAAGAAATTGCCTTCAGTTTTATGTTTACCTACAGAAAGGAATGAACTACTTGATATCGTTATTAGTAATCGCAAATACACATTAAATCTGCTATTTACACATGCATTCCCGCTACTCAATTTAAATCTAATCATTTTGAGTTCTTGCGTAACCGATGGGCATTTTAGTACCGTACATAATTTAATGTCTAAATATATTGCGCGGAGAAGGTCAATCAATTTATATTAGCCGCAAATAAATACCTACACACATTTTTATTTTTGATTAATTGCAGCGGCTGAAATGGCATTACTGTTTCTAGATATACATTGTGAATAATTTCTTGGGCGCATTAAATTCGTCAAAACTAAATGTTAGTAACAGTGCGTTTTTCTCTTAAATGCAATATCCTTTATCTAATAGACGTGTCTGTCCGGGATGCTGTTTTGTCTGTCTGGGACGCTGTTTCAGCAGCCAAACCGTAAGAGATAGAGAAAAAAGTTATTAAAGTTATATGTTTGGAATGGTCATGTCAGGTCAGGAACCGAATTTCAGTCTCTAACACTAATTATTATCTTAATTATAATCCTAACTTTTTAGGTTAGATTCTAGGAAAATTTTATCAAGGCGACTGCGACTGGTAGTTTGCTACCAACAATGACGTCATATACGTACGTGTGGTGAATACGCGTTCTATTTGCAACGGTCCTTTTTCTTTTATTAAATGAGACATTTGTCTCACTGGGCTGCTAGTACTTTATTAAATTCAATGTAGGAAATATCAAAATATGTATTTCCTGTGCAATGGTTAAAAACGGAATATCTCAATCTGAATTTTTTATACCTTTTAAACATGCAGGCCCTCAGAAGGACGTCTCTTTGCCTCACGCTATACCGGAGCCATAGTACTATGAGTATGTGTGCATAAATTTATGAGCAAAGCTTCACAGCCAGCCAAAACTGAGAGTTTAGGGACCTTGGCCAAAACTACCATAAACTAACTTACGATCATATTGTTTGTTAGGCCTAAATCCTGCAAAATAAAAATGTTCAGTTTGGGTGCGTGTCTGTAGTATACTTATTTCATACTTTCTACTAACAATAGCCATTAAGTCTAAAGTACCTAATTAATCAGTTAGAAAATACGACAGGCGTACTCTAATTAGGTTAGTATACAATAGAATAAATTACTTGTCCTCGATTTTGGCGTATTGAAGCTCTTCCGATACACAAATAAAACAGCGCCACTGATAGATAATGAGTAGTAATTCCGGAAATTTCTCAAATTGAACCTCACCCGAGCATAAGCTGCACAGAACACGTCCTAGAATCATCCCGTGCAATCAATCACGCCCCGATAAATGTTTTTAAAACCTCCGGGTTGAATTACATGCACCAAAGTTCGAATAATCCCCATACTTCTTAATAAATTCGGTAAACACAGAGGAAACCGAATAAAGATGAACGATCGCTACATTTTTCGCTATAAAAGGACTCCGGGCCGTTCCATAAATCTACTCGAATTTCTGCATATAGCAGCCCTAATGGTAACTTTCAATTGTTTGCTTTATTGCGTGGAATTAAGACGAATAAATAAGTTTTTGCAATCTCTTTTGTATAACCTCCTACGTTATCTCGCAAATTGCATACATATCTACAAATGAGAAGATGTAAATAATAGATATTTATGAATTAAGGGAGATATGAATATGTTTTTTCCCTGAGGTTGACATGTGTTACATGTGTAAGTCAACCGAAGGTAAAGAACATGAATATCTCCCGTGGTGCATACAATATTTTATCTACTAGCATATTCGTAAAAATAGTATGAAATTTCAAAATGTCATAATGACATTTAAAATTAGAATATGTAAGTCACATCAAGGATTGCCTCATTGTATGGTTGCTAAGACGTTATTTATAGTTGCTTGGTTACCATGAGTTTGAGGGAGAAATAATTTGACAAGTCCCTTGGGAGTTATGAGTAGCTTTTCATATTTTGTTTCTATGACGAAAATGTACAATATCATGTTGCTAGTAGATAAATGATATTTTTATATAATTTTTACACTGTATAGCCATCAGTATTATATAAGAAGAAAAAGGGAGAACGACTATATCCTTCTAAGTGAAGGTTAAAATTGAACGTAGACAGAGGACTACATACATGAATGTTGGTGCTCTAGACTAGAGAGATGCAGAATTAACGTTCTGGCGCAAAATAAAAGGAAGACACAAGAAAAACAAGAAATATATCAATGTAATTCAATACTATGGGACACAACAATTAAAAAAGAGCAAACATTTTGTATACTATAATGAACCCAAGCTCTGGGGTATGTAAATGGGTCGTAGGCTGGAAATGTCCGGAAATAGTGCCTTGTTATGTTATGAAAATGCGAGATTTGGACTTTACTTTTTTGATTTGTGAAATAACTAACTTTAAAATACACGGAACTGTACTGCGCTTTACAAACAAAAATCACATAGTAATTTTAAAACTCCCTTAAGATAACCTTTATAAAAACACATGGGTAGCTTCAAGATTGTCTAGGGTAGTCGGTTTCGGTCTATACACGATCTAAAGGGACAGTTTCTCTAACCTTTGTCGGGAAGAATGGACAAAGGTACTTCAGAGAATAGCTACGAGTGTTGGCGTCGATGTAGACCCTGAACGAAGATCGATATGAAATTTCGAGGTACAGCTGATTGCAAATAAAAGTGGGACAAGTCTTGAGACTACTTTTTGCGTTTTTAATAACGTGTGAAACTTTCTCTAACTTATATTTCCGTAGGTGAATACATAAAATATTATTAAAGATAGAAGCATAAGAAAAGGAACATAATTACGAGTATTTAATATGTTATTGTACTTCATATTACAATATTACATATTGGAGGTAATAATGGAACATTTGTATTCGTGTTTATTTTTATTCGAGATTGAGAGATGAAGTAGCTGCAAAGTTCTAATGCAAACTATAGTTGGACGATGGAGTTATAATGCTATATAGCATTAACTAAATATAAAAGTACCTGACTTTAGGAGTACACGGCTAACACATAATATACACGACTCGATCTTGTCACCAACCACAACTTCACATAGCTCCAACTCAAAATACAGCCCACAAGTACTGAATATTGGATTCTCAATGATGACGATATCGACGATCAAGTCGAAATGATCATCTACGCAGCATACAAAAGCCAACCAAGCCACATCTGATGCAGGTAAATTTAACAAGATGAACAAATATAAGCATAGGAATGAATTACGGACTAATGCAATTGTAACATTTTTCACTCGGTCGAACCGAAAGGTAGCATCCAAGATTCCAATCAACACAAAGAAATTCGAAGCACCAAAATTTACTTTATGCGTCGCTTTAGGTGCGATGAAATCGGTTAATCACAAACCAAACTGACGAACGAGGCAAGTTCTTACATTTTTTTGTAAGAACTAAACAAGAGCTACTCGGAAACAATCTATTGCGGCGATTAGTGCCAACAAGCATGGAAATTACCTAGATAGCGTAAAGTTAAAATCAAAACCGTTAGAAGTATTACTATTAATAAAGTCGTTAACAAAATAAATAATCTGGTTATCTTGTATACTTCAGTTGCATAAATGTAAACCGTAGCATGCTCGCAGAACATCAAGGCTCCTGATAACGGCTGAGTGCCTGTATAAGATTTCCGAGTACCCTGTGATCACCTAATTTCAAAAGGCCACAAGAGATTGAGCAAACGATGCTGCTAGCAGATTATGCTCTTACAGCGATCTTTAGTTGCTGCGAAGCACAATCTCTATGTTTACCAAATGCGATTTTCTGTCTGCTGTTTACCTTCTTGCTAGTTATCGAGAAAATTGCATTTTATTTTAAATCGTTGTTTAAATCATAGTAAATAAAGGTGCGACTGGCATAGATCCGCAAACCTTGATTAATTTCCGGGTGCTTGTGTCGCAGCACGCCAAAAAAGGCATCTGCATTTTCAAGAAAGCTACTACAGTGTCTTAAACAAATTTGCTTTTATTAGCTTATCTAATATTAATCGTTTGTTCCTCGCGAGCGTTCAAACATTTTAGAGTCGCTCGTAATTCAAGCTGGAAAAAGTAATTTCGTATAAATAAAGTTTGTTTAATAAAGCGGCACTTTCTGCAGTATGTACAATACGCTGTAAAATTACAGCCCTTCGTAATAAATTGCCGTTATTAAAATTTCTGAAAATCAATAGCGACGATGTGGGTGTTTGCTCAACACAACTGGGAACTGCTGGCTCAAACGCATTTTTGACATTAAAAAACTTATTACGAGTTTTAATCAAAATGAAAAGCGAATTGGGGCAAATTTGGTATTTATTTTGAAAGGTAAATAAGCATTTGAATTTGTAAATCTTAAATCAGAAACGCGTGTTTATAAATTTAATCACTATTAATTTAAAGCTTTTAAAGCACAGGATGAGACACCACGCTTCAAGCAAATTTTCCCAGAATGTTAACCTAGTTGAATATAAACAATTGATCCCTGTTGAAAATTGTATTTAATATATAAATAGCATTTTATTGAGCATATTTTTAATTTCAATATGTTTTACTACATATACGTACAACTGTATACGTAATAAGTTGATTTGTTATGAACATTGTAGCTCCCTCTACGGGTCGTTTGGTGCAATGATTATTGCATAGTGGTTTGCGCATGACTTATTTTAGCGGATGCTGAACGTGTTTTAAGAGAGTCTCGGTGAGCAGCAAAGACAGTTTCAAATGTTTACCGGACAGCAGTTTGCAGAGTTCATGTATTTTGTCCACATTTACACATAAACGAGTTTGTTTTATGTCAACGCCGTCCAGTGGCGTAACTACCGAGGGGGCAAAGGGGGCAGCGGCCCCCGGGCCCTGAACTTCAGGGGGCCCAACGGGCCTCCTGAAGTTTAGAGTCCGGCAGGTCCAAACTCGGTTCCGTATAAAGTTTCAATGAGTCCGGGAAAAACACTCGCTATTGTTCATTTTGCTTTGATGTTTCGGTTTATGAATTAAAAAAAATAATTGAAAAATGATAACCAAAAATGCTTTGGCAAGAATAGGTCTTACACTTGGCAATTACGGGGTCCGGTAAAGATCACGGCCCCCGGGCCCAAAATTTGAAGTTACGCCACTGACGCCGTCTCTGTCATAACAATTGTCTTCCCTCATATCCCTAACCTGTATGGCCTCATTCACAATATCTATCCAGTTGCCTCGTGGTTTTCTTTTCTTGCGTTTTTCTGTTGGAAATGACTCTAACATTTTCCTTGGCCATGTACCTTCGTCTACCTTCTTCATATGTCTACACAAAATTAAGTGTTTAATTTTTCTGCTATAGTTTCTCCTACTTCTCCTCAGGCAATCCATTTCGGTGACGAGCAATTTTTGTTAGTTATTTTATTTAAATCTCACACTTTTGCACTATACACATATTGTAACATCATAGAGTCTCTTCATTGTTGCTTTTCTGATATTCTTATTCCCAAAATCGATGCAAGGTATCTTTAGTTAATCGCACTTTAATTTCATAATTGCTATGTCTGTTCTTATTTGAGATGAACCCTAAATATTTCTGTTCATCTACCTTATCTACCATTTAGTTCAGTTCAATTCATCTTCATCTTCCATTATCGCACCCTATTCATCTGCAAATTATACACTGTGCAGCGGAGAAACCACCACGCGCAGCGGACTTAAATAGAACGCGAAAGATACAAACAAAGGCAGGATTAAATCCCCAATAAAAGTGAAAACTTCAGGTAAACAACTTGCAGCTTAACCAGAGGATGTTTAAATTAAAATGTTGCGCTATGCGCAGCTAAGTGTGTAACGTCATAAACTGAGTGATTTGCGTCGCTGAGTGACAAATTATATCCGCGACTTCAGTATAAATCACGTAATACCAAGCTCCGGCGTCATTCGGGATCGAAACAGAAGGCAGTTGCTAAACCGTTTTGGATAACAAAAGACGGCAGTGCAAGAACCGCGGCATTCTAAGCTGACCGCCCGCAGACCAGATGCGAGTGATCAAAAAGTGACAACACTTTGCCGAGAAGACGTACTGCACAGGAAAAGGGCAATAAAACCACATTTCGATGCCCGAGCTTAGAAGACGGGGCACAATGTATGATTGTATTCCTACCAGCAGCCGGAAGGCGATAGAACAACCCTCGCACTTGCGTAACTGAGAGACTATATAACCACCACATGGCCAAGCACCAGATCCATTAATTCGGTCATTCGGCATTCAGCTTTTGGGTAAGTGCCACTTTGTATTGTTTACGGCTGTCGGCAGTTTCGTGTCTCCACGTCGTCTAACAACTTCAGAATATCAGATTGCGCAGCTATTAGCATTTACAGTGTTGTAATCGCGCATTCTATTGTAGAAATTTTATACTTGCTACGTAATATATGTATATGTGAGTGTTTCTTAATTAATTTTGTTTTCAAATAAAAAGTGGTTGTTGTGTTTATAACGTGTTTAAGTTGGTAATACTTACGATGCCAGCATCAACACCCGTGAACTTCAGCACCCGCAACTACATAAGGTATAATACCTTACCTTCAGTCCCATGTTTTTGCATTTATTAATCCAGTTTTGTAAGGTTCTGCCCGAAGAGATAAACAACAGCTTTGGCAAAGACCTTTCTCGGCCTTGAATGTTTCCACGAGTTAGTTGTTGTTGTATCTATAGTATTGTCGCTTGGCTCAAATGGGATTGGATTTATATAGTTATAGATTTTCCATTTCCTTTCATTGTGATGATACTGGAACGTTGTCTTATTTTTTCTAGGTCTATTACAGCTATATGTGTTTCTCGGTTCCATTGTACTCGTTTCTCAAGGGTTATCTTCAACGTACATAACTATATTGCCCACCATCGGCCAGCCATCCCGGAAACATCCTTCTTCTGCTTGCTGTTTCTATTCGATCTCGTTTTGTATTAACCGTGTCAGAGTATTCTACAGTTGATTCTTTCTATTGTGAGTATCATGGCCATCCCATGATAGTGAATACGGTAACCTCTTGGTCATTTTTAGTGAATGGGAGTTATTTATATAGGATGTTTCCAGTCTGCCTGAATTTTGTCTTCATTGAATCATTGTTCCGAGGGGTATTTTAGTATGTGTGCGAGATTCGTAGATCCATATTTTATATACTCTGGGTAGGTATGTATTTCCAGGTCTTGGAGATTTTCTTAATTTCGTTGACATTTGCACTTTCGACATCTGCTAGTGATAGAAGCTCCCGACTTCGTAGTAGTTCTTATAAAGTTTTTGGGAACTCTTCGTTCCTCCCAAATATGGATATATTCGCATTTTTTGTTTCAACACGTGTCTTACTATTTATCATTTCTTGCTTTACTCTTCTTTTTGGTTTTTGTATTCTTGTCTTGATTCTTTAGCATTTTTCTGGAAAAGTTCGAAGTAAAGACGTTTAATCCCTTTAGTTGATTCTTCGATTTTTTATTCCACCGATAAGGAGTTTTATTCCCTTGTTCCTAAGACTTACCCTATTTCTGGTATGCTGGTTTTCAAATGTACATATTCTTCTTCAAGTGTTCGTTCAGTGTGTAAATGTTTACTCTAAACAGCTACTTATAGATAATTTTCTAAGCTGTCTAAATTACAGTGACTTGTTTCATCTTTGTCCTTATTGCTACATCATTTACCAAAGCGAAGCAAAAAGCAAAGTTCAAAACAATTTACATAAGTAACTGTTATACATTAGACTTCGAGTGCTCAAAAACAACGCTTCCTGTAAGATGGCAACATACACCACTTTAAAATACATAAAAACTCTGCCAGATTTGCTTGCGCATTCTTAGTTAATTAATCACAGTTTCCTAACTGCAATTTCCTCATAACTACTCGATGAGACGGAATGTCTGACATTAAAAACTGTACATAGCACGGCGGCGTAAAGCAGATAACTGTTATTCCTCTACCTATTTTTAATAAATATGCAAAGCAGAAGCCGCAAAAAAGGTAATTATATAGACGCAAGATGTGTGGCTACGATATCATAAATTTTAATAAAATTCCTTAATGGTTCTAAATTTGATTTTTTATCAGCAAGTTCAAGAGCATGGTGTAACAAGAGCCACGCTCGTCCACCTGAAATTCGCCTTTCATGTTTTACTCACGCTCTTAAAATGCCTCTAATTAATCTTGTTACGAAAATAAGGCTTATTTTAAATTAAAACAAAATAAAGAAAATATTAGCTCTCATTTTCTTCTTCCGCCGAACCTATCTATTTAGGAAAAGGTGGACTTTAAAATCTGTTTTAAAAAAAGTAAGTTCATAGCGAACTGAAATAGCTAAAAATGTGTTGCACGCAATTGAAGTACTGGGTACAGTTCTCCTAAAGCCCTGTATAAATTCAATATTGCAACTGCAACTCATAACTTGCTTGACTGGTGCAAAAAGGTAAACACTTTCATTTTAGTATTAATTGAAACACTACATACAAGGATAGTAAAAGTAGGTCGGTAATCAATAATTTATACCTAATTTCTTCTTTGAAATCAAAACAAGGTTCATGTTTCACAGATTTTCCGTCCATTCTAACATTTTAAGACGAATTTCAATATGCGAACGGATGTTACTGCCAGCTAGATATAAGATGCTTGCTAGCACATCTCGAAATAGATTTACTAACGCGTTCATTACCGATATCAGAATATACCAAATTCCCCCAAGGATGTTAAGATAGCTGCAGAACAGTAGGTTCTTCATCAGACAATGCATTGATTTAAATGCCTCACGAGAGGCCACTCTAAACTCTATTTAGCAAAATAGATATGCCATCTTAGACTTGTTCCATCAAATAATTTGGGAGTAAAACCTAACTGAGAATGTCTACTAATATTTTCTTGCGAAGGCGTTTAAATACATTACTATTAACTATTTGATATTTGAATTTGACAATTTTAAGGAATTTGTTACAGCTAGCATACTTAATCGACAATAAATATCTTGCTGTTATACTTTATTTGCCGCTCTACCATTACTAACCGAACAATTACAACATGTACTCACATGTAGGAACATTTTACCAGGTAGATCATGGAGTTTTTCTATAGAAATTACAGATTTTTGGTTTTGATGCATCCGTAATATTTTCAACTATTTTCCCTCACATATATCGACTCTTCTGGAATTTTCTGCAGGTTGTTATATCAGTTTGCGAATTGACGCCGCAACTACTTTTATGCACGCGATCGGGGCCGGTTTTCAGTAATTTTGTTCCTTAAACGTAGCCGCTTGGAAAGCCTTACCGACCAATTTTGGTAAATTACGAGGTTGTCGAATATCCTAAGCTCCCAAAGTACAGCCTACCAACCCGAAATTCCGTTCGCATCTCGTTGTAGGCACGTCGCCCTTCTTGAAGCTAAAGCTGGCCATTCTTGTTTCACCAAGCCCGTATCCTACCGTCGGCGTAATTATATTACTCTAGGGATGTTGAACCTGTTTTATTTTTTCAGTAATGCATGTGATAAACTAACGCAACTTGGTATATGTTAGAGTAAGTTTGCATATATGAGGTACCGCCAATTTTGAATAGGTCAAATGTAGTATAGTCGACCGCACGGCTAGTTGGCTCGCCTCGGGCTCGCCAGTAGCTTCAAAGTACTAATACCTTAAATCTTTTAGGATTAACTACAACTTAACAGGTGAAATATGCAGGGGATCGCAGTTCCAGGGCCGGCCGGGCGTTCGACGTCCGAAGTTATGTATTGAAAACACTATTAAAGATAATTATGACTTTCTGTTTTGAATGCAACGGTATTTCATAGGAATCTATAAATCATGCTAATTAAAGTTCCGTCTCCTTAAAAATGCATTAAAGTTAGTTCAGGATATAATTATTTATATACACAGCGTTAAAAGTAAATTATAAAAGGGTGAAAGTTTTATTTGGTTTGGAAATTGGACCTGGTGGTATATAATACTAAACTTGTTTGGGTTTTAAATTTTTCGTAAAATATTCTTAAATACTGCCCATTACTGGCTCACCCGAGTTGGCGCTGAACAAGAGGATTAACGCGTTCGACAAGTGCTTAGTATTATATTTGCAGCCTGAGGCGCTGCCAATTGGTCGTGCTGTCCACTACATATAATACCTTAAACGAGCTGTGTCTGTGGAATGGTATTACAGACGAACATACGTGAGGATGTTATTGCTGCTCGACGTGACATCGCGAGCAAGCCAAATTATATTTTAGCCTTGCATCTGTGCCCGGCGATAACTGTGTTTTTATCAATGTTATATTATAATAATAAAGTTAAAAAATTTCCTGTTGTGTAACATACTTCCCCTCATCAAGGGGACATTTTCGTAGTGGGATTCCCTCAGTCTATCACATGAATTTGTCCCCGAAACTTTCCAGTTACATTTTTTACTAACGCGTGCCAAACTTCTTCCAGCTTACGATCCACCCCTCCCACTGATCTAATTCAAGCAGCTCTTAAGCTTATTACGTGTCGTAACCGAGGTTTGTCCTGTAACAAGGTTCAACTTAGCACATGTGTACTTGTTGTCTATAAATGACATCGGTTCAGCTGATGATTTAAAAATAGTTCAGAAAATCTTCTGTGTACATGGTGGTTGTTTGAATATGCACAATACAGTACTGCAGTTTGAGTAGACTCCATCTACATAAAAATGTGAAACTAAGGTTTACTATCTGCAAGTCTCCTGTGCAATACCCATATAGCATTGATTATATGGCGATAGAAAAGGCATTTATGTAGAGATATTATGTTTGTGTATAACCAAATATAATATCTTTACACAAATCTATAAATATAGCTCAAGAATTACATAAATATTAAAGAGTTGGAGTTTAAACATTCTTGACTTTATAATAAATCGTTGATAGTTCTCTGAGCTTTACCTATACACTTACAGATCTTTATCATTCTTAGGATAACCTATCACATCAAGGGCGTCTCTATAAAAACTGAGATGAAATCAAGTACCACCTCATACACACCGGAAGCAAAAGACAAATGGCTGGAAGAGAAAGTCTATAGAAATGCACGACTGCTACAGCATTCACAAAGAAATTAAAGAGATCCTACACGTGAACAGAAGAAGAATGTCTTCGACGATGCTACATATAAATAATAGACTGGTAGCTGATGAAAAACAGTTAGCGCATATATGGAACCAATACGTAGAAACTTTTTAAGGGCGACAAAAATGACCTAGAATTAGAAAATGACAATTTCAAAAAAGCCGAAGGCCCTGACTAAGTTACTTCTGAATTTATCAAACTCGCAGATGAAGAGGAGTAGAACTTCTGAAAAAATTGGAGCCCGTTTAGGTGTGGATGTTCAGGCGAATGTGTTGTATTTCATGTATTCGAAGAATATCAAACGACTAAGTTTTAAGACTAGTAAGAAGAGATGTAGTATTCACAATTATACAAAGGCACAAGACCAAACCCTTCAGACACATAATGCGAGGAGAAGAAGACCGTATACTGCAATTAATATTGACGAGAAGAATCGAAGGAAAAAGAGAAGTAGAACGTAGAGCTCTTTCATAGCTTAGATGTTCTGGTCTCAGTGTTAAAGAGTTCAGAATTAAAGCATTACTAGTTCTTGAAAATAGATTTTTTTGTCAATTTTCCTCGTATTATTACCTTATTGAAAAAGTAACACCACAAAACTACGTATGGAAATATAATTTTTAATATTAAAATACTTCAAAGAATTATTTTGTTCTTGCAATTTTCACGTGGGCTATATAATTGAAAAAAGGGCATGTGTTCACCGCTCCCACTGAAGCGGTTTATTTCGTTTTTCATAATTAACTTCGTTAGTCCTGGACGGTATGAAACAAACTGCATGAAATTAATCTGTGAATATGCGTGCCAAAGTTCAGAAACTCAACTCGACAATATAGTGGGGTGGATAGGTACCTGAAGCGTGCACTTTTGGATAAAAACACCAAATTTGGTATAGACATCATAGTAAGTAAGAGGACGTTTTCTGAAGTAGGGCCTAAAAATCCGCCATCTTTTTCAAAATAGCAGCTGAAAATGGCTGTCTGAAAACAATTGTCTTCGATCGGTAAAATGTCCTTACCGTTCTTAATACTTAATATACTATACTTTAATATTCACAATAGCAATAACTCATTACATACAATAACTCTTATTTCATAGTTTGCAAATGTGTCATGAAAATGTTGACCATCATTATATTCATTATGTCAAATGTTGATTTTGGAAAAAAAATGCTTCAAAAGTTTAATTTATTATTACACTTTATTTTATCGCTATTCTAATTCATAAAAACAAATTCACTCTTTTTCACAATCGTGGCACTTGCTCAGCCGCTATACGTATCATATTAGCAAGTTTGCACTTGCAGCTGCAGATATTGCATGTTTTACATGAGCGATGGCTGCACTAATATCTAAACGGGGCCCCACCCACTTCTCTGGTATACAAAAAGAACAACGTATTTCTCCATTATACTCATTTCTGATTCTACATCTACTGAGATCTTTGCAAAACTATTGAAAAGTAGATAGGTGGGCCTTGCAGCAAACTGTTGCATATTTCCCATGCTGATTTCCGTCTATGACCAGCG
Source organism: Agriotes lineatus (assembly GCA_940337035.1). NCBI lineage: Eukaryota > Metazoa > Arthropoda > Insecta > Coleoptera > Elateridae > Agriotes > Agriotes lineatus. The sequence continues at coordinate 16,946,109 of OW679194.1, read as the reverse complement.
AACGCAGAAGTTGAGCGAGCTCCAGTAAAGGCATGAATATCGCGTAATGTAATATCGCCACACAATTTACTTGCTTCCGTAAAGCTATCCACAGTTTCTCCAGTTGCAAGACTTGTGAAGGATGAAATCTCAAATATAACAACTGTGTCTACAATTTGCTTTGCAGGTATGTGCGAGTAATATCATTCTGCTGTCAGCGTTCTCATGACTGCAGGACTGGGTGATGATAGAATTACTTCTATTTGTAACAATGACTTCTCCTTTATATTTTTTATTTTGTTGCCGCTTGCAGTTTACTGAGAACAACAATTTAAAAAGCTCTTTTTTATTTTGATACTGAATTATTTATTACTAAAAGACTTTGGAAACTGACCTCGGTCCTTTACTCAGCAAAATACTTACAAGTCGGAATATGCAGAAAACGTGATATTAAGTTACGTGATATTACGCGAAGTGAATGAAGTGATCTGATGTTACGTAAAAGTAAAAGTGATCCGAAGACCAAGCCACTTGCGTTTATATAGGGTGCGCCTGAATGGTAGGGACATTCCCTATTCTTTTGAGTACAATAGGATTGTCTAGCTAAGCTCCCTTTTCTCTATTGCAGTACAATAGGTTGAAATAACTTCCGTCAGCAAAGATTTTCCCTTTTCGAGCTTTTGCAACTGTATTGTCGACCCGGGGTCGATTTTCCCTTTTTGCCTGGTCTATTGTTAGTTGGGGCAAAAGGGTTTATTGGCCGATATCACTGCGTTTACGACCTAGCTCCGGCTGTGCTAAAAATTGCATCGTGACGTTTAGACAAGTTAGTTTTGATTGTTCAATTCGACGACACAAATCACATTTGACATTACAAATGTTTCGTATTGCACGCGTACAAATTTTTTCAAAACGGTCACATCGCGAACTCCACTTATACTAGTTGATTTAGCACTGCACTTTAATCACATTTTAGTTTATGGCCTTCTGTTGCATGAAAAACGTTTTCAGGCCATTCATCACTGCTACGCTACAAGGTGATGGTGGTCTGATTGTCGTGATTAAAGAACTCTTCCAAGTTTCAGCCCCTGTGCTGGCATCCAATGTAACGTTTTGCAAATAGACTTGCATCATTCTTCGCCTGTCCCAAAAGAATTTTGATCTTGTTTCCATCCTTGCTTAATTGCTCATTAAACAATATTAACTTTCTTGATTGGTTTCTCAATTGGGGTCGATGGATTTTTAAAAGTTGGGAAACATATTCTGTCAACTTTTCTTGACCAGTTTAATAATAATAATAATGTGTTTTATTTCCCCAAAATTAAAGTATATAAGAAAATAAAAATATTATGCCAACAAAGAACTGATAATAATTATAATAATAGGGAAACCACAAGGTATAAGTTCAAGCGCATTGCCTGGTCTTCCACCTAACCTTGAAAAATTAATAGCAACAATACCAATCCCAAAATGCCTAAAACTATCTTAAAATTAAAATTTAAATTAAAAATTTAAAAATTCTACAATTAGCATGGCATAGCTCACAGCACTAAACCTCATAAAAACAAATAAAAGGAACTAAGTAAATAGATATACTAGTAGAAAGATAAATAGATGACCTGTCTAGTGATGTAGCATCCAATATTTAAGTTGGAGAGTTTTACTGATTTACAGGAACACGATAAAGACGTTTTTTAAACGAATTAATTGAAAGATTTTTCATGTAGACCGGTAGAGAATTATAAACTTTTGATATTTGATACCGAAAACTTCGTTCGAAGAAAGCTGTTTTGTGACAAGGTGGCGTGATGGTGTACTTGAATCTAATATTGATATTGTGAACGTCTTCTCTAAAAGAATTTTTTTTGTATAAATAAATTGGAATCTTGTCAATAATAATTTTATGAAATAATGTTGCCCTTAATAACTTTCTTCTGTTTGCCATAGAGAGCCAATCGAGTTCATGTCGCTTATGTGAGATGTGATCATATTTTCTAATGCCGAAGATAAGCCTCACGCAAGAATTCTGAACCCGTTGGATTCGATTAGCTAAATCCTGAGTAATACATGAACCATAAATCTCTGAACAATATGAAAAATGTGAAAGAACATTACTTTCACAAAGTGTAGTTTTAATTTTGTTGGATAAATACTGCCTGTGAGGATAGATTAATTTAAGGTTCATGTAGGATTTTTTAATGTAATTAGTTATTTGAGAATGAAATCGAAAGTTGTTGTCAATAATTAAACCCAAATTACGAGCCTCATTCACTATTGGGATAGTGACACCACTCACTGATAAATTAACATTATCTTTTAAAAGATCTACATATTTTTTATTTCCAAATAGCAAAATAACTGACTTCTTAGGATTCAGTTTCAATGAATGCTTTTCAGAAATGTCAGCAATATTTATTAAGTCTTGATTAATATTTAATAATGCGCGTTGACTATCACTGATACTGAAGGAATAATACATTTGAGTATCATCGGCATACATTTGCATACTACAAGTTTTAACATATTTATAGAAGGTGGATGTATAAATAATAAATAAAAGTGGCCCCAGAATCGAACCCTGCGGAACGCCCCTAGTAGTCTCTCTAGAATGAGAATAACGATTACGCAACTTCACCCTTTGTTTTCGATTACTTAAATAGTTAGAAAACAACATGATAGAATTATCCGAGAGCCCAATGTATCGAAGAATGGAAATTAGTACAGTGTGATCGATAGTATCGAAAGCCTTACTAAAGTCAAGTAAAATCAAAATAGATACGTCGTCGCGGTCTCTAGCTGCAATTAAATCATCAATAACATTCAATAGAGCAGTGGTGCAACTATGACCTGGACGAAAACCAGATTGAGATGAAGGAATTATATTAAAATTAATTAAATGTTCTCTAAGTTGAATATCGATTATCTTTTCCATAACCTTCGACATTGCCGGAAGAATACTAATAGGGCGTAAGTCTTTAAAGTCAGTAGGATTCGGTACCTTTGGAATCGAAGGAAATGTGTTAGTAAGAAAACAATGATTAATAATGTGAGTAATGTAAGGCAATATGAGTGGGCAGCTGTATTTGATTATTTGTAAGTTAATGTTATCTGATCCTGTAGAATTACTCTTTAAGCGGTCGATAATCAACGCAACCATAGACACATCTACTGGCTTAAAGTTAAAATCTGTTATTCTTTCATTCAATCTCTGACAACCGTAATGAGCAATGAGTTCCTTACTGTTATTATTTATGCTAGGAATGTCATCCAAGAAAAAATTATTAATTTTATCAGGATCCATGAAATTACTGAGCAGTGACTTATTTTTAGACTTTGATACATTTAGCGACCTCAACTGATTCCATTGTGCCTTCGAACTGCTATTACAGAATTTAAATTGAAAGTACGCTTTTTTTCATTTTTAATTGCTTGAGTAGTGAAATTACGCAACAGCTTATAATAATCCCAGTGTGATGGCCTTTTGGTTTTCTTAAACTTAGCATAAGCTTTATCACGCAAAGATATCAGTAATTTAATATTATAGGTAATCCAGGGTGCATTCTTTTTAGTAAATTTTGCTGTTTTTATAGGAGCATGTTTATTTATTGCAGCTAGGAGGCTAAAATTTATTTTATCATCCACCTTCTCCATATGAAATAATCTCTGAAACGGTATGAACGTCAGCTCTCTATTATAGCGTTCTTGGTCAAAATTTTTAAAACAGCGATATGTTCTAAAGATTGGCTGAGAAACTGGTTTTTCTATGGACAAAGTGCAGAAAACCATTTCATGATCAGATAAGTGCAATCCATGGACCCCTGCTTTCCTTAGTAACCACAATCTATAGATGTTGCAAACCAATCAATGTTCTTAATTTCCGTAATAACCATAGTACATAAATATTGCAAACCAACCAAATGCCAATTTTATAAAATCGTGCTGTAAAGAAGTATTGTCCAGCCTAAAAATTGTACAGTAACGCATGATTTTCAGGACGGGTGCCTAAAAAATGGATAAACTTGAATTTTGAGAGCCGCTCGGATTTTTAAGCCTACACCCATTCGGCTTCTAATAATCCTCATTACTTTCGCTGATGCTACCAATTTGCTCCTTGCGTAATCATCGGGCTTGGAGGCTCGTAATTCTACGCCATGGTAAATTATGTGGAGAAAGTAATATGCTGCAAATAAAGCAGCACTAATTGTAACATGTACAATATGCGCTAAAATTAACGCCTTGCGCCTGGATTGGCGTTATTAAAATTGCGGCTAAATAATAGCTCTCGAGGTAATACTTAGTTAATTAGGCGCTCAAGCCTGGAACAGTTCGGCGATTCTCTTTGGCTCTACAAAAGAACTTGTTCCGAGAATAAGTAATCTGCAGTAATGAAAAATGCTTCCTCGGTGTGGTTAAACCGTTTGTTGGCACTAATTAATATTATATTATTCCTCTTACAAGTACACGCGGCGGGAGGTTTCCTTTGTGTCAGTGGTTAATCCTTGACTCACGTAGCTTCGTGCTCCCTGCGGAACCGCGTTTCAACAAACAGGAGAAAATACAATTACAGTTGAATATGATACACAAACCCTAAATTTAATCATGGCATTCGTGCGTTCTGTATTTTATTACGCGCAAATGCAAATAAATTATCATTGCACTTTGTAAGAGCAAATAGTATAAAACACAGCTTTCCTTTTTTTATTGTGGAAATGTTATTATATTAACATATTAAAAGGCAAACGTATTTTAAAGAATACTAAAAATTATATATTTTATCGCATTTCATTTTGTAATGTACTACATTTCTACATTAAAAATCGTTTTACAAATTTGGTACTTTTCTGCATAGCAACACATTTTTGCATACCAACGCCGATTCGTTTTACGTTTGGCAATGCTCAAGTGTATTGTTGGCGACATAGTAAGTCTATGTTAAAGATGCTCGAGCTCAGCTTGGTTATGTTTTAACATTTAGTGTCATTTTTATATAAAAAATCTAATATTTTACATTTCTAATGAAATACGATAAAATAGTATACCACCACAGGTGTTAGCGTCGTAGCCGGGGAGCGTACGATTTTTTTAATCCTACTGGAGTCTGCCGGGATTCGAACCCGGGCCGGCCACCTGAGAGGCGAGCATTTGCTCGCGGGGCCATCCGCTCACCTGAGTGAATAACTAAATGTTGGAAAAGCAACAAGTCTGGCTAGCCAGACTGGAGATTAATGAACATAAAACCGTAGAAAATAAAAAAAATCTGGCTAAGCTACTACGTCGTCATGTAAGTACAGGAAACGGCCCAAACCTTAGAAATTTGGCGCTGGTTGTAACTTTATGAAAAGAATGAAACTATTACGAATATTTGAAATTTAATATCCAAGTAAAGTTTGCAACTAGACGTCATCTACAAATAATAAGTACTCGCTTTGCCCACAAAGAAACATGGAAGGCACTTTATCCACTGCCTCGGTTTTTTATTTCATACGACGTTTCGGGAGTTTTTGGTTTACGCTCATTCTCATAATTCAAAGAAGATGTATCAATAGATAAAGAATAAGCAAATCAAATCACAAAAGTAAGAAGTTAGAGACGCGCAGACTCAGATACGGACCGCTACTAGCTAGAGCATATATTGCAATAACCCTCCTCCTAATAAAAATAGGGGTTTTAAATCAAATAATTACTACTGGCAAGGGAAATTACACTTCAAATTATTAAGTTTCAATTGAAATTCACCTGTTATACTCAAGACAAATTAACAGAGTGTAATATAAAATTACGACAAATAGATGATTTATTGCCGTTTTCTTAATTTATCTATTTACAATAAACATTCGGCGGCTAGCTCCGGAGAACATGAGACAATCTTGGTTCAGGGGTGTGGATTCATAAAATTAAGGAAAAACTTAGTATGATAAATAACTTGTTGTATGACAAATACTCCCAAATATTTCGGGCAAATGCATATTTCCCATTTGACATTTAGCTAACCTCTAAATTTAACTCAACAACAAAATGATTTGTGGTCGCAAGAGACAGCGTAAATGGAATTTTAAAACACCGAAATGGCACACACGCTTCAGGTAAATATTTATTACTGTAACGTAGCAACTGCTAAGCTCGTTTTGTTTCTAACTGTGACGTAGCAACCGACGCTCGACCTCTTTTTGTTTCATATCCTGTCCAAAACTGAAAATAGCCGCGTCATTTCGCATTTTCAAGAGACGCTACCTAAATTTCTGGGAATTGGACTGCTCTGGAGCACTGGAATATGGTTCTCGACCTCGTAGACAGTCTGACCAAATGACGCCACAGGAATTATCCACTTGTGAATGGCTTATTGGATGGAATTTTTGCACGTACTGGTCTCTGAATGTCCTCCCTACAGTAACAGGCGCTATTCTTGCTGGGCGAAGCTGCTTGCTCCTGGAATTGGCCCCTCGAAGTCACTCGCACTTGGACGAATTTCTCTGCTGGCTTATGTAATTCATTTGGACCTCCAAACACCTGGCAAATTATACTCACAGATGCACAGGACACTCGTGAATAACTTTAACCATAATTGATATAACTAAGAACCTTTTTATTTACAATTTTACATAATTGAGGAGCTCAATGTGGCCCCAGCACACAATTTTCAAGTTTGTTTAGTTATCCTTAAAAAATGACAGTCAGGTCTTTTAGCAACTAGATATTCAAATGTTTATAAAGGAAATTAGGACTGATAACATGTTCAACCTTATAGACTGTAGTTTTGATGTCATGTCTTTGCCTCACCACTAATATTGTCTTTTCTTGAAATAATTGTTACAACACATGCTCTGCTTTTAAATCACTTTTGTTTATAATGCACTGATATACTTAAGAGTTCATATAACGTCTCACTAATTGTCTTTCGATCGGTTACCTTCCATTTTCATTGCTCTTTGCAATTATTATTTTGCTAGCATGGTTTCGTTTACCTTTCAGCTAATCTGCATTTTGCTGGCTTATACAGTTTTACTACATAACCCTCATATTATTTCTGTATTTAACAAATCATTTTGTATTATTCTATTCACCTCATGTCTGACATTAATAAGCTCAATTCCGTCAGTTACAAATTAAATTGCATTAGCCCTTCCGAACATTTATCATATCTGAAACTCTGAATGTAACCCTTCTAAAACCTGCTTTGTTTCATGCTAACCTTTGTCCTTCAAATGATTAGTTACTGCTGCTCACATCAAATGCACTTATTGATGTAAAGTATTGATTATTTTGCAATAGATAAAATATTTAATTCTGTGCTCATGTTGACCTTATTCATTTAGTTAATTAGGCAATCAGAATTTCTATGGGCAGTGAACCATCACAATATTAAGTTGGAACAAACAAAACAATCTGTAAAAAACTTTACTTAAAAAAAGTTAATGAAATTCCTATAATGCGAAATCCCATTGAAATTTCCGTTCGATGAATTGTTGATTTGATGAATTGTATTTCGATAAATTGCATTTCGATTAATTGTCCTTTCGATGAATTGTTGTTTCGATGAATTGCGTTTCGATTAATTGTATTCGATGAATTTTCCTAGACCCGAAATGAACAGCAGCGACGTGAAGCCGGCAGTATTTTAATTTGCTGTCACAAGTTTTGATTGCATTGTGCCAATGTACATTCCCAAGAAACGACACATAGTGTACCGGTGAGTATGCCAATTTGCGCCATATACCAAGGTTCATTTGTTAAGTCCATTTATGGAGACGTGACGTGAGCTGTCGTGAAGATGCACAATACAACGATAAGAGAAGCACTTCCTATCTACGAACTGGGTTATTACGAGAGTTTCATGTTTACTGAACAATTGACATAGCAAGGTAAACATCAAGGGCATATAAGTATTCAAATATTAAGGCGTAGGAGACGTCTTATTTCATTTTAAAGTAAGAGACTAAACTCACGTACAGTTACAAATATTATAGTGTATAAAATTAATAAGAACATACAACACTCTAAAAACCAGAAAACACAAATGATATTTAAGAAGAGAAGCATTCGGCTATCAATAATGCAGTTACAAACACCCGTGCTTACTGCGGGTACTTGATTCATGTAGCCTCTGCACAGATTGCCACTTCGCAAATGCCGTTCACATGAAATTTTCGTACAAATTGTGTAACTCTAACCATACAAACTTTCGTTAGCCTCACAAAAATGTCATTTAAAAAAACTGACTCATGTTGTTTCTGCAATCGCTGATTCAATTAAATTAATATTAACGATTACATAGTTTGATTTTTATTCAGGTTTAGAAATTAAATATCTAATCCCAAACACGCTACCCATTTTTGAAGCTGTTTATATTACAAATAATATAATTAGTTACACCACTGATATTTTATTGTAATACTAATTGCTGACGTATATGGAGCGTGTAATCAATTATTAGTATTTGGCAGTAATCAGTTTATAGTCGTAAAATCTACCGTGTCGGCATTATTGCACTGCTGTTATGGCCATTTTTATTCACAGTTATTCAATAAGCAATAATGAATTATTCTCATGGTAGGCTGCTTTGTAATTGCGGCTTGATTGTACACCTCGATATCGATGGAATTTTAGTGGTATATTGAGGTGCTATCACGTTTCCAATCATTAGTTCGTGGAGATTGAATCAGGATTTTTCTATTATTGTATATTTAGATCCATAATGACAGAGTGCAATTTAAAACACTTTCTTATATGAAAATGTAGCACCTATACGATTTTTCATCTGCAATTGCATTAAGAACAAAAATATTAAACCTATATATTCAGAAAATTAGCAAAGGGAATTGATTGATAGTTCCATCACAAATCAAGGTCAGCAAGAGAGCTTTAATGGACAATCGATTGACCCTATTGTTATTTTTTCATTTCATTTTCATTGTAATAAAAAACAAGAGTTGCACGTACACAATCGTATCAAAGTCGTCCCATTGTTTTGTTGCCAAGTTGCAAGTAGTACTGCACCTAGTCTTTATCCACATATTTTGGTAAACGTCTTGCACATGATATTCAACTCTAACTTTCTTATTTACTAAAATTCATATGATATATGCGTACAATATACAACGGTGTGGCTTAAAAGCAACCTAATTTACATCCTTTGCGTTTCATAGCCCCTAAATACGAGTACAATAATAAAGCGAGCGTGCGTTGCCGGCGTTTTCCTCTCGCTCTAGGTACGCATTTCTACGGAATGTTTCATGACGTTCTCCGGCTGCATAATGTAGGCTGATTTAAAAGGACCCTTGTGAGAGCATCTCATAAATCATTACATACCTTGTAATTCTTACACAATTTAAAAGAACAGCAAATGTTAAACGCCCCAGCCATAATTACAAAAATTGTGAATAACTGAATATTGCTTTACCGATCGAAGACAATTGTTTGGAGGAGGAGCGAAACGACGACTCCAATTATTGTTTGAGATCGGTAATTCCTTAACGTTCGTGATTCTTATGACGTTTTTTGCACGATAGAAATGTATTTTTCTTCAAACATTAGTGAAATGTGACATTATACCACAGAATAATATGTTGGTGACACTGTAAGTGTATGCCAAATTCGAGGTTAGCATGTTAGGTTTTGCGTCAGTATGTGTCAAAGCTGACACAAAACCTAACCTGCTAACCTCGAATTTTTACTTACCGTTCCAGAACGGTAAACATAATTTACTGATTTGGTAACAAACGCGGTAACTAAGTAAAATCGTTCTATCGTGCAAAAAAATTGTAACTAACATGTATGCATTACGAGGCTTCATGTTTTTAATTCTAAAATTCGATTAATCTGTAAATAAGTGTTCAGGTTTCCATAAAATTCAAGTTTTCTGGTTTCCATAAAATTCAACGCTATTGATATTAAAAAAATATTCAGTTATTAGAAATAAAACGATTACACTTTAATGCCAAACATATAAAGATGTTGTGTACCTAAATTCTTTTAAATTAACGTTCAAGTTGCGCAGCAAAATGCTCAGTTGCAACCTAACGCAATTATAAAATCTTCCAGGGCTAGGTTAAATGATTTCTTTTTCAGTTTCAATTTTTCAAGCTGAAAGTTCACGGCCAAGGAATTAAAATGCAAAAAATACCATCAAAAAACCCTTTAAACACTCATTTAAAATTAAAATATTTAAACATAATTTTGCATATCGCAAAATGTTTAGAATAGCAAGTAGATTCGTGCAAGTAAAAACATAAAATTGTAGCACTTAAGTGGCGCACCATCACATTTTGATTTCAAAGGGAGATTTCTAAAGCCCAATTTATAAAGCAACGCTGAAATGTGTATAAACATTAACAGTGACGACAAGTAGCAAATACCAGCGAGAAGATTTACTTGTTAACATGGAAAGCTCCCTGGAATAATATTTCTAAATGTTATGTCGTGCGGCAAGTTAATATCACAAAATCCGCATAAAAATGAAACAGGGGAAATGTGACAATTATAAACGTACGGTGGGAAATGAAATACGCGATGTATTTACTTCTTTTTTACCTGGATTTGTTCAAGCGTGCGAATACTCTAAGAAGAGTAATATGTTGTAATCCATTTATATATACTAGAAGGAAACCACAATAGGATTTGCTTAATGTTTATGTAGCATTCATGTTCCATCTGTTATGTTTTTGTGTTTTGTGTTTTCCACATAATTTGAAGATTAAAAAACTTAGATTTAAAGATGTGATTTCTGTTTAATCCATTGTAATGATATTTATCTTCATCAGTGTTGTTATAGACTCTTAACAAAATTAATTTTAGTATCGTTAAGAGCTTCATTACCGCACTCAGTGCGGTAATGGATATTACCGCACTCAGTGCGGTAATGGATAGATATTACCGCACTCAGTGCGGTAATGGATAGATATTACCGCACTCAGTGCGGTAATGAATATTTTGTATAAAGAAATACATTGAACCAGAATTTATTGATGAAGATAAAATATTGAACAATACACGTTTGCTTATGGCACTTAACGAGACTCGTGTGATTGCCGCAAAACTCGGCTCACCGCCTCGTTTTTGGTAATCAAACTCGTTTCGTTAAGATGCTCATAATCAAACTTGTATCGTTAATATCTATAAACATGACCTACAAAATTTATGGTAATCAGCTCAGTGAATATTCATTGTTATTAATGTGAATATTGAATAATTGAAACATTTAAGTCTTAAAAATAAAGTAAAAGAAAAGCGCCCTTCGGTGATTTCCAAGAACACTTCGACACAGCATCACTCCGTTTCGCTAGTACAATGAAATGTTATGAACCAGTTATTTATCAAATAAAAAAAAAAACAAAACAAAATTTTTTTTGCCGACGACCTTACCTCAAAAGTTGATGTTGCCTTCATTTTCGGAGGACCTATCGTATGAAAACAATACAAGACTTCAGGAATGTTCCTGGCGACCGGAATCGTGCACACATACTAACATACGTACACCGCACAGCACGTTTAGGCATCCCCCAATACGAGGGAGCAATCTAGTGGGCTGGGGTCTTCACCAAAAGATCCGCACAGTCGAGACGGAGATTTGGTATAGTGAGTTCATTAGTCGGTTGGCACGAATTTTAGAGATATTTGACTCAGAGTGGTTTTCGATATGAGGGAATTTCAATACTTCGTACACTTCATGTTGAAGTAATTGTATCTATTCTATTGATCAAGTATGTAAATTTGGTTATGTGATTTATCATGTTTGTGTACGAAATAACTGAGTTGGTTGCCTTTGATATATTTTTTAAAAATCCCAGAAGAGAATAAAACTGCTTGTACTACTTACTTCCCAAAGTGGGAAAAAATAAACACAATTTTTTCAGTGTTAATTTATCGTTTTATTGAATGAATACATGCGTGGCAGAAGAGCCGCAACTAAATAAAAGTCAGAAAAAGTTCATAAAATATAATCTCAGTCATACACAAGAAAAGCATCCGACGTACAGAGCTCAGCCAAAGGCAGTCCCTGAGCACAGGTACATCTACGAAACACATTGAAAGATAGAACTTTAAGGATACCACACAGAAGCAGCTGGGATCCCGTTTCTACGCCTGGAGCTACGAGCTTGCCGACGTAAGGAAGGGCCATAGACAACGAGGTTCGCGGGCTGTGTTGAGCCTGAAGGAAGTGCCGCTTCAACGAGGACAACCACCGAACCCCGTTTCAGCTGTGCAGACATCGCCAAGAGCCACCTGCGGCTCACTCTGGGGACTCATGTGAGCGAGAGGAAACTTACAGAAAGATGGTCAATCTTGTTGGAAAAGCAATGCAAGTTAGTATTTATAGAAGCTAAGCAAGTATCATTTGCTCGTGAATTACTTCGACACGAAGTGTACGAAGTATTGAAATTCCCTCATATCGAAAACAATTCTGAGTCAAATATCTCTAAAATTCGAGCCAACCGACTAATGAACCCACTATATCAAATCTCCGTCTCGGCGGTACGAATCTTTTGGTGAAGATCCCAGCCCACTAAATCAATCCCCCGTATTGGGGGGTGCCTAAACGTGCTGTGCGGGGGATGTATGTTCGTATGTGTACACGATTCCGGTCGCCAGGAACCTGCCTGAAGTCTTTGGATCGTTTTCATACGATAGGTCCTCCAAAAATGAAGGCAACATCAACTTTTGAGCTATGGTCGTCGGCAAAAAAAATTTTTTTTGTTTTTTTTTTGTTTTTTTTTATATATAACTGGTTCATAGCATTTCATTGTATTAGCGAAACGGAGTGATGCTGAGTATCGAAGTATTCTTGGAAAGCACGGAAGGGCGCTTTTCTTGGGTGGGGGGTACCGTATATTTATTGTTAAAATACAGTAAGTAAAGTGTTTCGCCGAAGTGAAGTTTAAAAACTGTGTCTAATTTAGAATAGATAGAGACCTGTATTACCGACACGCTATATTTAAATGTTCAATTTAAATTTGAAAATGAAAATAAAGCGTTATAATATCTGCATGACCCTACCTGATATGAGTCAATAGCATCTACGATAAAATAAACTGAGCTAGTTAGAAAACATAATGTCATAACAGTAAATAATTTAGGGGCACATAAAACATCTGTCAGTATAAAAAAATGGCAATAGTGTGGGGCTAATTATTATAATAGTTAAAGCATACATTTAATATCCTAAGTGGGGCTAATAATAAAAAGGCAATATCACTTTAATATATACAGCACAAAATATAGTAAATTACCTATCTGAAATTATTATTAAATTCAAGCGTATAAATAACCAATATTATTTTAGTGTATGGTGAACGCCATAGAGATCTATCTGAAAACACTTTCCGTCCGTTCTCTAATGAGTACGAAAGTTTCAGCGACAACTGGAATCAATGTCATTTAATATTGAGTATCTATGTAGCCATGCTATATGTACGATGAGTTGCGATCTCAAATAGTACGGAGCTCCAAGTTCCATGGCCCACTCTATAGCTTTCTCGACCTGGTTTCATAATAAAGCAAATATGAAACAATACTCAGTTACAAAGCTGCAGTGGTACAAAGTAATTTGGAAAAAATATGTTTCCTCCTTTTCCTTATTTGGTATCTGAAACTGATAGATACGTAACGTGACGAAAGATCTGCAGAAGAGCGGATGGTAACCATTTAAGCGGAAACGCACGGTGAATTACCTCTATGTGTCAGCTGATTTTTATTTCGCCTTTGACAGATAGAAAAAGCGCCAGCCAAAGCTGATTTACGCGTTTTCCATGAACATTTAACATCTGCGCTTTTCACGATAAAGTCGATGTTTTATTCGGGGCGATCCATTAAAAAAGAATCCCTCGTTTCGTATTCGTAGCTGGTGCAATTAGTGCCAATATTTGGACAAATTTTTGGCCGGAAATAATGCATGGTTGCTTGTAAAATTTCTTGAAATCGAAACGCATTCTTTAAATATTTTTAAATCAATTTCTTAACGCTAAGGCTAAGCTGTGATACTCAAATTAAGTACAGTTCTACACAATAATTCGTCTCTTGAACTTCATTATTCTTAGGAGAGCAAAAGGCCATTCCCTTGAAAATACACGTGCTGAGAGAAACGTGACTGCCCAATAAAATCCAAACGACAACCCCAAGCGAAAAACTTCTGTAACACAAAAAATATATAAATCTTGCAAAACGTCGCAATCGAAGTCAAAAAGTAAAAAAAGCACTGTACGGTCAGGTGGTTAATCATCTTAGAAATGATTACGTACTTTGTATTTCTTCTACGATTACAAGAAACACGAGATATTATGCCCTTGCAAAATCCTATGAACAGCTTAATACTGTTATATAAGATAGTTTTAATATAAAATTACAAGTAACATGTTTGCATTAAGAAGTTTTTGTCTAACTCTAAAATTCAATTCATCCGCGATTGATAATTTTTTAACAAATACATATCTATGCCATGCGTTATTTTTAAAAGTATACATACATAGGGGATACTCGCTCGTATACTAAAAAGAAAAATTCCCTTATTTTTTTATTGTTTTACACTATATGTAGGCAATCAATTATACAGCAAATTTCAATTTTAAGAGTTTTAATTTAAAACAAATATCATGCTGTGGCAAAAATAAGGGCATTTTTCTTTTTAGTATACAAGCGAGTATCCCCTATGTATACTTTTAAAAAGAACGCATGGTATAGCCGGGGCTCGTAGCTCAGTGGTCAGCATCCTGACTACTGATCTAAGGGTCGCAACTTCGATTCCCGGTCCCGGAGATGTTTTTAAAAAATAAAAAAATGCGGATGAAAGCCTTTACAAAATGCCATCATTCGGAAGTAAATGTAAAGCCGTGGGTCCCGTGCTACTACGATGTGTAGCATGTAAAAGATCCCTTGATAGGGTTGGAAATCCTTAGTTTTGGCAAAATTCTAAGTAGGACTTTGACCATATGACCAAAGCAGTCGTTGTCTAAGGTACCTGATACTCCGCATGCGTAGACCTTGTCCATAACAAACAAACAAACAAATACATATAATGGACCAAAACTTGACAGTGTTACAAGGTAAACGTCATTTACGGCACAAGACAAACAAAAGCTACCCGAAGGAAGATAGGTTGTCACTTAACTAAAACTTGAATACATAAAAATATTTTCAATGGAGTGTCAAATCGGATGATTATGTATAGAAACTATCTAAATGTAATTGTATCCAACCAGTGCCTGAGTATTTATTTATTAAAGAAAACAAGCAAGAAAGGCCCACAAGAGATAAATATTTTGCATTAAATTAGCGCACAGGGCGCCAGCTGAACTTAAAGTAAATTCTTGAAGCGCTTCGTAATTAGGCGTACTTTTCATTCATCTATATAATAATAATAATAATGGACTTTTATTTTCGGTCTAGACATAAACAAATAATAATAATAATGACAATGAAAATAGTTACATATTACATTAGTTAAAAAAATATATTGTTGAGCAAAAAGAGTAAAAATTAAAATAGTAATGAACTCTACTTTGATCTCGTGGCACCACGTTTTGGTTAACTGCAACTATCATCTGCGGCGTTGTTCACATATCCGGAGGAGATGGGGGACGAACCTGGCCCTTAAAGATGTTATTAGACAAGAACAGCAATGCTGGGTGGGCAGGTTCGGAACCAAATTGTTTCGGCAGGAGGTTGCAGAACGAAGACAAATAGTTGCTAAATCCACAGAATGTTATTTAACTTAACCAACAGCACTTGTCGCAAGATTCATAATTCGTTATTCGTAATTACCAAGGAGCCTCAGAATTGATCCGGAATTTACCCGTCGAAGCTCTACTTAACCATAAGAGGGCCCCAATTTTTACGCAACTAACCGCGTGGTAGCCCGAAAATCGGAGGCCACCACGCATGACTTACAGATTTACAACTTCACTAGATGCATTCCCCTCCCGCAGGGTGTAAAACGACAGAAAAAAGTAATCCCAACGAAACTATGCAGACGTTGATTGCAAGAATCATAATATCTCGGCTTGCGCGCGAAGTTTAACGGCAGGGGAAAATTCCAAACGAATATGCAGATGTTACTTTCATGAAATTCGGTATGAACAGGAGCGGGCTCACCCAAAATTCTCTAGAAAATAAAAGCTTACTACAAACGCGCTGGGAATTAAAAAACCTAACAAAGTGATCAAATTTCCAGGTCAAATCAAATCAAATTGGAAATGTTGAGGTGCTAATAGTTACGAATTTACTGATAGTTAACTTCGTTATGCTTGTCTTGTCTCGAAGTTTACTAATATGGAAATGAATCACATTAAATAATAATTCTGTAAATCAAGAACTGAAGTCTATTGTTCGCACAAAACAAACAAGATGTAGTTAGGACTTAAGAAGTAGTTGGATAAATGGGGATTAAAGATGAACATAATCAAGACAGAATGTACAGTGTGTTTCACATCTCACCTTCACATCCTTATACCTTTCTTATTTATTTTCTGATTCATTTCAAATTTTGATCAGTTATACTACCCTTTCAAAAAGTTTTTTTTACAATATTTAGATAATATTACCGTAAACCATTAGCCTACTGCGATCAAAAACAAATGCGAAACTTTGAAAAATTATAATAGACCTAGTTTTATCAAGAGGTGTTATTAGAAAAAGTTGCTCAAATTTTTATCGAAAAGTTATTATTATTTCATAAAATAAATATTTCACTTTTCACCTTCAGCCCCCTGTATCTTGCATATTTATTTACTAATCGATTAGACATTTTAATCATTTATACTGGCTTTTGAAAAGGTTAATTTTATATTTTTTTAAATAAGCTTGTTGGAAAACCAGTAGCCTACTGCAATCAAACTGAAATGCAAAAAAATCATAGGCTTAGTTTAATCGAAAATAGTATATTATCATACAAGTGTATAAGTACGCCTTTAAAGCACGTGCGACGAGTTTAAGAGCACGACGCTCTAGCGGAGTGCTTTTAACGTCGCTAGTGCTTTAATTGCTCTTATACACGTGTATCATACGCTATTTTTACTACGATCGTAACAGAAACATAAAAACTTAGTTGGGTGACACTTTTTCCGTCATATTGTGATAGATATTCTAGGTTATGTTGACATTAAAATTTACGGCAAAGCGTGTTTTAATAAATTATTAAAACACGCCTCCAACGGCAACGTACGAATAAGACGTATTTTGGGCGCTAATATTAAGAGTGCTACAAACGTCGCTTTTGACACTAGAAACAGTGCAAAAAATTGTCATTTTGACACGATCGTAGAAAAAAGTTATTTAATAAGCTGCTTCGAATCACAAGATACTTAGCATAATAAAATTTTAAATCGATCAGAAAACAAATACTCGTCAGAAAGATACAGGTGTGTGACGGTCAGAAATGAAACATTTATTGTATAAAATCGTAATAATAATAGTAATTTTTCGATAAAAATTTAGATGTCAACTATATGTATTTATGATTTTGAGCAACTTTTTCTAATAAGCTTTTTAGATAAAACTAGGCCTACTATGATTGTTCAATTTCTTGCATCTATTTTTGATCGTACAATAAAATTATATAAAAATTGCTAAAATATCTACTTTAAAAGGTAGTACAACGGACCAACATTTTAAATAGATCAGAAGAGAAATAAGGAAAACACATGGATGTGAAAATGAGAAGTGAAACACACTATATGTGTAAAGGAAACGAACCAAGTGATATCCATATAGATAATGACGTCATAAAACAATCTAGTAGTTTTCAATATCTAGAATCTAGTAATCTAGCAAAAAAACTGAAAAAAAAACTGACGAACGACACAACAAGACACGCAAAAATGAAGAAACCGTATAAGAACGGTAGAATTTTTTTCAGAAGATGTCTCCAAAAGACAAAAACAAATGAAGAACGAAAAACCTATTGCAGCAAATGCACATCAAGTTCTCTATTACTAGAAATTTAGAGAATCGGGCCTGTAGATAGTGACAAAGATGCGATGGTCAAGACGTATATTCCGGTGGTCATCTCCAGGACAAAGAAGGTGAGGAAAACCACTCCTTAAGTGAAAAATTCATATAGGACACCTCATCGAAGACAGGCACCTCCAAGAGAGAGACTGAAACAATCGTCAATATCGGAAACTGAATACGACGAATCAGTGGGAAAAACATCAGGACGTCCGTAAATGACGATATTAATTCATTCTTCATGGGTTTCAGTTGCGATATATCCATTACATATAGAAATTTATGTTAAAATATCGAAGAGTACTTTAATGTTCAATCACTCTTTGAGACAGTAACTTTTTTCCTAAATAATTCGGCTATTTTAAAATAGATTTAAACATGTATTTGTACTTTTATGTATGGCGCCTTCTTTTTTTAAACGAGTTCAAACCGGTCCACTTCCGTAGATTTTTCCTGACAATAATGCAACGAGATCAAATGGTTTTGAATATTTGAATATTTCCGACTCTTTCACTTAGTGGATTGCAGTATATCATTAGAGTACATTTATTTATGTATTTTAGTGTTACACGAAGTTATTTGCTAGTCATTTCTATAAATCTATTTTCACATTTATGATTAGTAAAGTACAGATTCTTCTTTTAATATACCTATCCATTTTTATATTTATCTTTGAAGACAATTTAAGAGTACATCTCATTTTATGATACCAGTTAACTTTAAAATTAGCTTATAGATTAAACATAAAGTAGGCTTCTATCCAAACATGCAGCCATATGCATAGCAATAAAAGGGAAAGTTTGAAAAATCGAAACGTCTGTATCTAATAATGCGATTTATGGCCCAACTAAGCTACATTATTAAAATACTGGATTCTGAAACGTTGCAGATTGCACGTGCAGCTTGCAACAACGCAAAAGGATAAGATGGCCATTTATCAGGTTTACGATATGCTATTACGCTGAATAATGATAGAATTTCCCTGAACGGCTGACGTATTGAGTTATTGACTCCCCGCATATTCTATTGTGAGTTTTGAGCTCCATTTCGAGTTGCGGATGCTGGTCGATTTATGCTAGCATAAGGATCAGATGGGTTTAATATAAACGTCGAGTTTTTTATTTTGTGGAAGTTTGAAACAGCGTGCCCGAGAAAAGCTCGGCTCGCAATAAACTCTGGAAGTGCGGACAGGAAGAACTGGCTTGCTCGCTTTCCGTTTCCTGCTGAAAATAACGGAAGGGCAGCTTCCACCTGTTCGCGTGGTTATACTTCTCGTGCACTTAACAGGGCCCAAGAGTATTTTCTTGTCTGGAAAGTGAGACTACAGGGAGGGCTACGTAATTTTTGTAACCATATTGCGGTCTGAAAACTGAAAAGCCGTCTAATCCTTCATCTTTCAACTAACCATGTTATGGATTTACTGTATCGGTATAGCTCGGTAACATATTCGATAGGCTAATTAGTTAACTATGTTATGATATGAAAGAGAATAATGGCCAATTGCGTTATCTCCAAAATAAACTCAATTGTGTGTCTGATAAAACTATTTACATTTATTGATAATTCATTAGTTCGCAGTCTTAATGGGTTTGATTAGAAACTAATCAAGCCCCATCTGCTATTAATCAAAGTGCTTCAATTGAAATCTCAGCAGAATATCAATGTTGATGCATAATTCAAGTCCATACGTCCAGATGGAGGTTTTGTAAACAAGCAACACCTTTTCCAAGAATCACTTTGGATTTTATTTTATATTTCAGAATGCGGGTTTTCCAACTTCAGTTTTTTGCATACCTAAACATCGAACTTCATCTGACTGGGTTATTGGTACATTGGTAATTAGCAACGATAGAAAACCTTAAAACCACAAAAACACACATTTAATTTAGCATAGCCAAAACATGAAACTTAAGGGATTTAACTAATTGTAGAAGTTGAGTGTTTAGTTCAAGAGCGCAAAGCTTAAGTTCGATCCTCAGCGACGTGAAAGATTGTTAGGATCGTTTAAAAATTTGTGGTTTCACGTCCAAGAAATAAAAAGGGTCTAGAATTGTTCATTCCGTTGATTCCGTCACGCCTATTTCACCGCGATGGAGCACAGATCTTCAGTCTTGTACTCGTCCTCAAGCAGGGAGGCAGCTCATGGAGCAAACGTTTTTACTTTCCACTCACACTTAGTGTAAGTTTTATATACTTATTTAATGTTTTCGTAACAGAATCGGAATAAGAAGTGACTCACAAGAGCTAATGTGATAACACAATTTAAACTACTTCTCGTGAATGACAATGCAAGTATACTGTACTTTAGATAAAATTATACCCAGCACAAGCAGTAGTGTAAATCTTGAATAATTAGAAACTACGTTTATGGCGAAAAGTGTACATTATTAAATGCTTTTGTAGGTACAGGCTGGAGGAAAGTAACAGCTACTCACTCAAACAGGGGAAACTGTTCGTTTTAAATTTCAACCGTGTTGTAGATCTCCTATATTGATACAAATCCGCCTGGAATCCCACGTAAATTTAGATTTTAAATTCTGCAAAACCACTCCTGGTAACTTATATACCATCTATCTGTGGTAGTAGCGCCTAAGGCCAGCGATAAATTTATTTTGCTGCACCAAAAATGGAAACCAGTATAGTAAGGTTTTATTGGCAAGGCAAGGCTTGTAAAAAACGCGCCTTGAAGAATCAATTGACACGCCAAAGCAGCAGGCAAATTCTCTTTGTTTTTCAGTATGCGATTAAAGGCGTTGGTTTCTCAATATTACCGATTGAATAATTTGGAATTCAAATACTTCAGGGCTTGCGCTTGTCCTAGTCGATCGTGGTTTGATAAAATTTACGCGGTAAGTAAATGATTGGAAAGTAATTGATTTATTACACTGCAGCTTGTTTTTAATTGGGTGTAAACACAGAGTCAGTCGTGTCCGTTATAAAACTGTTATCGGTTAATAAATAATCAGTTATGGCTTTCTAATGAATTGTTGATTTACAATAGACGCTTTTACGTAACTGATTATCCCATTCTATGAAATCAGCCCATAATCAATTATAAGAACACTAACACAGTCGTTGGTAATTGCCGATGTCGTTACCAGCAGACCTATTTTTTCCAGAGTGCAAGTATCACGTTAGAAAGCAATCAATCAAAGATTAAACTAGAAAGAAGCTTCTAGTAAAACTTGGGTCGCGTTTTTGTATCTAGTCTTTCTGAGATAATGCGGCTAAAATGCTGGTAGCGGAAGCATGGAGAAAGATGCAAAACTATCAGCGATTATACGTTTAGAGGATCATCCCAGAAGATGATGTCATTAGTTGTATTAGATCAGTAACCTTTCGAAACTAGGTGTCATAAGGAGCGATAAACATTGAACCGAAGGCTGCGTGGCTTTTAAACGAGTGCA
The DNA here is from genome assembly GCA_940337035.1 of Agriotes lineatus. NCBI lineage: Eukaryota > Metazoa > Arthropoda > Insecta > Coleoptera > Elateridae > Agriotes > Agriotes lineatus. Next base: position 16,924,789 of record OW679194.1, on the reverse strand, counting down.
CGAGGAAGCACCCGTTGAAGTTGTGACCAGGTCGATTGGTGCTAGCTATGAGCGTGATTTGACCTATTCATCATTATTCTTGAACCCTAAATATTTTACTTAGAATAAAAATGATAAGAAATAATATAAAATCGGATTTCATAAAATTATGGAAATCGAGATTTGGCATTGGTTTTCCAAAAATGATTGTCTTTCGTCAAGCGCTAAGCAAAGTACGTGATTTATAAATTCAATCTGAATAATTTTGAGAAATGTATCGATTTTACCTTCCCAGTTCTAACGGTCTTTGAACTGAGATTATAAAACTGCAGCGAATTTTTAAATAATTTAAATTCGTAATAATCTTCTCCCAGGCCACAATTCTTGTAGTTGTACATGGTTTTGATTTTGCATCTCGTAATAAGTGCTTAAGTAGAACATCTAGGTACTCCGAGGTGTATCGTTTCTAACTGAGCTTTAATACGCTGATTTCTAATTATCTTTGCGACTTGACTGTCCTCTTTCATTTAAAGCAAAGAGTGCGAGGCCTTGTTGAACTTCAGTTCTAACCGAGGTAGGTTGCTGTTCACATTTTACATCTGCATTTCCAAACTGCTTAAAAATCTGATTAAACTATTACATTTCAATGCTAAATCTCACCATACATATTCACACTATAAGATCAGCATCAGCTGATAAACCTGAACGTATCTATATCGCCTTTCATGCATTAAATACTTGACGCTGTTACACTGCTGTAATATAGAACAATTAAGTAATGACAGTTTGACTAACTACTGTCCATTACAAGGTTATTAAATTAGGGCTTTGCCACATCCAAACCATAACGATCAATTAATTTCAATATCAACAGCTGTTAAAGCTCTAGGTCTAGAGCATTGCTTCATGGCCTAACATGATTTCTGCAGAGCTGAGTTATGTTCCGCAACCCTTGCTACTTCTGTAGCCCTAGTGAATACATCTTTACTTTTACAACACAACGCATCCCCCTTAATCCCCATTTAGCACTACACGCGAAATTAGAAACATTCAATTTTGGTTTCGTCACAACCAGCAGCTCAGAGACAAGTCCTAATAAAGGTGCTCCATCACTAGACAATTGCCTGACGTCAGAGAGCTTTTAGTGGCTTCCGTGTAAAGCACCTAACTATCGCAGTTTAGCAGGACTTTGCGCATTAAACTTCCATATTAGTCTTTATGTTAGTCAACTGTGAAATGCGCAAGTTTGGTGGAGTTATGATTCCCTTCATATTCATGAGCACAGGCTCGTGTCGGTCGCCGAAGTGCTCGAAGATTACTCGGTGGCTGCCTCCTTTTAACCCCCAGCACCCGCGAAAGGGTTGTGTATGCATACACAAGCAAACTGGCTGCAAGTTTCTCGCAACTAGCTCCTTATCAACTTTGCATGAGCCCCAAATTCGCTTATTACCTCCACGACGAAGCATAATAAATTATTTTTAAGAGCTACCGCGCCGGAAATAAATGACCCACAGAAGCGAACCTACTGCATTGAAACATTAATATTTAATTGCAATCTAAAGTACCGGTGCTGCAGACTAGTCAGGGCTTCATAATATAATAAAGTTATTAGGATGGGAGGCTCTTAAATACTGATTATTTATTAGAAGAACCCAGACATTCTGGTACGTGAAAAAACACTTGGAAATAGAGGATCTGAAAAAAAGTTGTACATAATCGCCACAGCTGTTACATAAGTGGCATGTATTACACATAGCAAATTATAATATAAACACAACTCTTGGAAACAATACTACAAATCATCGTAATACATTTTTGCTTTCATTTTGTCACATTAACGACGGAGAAATACTTGAGGATTGAAAATTGGCTTACATTACCCCTATCCATAAGAAGAGTAGTCGTAAAACGTGTCACCATTGCAGGGGCACATCAGTGACAACTACCCTTGTGAAATATTTCCTTATCGTGCGACGTGACGTCATGACAAGCAGGTTTGATTATTAGGAGTTGTTTTGGTTACCCTCCTTCGTTGCGATCGCAACGGCAAGGCTAACCTGCTTTAAAGGGAACGCTCGTATTTCCCATCGCTGAAAAGCATCTTAATTGCGAAATGTCTCTACTACATCCCCAGCATATACACCAGGTGGCGTCCTTATATAACACGAATTTGTCGTCGTATCTTTCACAACTGTCTTGGCTATCGCGAGCGAGCTCCGTTCTGTCTAATACCCGCCCTCACGTTCGTTGAGCTACTGGACCTCTTCAAGCTTGTTGCAGGTAAACGGGTTTCTCTCCTATAACAAATTATCCAGTGGACCAGTCGACCTAACTAAAGCATACGACAATGTGCCAGTAATGAAGCTCTGGAAAGCCACGCAAGGATCTAACATACCCTTTTTATAGCTACACAATATTATACGAGAGGGGGAGCTTTCCGGTGACAAAGGGTTTGCAACGCTAGTGTTGCATACCGCTAACCCCATTTAAAATCTATATCGAAAGATATGGGTATGGGTTTTGAAATGAGTAATACCACACTATACACTTTGTAGATGATCACGTGGTGATTACTCAATTTCACCATGATATAGAATACATCGCTAAGAAATTATTATTATTATTATTATTATTTAAATACAAGGGCATAAATCTATTATGCCCAATATACAAAAAAGGTCTGTATGAAGAAAAAAAATGATACAAGATGGTACCAAATGGAGATTAAATAATGTAATAAATATAAATACCTTGAGCTGTTATCTACAAACGATGAAAAAAGTAAGAAATAGATACATTATCCAAGATTGTAAATAATCGGAGCATCATATACGATCTTTTGGTTGAAGAATATTGTAAAACATCGAAAACCTATACAGAAAGCAAACAAACATCAACCAGGTACAAATGTCATACTGAAACTAGAGTAGAAAAAGCAGAAAAAACCATTGGCCAACGATCTTATAGCTATATTGCACCTCGAATATACTCGGCACTACCTAAAGATATTAAAAAAAGTCAAAATATTTACAAATTTAAGGAAAACATAAAATCCTGACTCCAGAATACCCCTAGACATAGTGTCCATGATATAATAGACATAAAAAATGCTTGTTCAAAACAATTTATTTCTGTCTTAGCGAATTGCATAGTGTTGAGAAGAGTGCTTCACTACGTTTACATATATTTTAATCGCTCACGCACAAGTTTTACTTCTGTGGGCTAAGTCCTTTCATCATTTATTTCTGAACGTTCTAGTCATCTTAGATTATTGTGTATTATACACATGTATACTCTTCAGAAATAAATTATTATTATTAGTGATTGAGATGGACGCATTATGAAGAACTGAAGGACATGTAAGCTGGAAAGAGTTCGTAACGAAGACACACGAGAGACAATGAAAAATACCTCCATGGACACCAACCAGAAAAAAAAACGCGTCAAAGCAAGGTTCAATTGGTGGCATGGCATAGACAAAACTGCACTGAATGGTTGGCAGCTTTGCTACTACAAGCCATTTTCTTCATATGTGACTACTTTGTTACTTTTGCATTACTCATGACTTGCTTCATAAAATCTAAGCAGGGTCTTCCTATGGCTTTTGTCATACTATTAATCGTTACTAACTTAGTAAAATGAAACACGATAAAATACCTTACATTTTTTAGGCTGATTACTAGAGCACTTTAAAAAACTCCAACCTAAATTGTAGGAAGCAAAAAGTTGATAAATGATAATGAAGCTCTTAACGATACTACAATTAATTTGGTTAATAGTCTATAACAACACCGATGAAGATAATAGATATTAACGATACAAGTTTGATTATGAGCATCTTAACGAAACGAGTTTGATTGCCAAAACGAAGCGGTGAGCCGAGTTTTGCGGCAATCAAAAGAGTCTCGTTAAGTGCCATAATCAAACGTGTATTGTTCAATATTTTATTTTCTTCAATAAATTCTGGTTCAATGTATTTTTTATATAAAAAGAGTGCGGTAATATCCATTAACATAGTTAAATACAGGCGCCACCAAATTAAATAACCAACAATTCACAACATTTTGCAAAATTCTCTGGTATTATATCAAACCTGCAAGAAAGATTAAATGTCAAATGTGAGTTCTCAAACATTTACCCTTATCATACGCAGACTCCTAGATAAGCTATAAGCTATCGCAGAATAAATTCGGTGCAATTACAGTGACGTTTCTTTTAATATGTCTATGCAGGTAAATACAACATGTATGTACATAAAGACAGTTCCTCGTACCGAAGTAATACATTAAATTCGATTATATTCACATGAATATTAAATACGCGACGTAATCACCTGGCGTTTAGAAATTTAAGTTTAGCGTTTTATTAATTAAATTACAATGCATTTGATACATAAAGGAAAAAACCGGCATAAGCAGAAATATTTCAAAAAAGTACGTTATCAAACTAATTTACTTTGCTATATTTTTCAAATGCAAGATGTTCATTTGAATATAAATAACTGCATTATCTTCGAATCCAGACTTAGTGCGGTAAGGAAGTCAAGAGACCCATAGTCGAAAGCGAAAACTTCTAGCTACAAATAAGACGTCAAAAAAAAATACCATAAGTAGAAAGACCATAAACAAAAATAACTATGAAAAGCCCTGTAATAAAGGTATCATTAGCTCACAGGTCTGTCTTTCATTTAAAAAGCTTACTTGAGGTGAAAACCGGCGTTCTTGTTCTCCAATCCTACGCAGAATAGTTTGTAGGTGTTAACCCAAAAAATACCTAAAAAATAGAATGAATTTACGTCAAAAAGTTGCCAACACCAACGTATAGGTGCCATCCTGAAACTATCCACAAACAAGAAACTGGGAATACTCAGCTATTCGTCGAAACACAAATCCGCAATTAATTTGGGTTGCAAACGAAGTCCCACAAAATATCGATAAATTGTTTGCTACTTTTTTCTCAAGTTGTCTTTTTTATATTCCTAAGCGACAAAAACAAAAATAGGCTAATAACACCACAAAGTTACGCAATGGCACTAGAATTCCTGATCGCAACTGAAAGTTACTATAAACTGTATGCCATCCAAACGCATAGCTTCACGAACCAGGTACACAATACTCCGAATCTCAACAGAGACCGTCTGAGGAGCTAAGACAGCTTCGAAATATTACGCATAAATTGACATGGGCAAGCCAAATTGGTTTTCACGAACATCAAGTGTCAGTTAGGGTCACTTTTATAAGACGAGAGGCACAGCCATATCTTTAGACGTCAAATATCTAACCTTAAAATGTCAAAAATCACGATATAAGTAATTATCTTAACTGAACTCGTTAATCTGCATATTCTTTTGTAAATTCGCCTAGCACTTGAGTTGCTCAATCTACTGTAAGACAGGGTGCGTAGCCCAAACTTTAGATAATAGCGCACAGCGACCGTAATAAGTTTTACTCACAATTGGTTAATAATAGGTACGTTTCTAACCTTCAAAATAGTAGGAAAGCGAGTCATTGTTTACTTTACTTTCCCAGCTAGCCGGGAAAGATTTTCCCGGCTTGCTAAACGTCACTTTCAATGAACTTGTCATGTTACCTAGCAACAGCGTCGCAGTTTCCTTTGTTAAAGTGACTTATTAAACTGCAATAAAAATACGTATTATTTGAAACTTACTTAATTAAATAAATACTGACAAAAACCAATTGTGAGTAAAATAGTATACATACCACGGTGAAAAGTTTCATTCCTGTCCAGGGTTCCCAGCAAGTTAACAAATTTAAATTCCCTGACTTTTCCAGGTTTTCCCTGACTTAATTTTTCATTTTTCCAGGTAATTTGGTACAGCAGCTATAATTCTGCTCCATTCTGGATTTAGGGCTGGATCAATCCAATCTTTTATTAAACACTGTTTTCTTTTGCGTCATGCTAATACGTTTCAAGTTCTACTAAAATACGCAAACAATGCAAAACGGGCAACCTAGACCAACCTCATAACCTCACAAGTCAAACAGAAACAACACGTGGTTCGCGTCGTCGGCGGTCTGAGCGGAATAAGCAACCAATGTGCGCGTCGCGCGCGAGATTCCACAATTTGAATGCGTCGACTCGTCGTCCGACTGCGAATAAATACACACACACACTGGCGACATTCCATCCTTGTCAACTCAACGCTACTACATAGGGCCAAGACAGAGATAATACGCTGAGCGTAGGTATATTATATCTCTGAAAGTAACGCAAGAATTAAAATAATCATGCGCAGTTTTTCGTTTCCAAAAATTCCCTGACCAAGTGAAAGAGTTACTAATTTTCCCTGACTTTTCCCTGATTTCCCTGACTATTTTTAATTCCCTGACTTTTCCCGGTTTTCCCTGTTTTCCAGGTCGCTGGGAACCCTGCTGTCTCGAGATAAAGTTAACCTCGACGCTACGCGTCTCGGTAAACTACTTAATCTCTCGACAGTAATGAAACACTTCCCACCTTGGTATGTAATATACTATTAATATCAACTCGTCGGTGTTTTAATATATATATTTTTTTAATTATATCATTTACTGTCCACAATACAATAATAAATACACGACTCTATCCTGCTGGCAACTTCTTTGTCCTGTTATAAAAACTATTTTTGGAGTTATCCTTCATAAATATTTGACAAGAAAACACGCGCTTTTTATAAAAAATGAAACAGAATGTTCTATTGTTGGAGCTGAAAGAGTAGCTGCTGGGACGCAGCCAGAAGCGTTCGTTTATCCTGTACATTCTGTAAATGCATTTCGAGGAAACCTTCACTTTTAGCATTGTGCAATATTTTAGCAGCGCCGTCTATCAGCGAACGAGAAAGTGATTTAAAGCATTTTTTTAGGAACGGCTACTTACATAAATTAAGTTGATTGGAAAGTCGCCAACACAAAGAGCTACTCGGACATACCTGGAACAATACAAAGCTAGATTAGGTCACATTAATAAGTTTTGCACTCTTATTAAATGATAACATAAAAAGTGCACGTGCTCCACACCGTTGTGCAATCGTCGAAAGTTAGTTCTTTGTTGGCGGAACAGTCAGTGGCTGCTCGAATGCAAAATGTTATGAGGTGAGCCGTGAAATTACTTCGCAATTTACACAACCACGCTGCTTGAAATGGTTAAATCTGGATGTAAATTATTAATTGCAGGAATAAGACCGGCTTTTTCTACCTCACTGCAAAACAATAGCTATGTTTCAAATTCAAACCCACTTCTAGATTTACGGAAGTGTCATTTGTCGCCCTTTATAACGAAAGTCGATAAATACAGTGTTTTCCGCTTAATCAAAATAGCGACGATACATTTTTAAATGAGTGACTGAAATGAAGAAGCCTTTTCAGCAGTCGGGCGGAAACCATCTTATAAAATAATATTACAGAAACTTTCGGGACTTTAAATTATCAACGGAAATTTCACATCAGTAAGACAACAGAGACAAAACTGTTAGATCTTGGATATTTTTTATATTTTTTTATCCGATAACGTTAAAAAACGACGTGGTGTGTAAAATTAAACGTGCCATCAATTGTCCATTTTGGATGATAAAGTACGGCTACCATAGACAAAGGCTTTTCGCCGAAAATAAATGGTGCCTCAGTACCTTCTAGTTTCTCAAAGGTTTATTGCAGAATATGTTCCATGGTTGTTGTAATAAGTCTACCAACCGTCCACTACTTACCATTTTTAAATACAGTCTCGTATCAATTAATCGCTATCAAATATCGTAAGGGATAAATTCCAGCTTTGGATCATACTTGTATGACAATCTTGTCTCATGTAGCTGTTCTATAGCAATCTTACAATATTTATATTTATATTTCTTTTTTACAAGCTTGTTGGACTCTTCCATAGGCTACATAAGCTACTTTCTGTTGATCTGAATACACTTCGACTTAGTTTTAGTAGCATTCATAGCTGACCGCCTCGGTGGCGCAGTGGGTAGAGTATCTGGCTTAGAATAGGCAATTCTACAGTTCGAATCCGTGACTAGACGGGACCTTTTCTACAACAACTGCGTAACAAGACCCCGCATAAACATATAAATCTAAGTGCACGTGAACCTGCTCCCCTCTGCTTCAACTCAGAATATATTAACCGCTCTCCAGTTCTATTTAGTTGTGTTACAATTAGGGCGTCCATTCACTATTTCGGTAGTTTTCTCTCTTGCCATATATTTTAAATAGGCGATAAAGCACTTTCATTGATTATTTTCTTATTTTTCTTTTCCCGAAAATAATTATTTAACCTGGAGTGACCTCTGGTATTCATATCCATCAACATAAGCAAGTAAAATGCATATTCCGATTTAATTACTAGACCTAATATCGATACGGGAGTAATTATTAATTTCATAGTCTCCTATTACTCTCTAAGGTTAATGAGACGTTAGAGTATACCGATGGGGCCAAAATTAAATACCACAGCAATGAGATAACATGAGTAACAAAATAGAATGCTCGAGTAAGAAAGAGATGGCTATAAGAAAAAAATTTGCGTTAAGCCTACTCGAATATTTGCTACTATATTTATCTCTTTCTTACTCAAGGAATACGTGTTATTTTTTTGTTTATGTTATCTCATTGCTGTGATATTTAATTTTGGCCACATCGGTATTACGATTCTACTTAACGAGTTATCCTAGATATCAAACGTGAAGTAACGGACATTAATTAATACCTTTTATTAATCATACCTACTGAAGAAAGTACTCCTTTCTGCGAGGTAAACTATTTCTGTAATGATCCGAATTTATCAATTATCGCCATTGCTTTAACATGCAACAAATGATTATTTACGTGTTAAATAACTAACTGAAAAGCTTTATAGTTTTTTCTAAAAATGTATATGTTACAGGCAACTTGTATAATTTCAGCCATGTTATCTAATGACTAGGAATTTTATGTAATTTCATAGGTAAATTGCCTAAAATACCAGTCGGTTTGTTTAATGTTTGTCGATATTAAACATAATGCCAGCGAAATTCTCGGCATTATGTAGAATTCCTAGGCATTTTATATGACTGCACGGTTGGAAGCAATATGTATATTACATTTGAAGGTTATGTTAAATAAACCGACATCGCTGGTTCTCTTCTCTAGTCTGTGTGTCGTTCTAGCTTGTTTAGGTTAGTTGAAGCCTTTGATTGTGTAAGTAATATGCCCGGGGTTATTCAGTATTCACCGGTCGTGGCCTGATTCCAGTGATGAGTTCGCCTGCTGAAAATCCCTACAAAATGTACTAGGGTGATGAGTGATGAGAGTGTACTCATTAAACCCGTTGGCTAATGAGTGCTAACTTTTAATTTAAAAAATAAATTTTATGAAATGCCTATAATTGCATGTATGTATTATCGATAACCTCATTTTACCTTGCGGTGTAGAAGCTGGTGCTTTATGCGCTTGCATCTGGCGGTACAATGATCAACTTGCCCCGGATTCGGGATACAGAGTTGGATCGCGCCTTTGGTGCTTGCGCAGCAACCATTGTATGAAGTGTGTGTCATGATGATGTGTTGACCTTGTTACTCCATCTCTAAGGTCTGTGGTTCTGAGTAGAGCATAGTTAATTTGGTGCCAAACTGTGAATGGTCTCACCGAGCCCGATTCCAATCGCCAAAGCTGCGAAAAATTCCGGCCCCTGCGGGATTCGAACCGAGGACTTGCTTAATGCAAGCCTAGCACCTACCCAACTGCACTACGCGGCTTCTCAATGCCCATAATTCATTAGGAAATATATACAGGGTGCTAATGAATTGCAAAGACAACTTTTAAGGGGCAATTCCTTGATCAATTCTAAGATAAAAAGTTCATACAAACATGGGACCTAAACGGCTTCGTTTTCAAGATACGGGATGTTGAAGTTTAAACAATTTTTTTTCAAAAATCTAGAAAACGCCCAAATGTATTCTAATGAAATTTGGTGTAGATTAGTATTTCATAAAGTGGCATTGTTTGGTCAAAATAAATTTAATTTATTTCCATGGCTAAAAAACATTGGCGTACCAGATTTTTTCTAAAATAAGGTAAGTGAGGTCGCCCCGATGCACGCCACTGGAGGAAATAAATTAAATTTATTTTGACCGAACAATGCCACTTTATCAAATACTAACCTACACCAAGTTTCATTAAATACCTCTAGCCGTTTTCCAAATTTAAAAAATATATATTTTTGTTTAAACTTCAACATCCTGTATTTTGAAAATGAGGCCGTTTAGATCACATGTTTTTGTATGAACTTTTTATCTTAGAATTGATCAAGGAATCGCCCCTAAAGTTTGTCCCTGCAATTCATTAACACTCTGTATAATCACCAGGCAATGTATGAAAAATGGTCTTAAGAGATGCATTTCATACTGCCTAAATTTGCAAGGCATTACATAAAATGCATGTATTATACAAGTTGTTTGTAACACATAATAATTTATATATTCAACGTACTCATCGATGTCATTCCTACTACTGGAATCTTTCATTAAAGTTCAAACTCAACGAATACTAGTTCAGTGTGCACCTGCAAGAATTAAAATAAAACAAGTATCAAGAAAGTAAAAACGGTTTTAAAAATTTGGCCTAATAAGAAACAAGTTGTATTTACAATCACAAATTCACTAATTAAACTTGCTAGAAAGTTTTTGTATTGTAGATTGTTAGGGTGATAAAAATATTTTACAAAATTTCCAGTGAAAATATAATGTCGATGAAACAGATGTAACACTCCTCAAACCAATTATTTTTGTAGTAGACCATACAATTAACATTAACTTACATTTCCTACAGAAAAACCCACTCAGCCCACTAATTAAAAAAATTAAGTTATTTTTGTGAACCGTGTACTTCTAACGAAATTAAAGGCTTAAAGTATTCTAGTCAACTTGTAGCATACAATTACGGTTTAGATTCTAGTTCTTGCTGCTATTGAGTTACTTCTTATAGTACCTATACTTAACAACAATACGGGTAGGTATATGTTTGTGGACACATTCATATTCACTACTTCTTATCGGCAAGTATAAAAATTATACTATAAGGAAGTAATAAACTAAGCGTTACTTAATGTAACCCATGACAATAGCTAATAATAATATGCATGCAGCTATCAGCTTGTTGCATATTAATGAGAAATACAAATCGAGGGAAGATTTTATTGAATTTATTTTATTATATATACGTCATATGAATTATGGAAAGCTAATGCACTTATATTTTCTTCATTTCCGTTTTAGGGAGAACCATAGAATTCAATACCACAATAAATTGCTTACCTTTTATTATAAAAATATAAGCTGATTTTATATTATGTATATAAAAAACTAAATACTTGACTCCTGAACCTTGTCGGCACTGGTGTAGTACTGGTTTTGTAGTGAATTTAGAAAACTATCAACCGCGTCTTTAAAAGTGAGATCTCGACTACGGCCCGTAAACTTTGGTATCTAGAAAGACATATCGGTTAACATCGCGAGGTTTCGGTTTGCAATGTCTGGTCTTGTCAGCAAAGACTTAATTTAAATTTTTAGTTTAAGTCGATATCCTATGCTAGCAATCGAAATTTGACGAAATAAAAAATCAAGTTAAAGCTTAAGATCTAGCTTGTGTTAAAATCTTGAATTCTACTGAATATGTTCAATTTATTGCATACCAACATCTTATGTTAATTGTAGATATGTCACATTAGAAACCACGATTTTGTTCTTAGGTCAAAACTTGTGTTGGAATCCCACCTTCAAGTGTAGAGTTAGAAGTCAGGGATTGTGTTGTCGATATCTCGTATTGGAAGTCGAAGCTTTGTATTAGATGACGAGAACTCGTGCTGGAACATAATATCTTCAATTGAATTCAAGAGTATATGTTAAATACCAATCTCTTATGTGTTAATGTCTGTGTTAGAAGTTCAGAATTTGAGTTGAAATAGACAATTTCGCACTGAATCCGAATTTCGAGATTTTGTGTTAAATACTAAGATATTGTGATATTATCTTGTGTTAATTGACGATATCTCGTATCCGTTATCGGAATTTTGCGTTCAGAAATGGTGTTAAAATAACATTCCGAATTCACCTCGAGGTCTTATGTTAACTGTCGATATTGTTAGCCGTTGAACGCTTGAAAAGAGAATAACGATAAAATATACTGACAACAACCGTGAAACACTTCAACATACGCCGAATAGCAAGCTGTGAATACTTAAAACAATCCCGTAACCAATACCATTCAACGGGTCAGCTAAGTTGCTCCGCAGGGGAAAGTGATCAAAACCAAATATGGGCGCCACCAACTTGATTTACTCAACAACTTGCGAATCTAAGTTGGAAGATTCGCCGGTGATACGATAAATCACTCAAACCCAGTACTAACCCGGGGGTGTATACACGCTGAGATTACAATATCACGTATGTAATTTTTAATTTGAAATGTAAGTTTAACGGACAACTAAGCAAAGCACAAGGTACTTAGGAAATATGCATATAAATCACGCCTGTCTTAATATATAAATGGTAAAATCGGCACTTATTAACGCCGATGCATTTTTACAGTATATGGTCGTAGCTTATCTGTTGGATCCAGCGTCGATCAAGAAAGCTAATGTGGCTTCAACCTCATCTAGTTACTGTACAGAATGGTACCAACGGACAATTCGTGCTGACTACAAAAGCGAAGTCAAAGCTGGACCGTGCTCACCACCATAGTCCATAATGAGATCCAAACTTCATACATAAATAAAAGAAAAGCCTTCAATACGAAAACTCGAAAACTATAAAAATCTAAAAAGTCCTAAAATTCTAGAAAACTAGAATAACTAAAAAAAATGCCATTAGCGTACAAGTGAGGAGTGCCTAAAAACTACTCACTTCTGATGTAAATTGGCTTAACGTTCTTTCTCCAGTGATACATAGCACAATTAGAAGCTGCACCTATGGAAGCCATCTAGCATAAAATTAAACTGTGTAAAGCCAAATTGCCAACGCATGCCCTTACGGCCTGACTCGGCAAGAGCTACAGTTTCCATCTACATCAACCAACACGTTAGAAACCGTGATGGTGAATTAAAAGGTCAGAACTTACGTTGAAATCTCAACTTCAAACCAAAGTGATGCGTAAAAGTCAGAAATTGTGTTAACTGTCGATATCTCGTATTAGAAGTCGATAGATTGTATTACATGTTGATAACGCGAGGTGGAATATAAATTCTTAAATTTGATTGAAGATTATGTGTTAATATTGTGTGTTAAAAGTAGAAATACTGTGTTAGAAGTCGAAAGTGTGTATTGAAAGTCACAATCTCGCAAAGTATTCGGATTTCGAGATTTTGTGTTAATGCAGAGATCTTGTGTGAGCTGTCGATATCGTGTCTTAGAGACACACATTGTGTGTTAATTGTCGACATTTTCTATCCGATGTCGAAATTTTGTATAGAAACCCAGGACTTCTGATTTAACTGGAAGTCTCGTGTAGATATCCTGTATTAGAAGTTCATAAATTGTAATCGCGATTATTTAAGTCGAGATTTCGTGTTAAAATAGCCGGTGGAGTTTAGTATCTAAAAAGACATGTCGGTTTACAATACAAAATATCACCATACAAAGTCTAATGTTTTCAGTCAAGATCTCTTGTTGTCAATCCAAGTCTCGTGCATTAAGTCCCGATGTTGTGTTCTACAAATCATGTTGCAGATTGTTACGGTATAAAAAAGGACTTTACGACACCCACCCAAGGTGAGCATCGCACCACGGAATCAGTCCTGAAAACATGACACACTTGCCCTGAGATCGGTTCGAAATAGGCTAATAGGCCACGGCTGGAACGCTCAGGGAGTCGGGCGTGAGTCACACGATACGTTCTGGGCAAGCGCGTTGTGGCATAATATATACGGGGTATGTCGAAATTATGAGGGCGCCACCAAGCCTGTCTTAACCCGGCTAACCGGGCCTGGACGGTTAGACGGGAGCGAAGCATGCAAAAATACTCCGCCAATAAGATTATTCAAGAGTTGCAAGGTCAAACAACAACTTCGGGATTGCCTTAAGCAAGGATTGTGATTAGGTGTCCATCCGACCACGACTACGCAGCTGTCCCACTCACCTGCACGCTCACAGCTTCCTCGTTCCGTCGTACAATAATTCGTACAATAAAGGGACGTCTATCTGTAACAGAACATGCACAAACCGAAACAAACAATAGTTCCCTTAACTAACCAATCATATATTTCACTTCGAGTTACAATGGGGTAGCAGAATGCGTCGCCCTGTATCTAACCTTACTCTATAATTAAGGGCACCAGCTGGCACGCGCGCTCTAAGCTTAACGACAGATGTTGAACATTAGTGAACAGCAATAATAGGTACAAAGATACACATTGCCTTATGCAAGGGCAGCGACGATTTACATTAGCCTTCACGGCCTGAACTGTCTGCAGTCTGAATGAATGCACTAGCGTAGTAATGAATAGGTACAAAGATACACATTGCCTTATGCAAGGGCAGCGACGATTTACATTAGCCTTCACGGCCTGAACTGTCTGCAGTCTGAATGAATACACTAGCGTAGTAATGAGTAGTAATGAGTAACACTCGCGTTCACAGCGGTAATCAGGTTAAAGGCACATACCTTAATGCGTGGGCGGCGAGGGAGCCTGGTACAGCTGAGTTGCGACGAGCTGCAATCGTAGGTGGTAGGTACCTTCGGTGTTACAACGGCGAAAGGGGGTGAATGCATAACCGCCTCAATGGCGACGGGAGACGCGTCAAGACGCGTACAACGGGACGACGAAAATGATGGGGCCTCACTCGTTCTGCTGAACCAAATCCTCGTAGGTCGAGATGAAGGGGGCACGACCCCTCACTAATAGTAGCAGGAACTGGGCTCCAAAACACCCACGTTACGCCGAAGATCACTCGACAAATTTCGAATCACCACCACCACACACAAGCGCTCTCTGCCACGGGCTCTGGAAGACTCCCCGAGGGAAGCGTCGGCAAAAGGTCACCTTCGCCGCGTCCCCCCCACGTGACTAAACCACAGCGAATCGCAAGGCGATGAAATGAAACCAACCAATGCGGGCCACGCTGGTATCACGCCGCCACCGCGTGCTAAATGAAACAAACCAATGCGGGCCACGCTGGTATCACGCCGCCACAGCGTGCTATTCAGAATTCAGAAAAACGCCATCAGAGGAGAGCTCCAACCGACGACAAATACTGCTTTTTAGGCTAACTATGTGCGAAATCGTGATTCTGGAATTAGGCGATGGAGCCAAATAAAGAGCTAAAAGGGCTTAGCATACGGGCACGCTGCTCTAAGCTTAGGCGGCTATTCAAAATACCAAAATGACCTAACTAACGGCGTGAAATGCGATTAAGCATCTGCGACAGCAAAATGACTTAACAAGATTAAGATCTAGACCTCTTGCTGGAGGTTAAAATCTGGAATTCTATTGAACATTTTGTGTTAAATGCTAGCATCTTGTGTTAATTTTAAATATGTCGTATTGTGTACTGATATATTGTGCTAGATAGAAGTAGAAATATTGTGTTGGAAGTCCAGAGTTCGTGTCGAAAGTGAAAATTTAAAATTGAATCGAATTTCGAGATTTTGTGTTAAATGCAAAGCTCCAGAAGTAAAGATCCCATGTAGAGAAGCCTCTCTCTTTCAAACGATTCTTTTTGAACATAAATGTATGACGCAATTAAAAACCAAAGGATTCAAGTCAATAGTATGGTAAACGTACTCACTACTACATACAAACCTCTATTGTAATTAATACAACAACCATGATAAGGTATTTGTAGCGTATTCAATACCGTTACACGGGACTGACTGTAAAAATATATACTAAGGAAATAGTATTTATGGTAACCTTAACATTATCAAGAATTTTATGGAATCTCTAAAACGATATTTTGATCACGTCTGGCATTTTGCGACAAATACTATTTTATTTGCCGTTAGGAGTAAACGGGATTAAAACGTCAAACTTTCAAGCTAAATCTCTGTTGCGCAAACTTTTACTGCTATAAATCGCAAGTTCAGGATCACTTTGGCAGTAGCATTATATTCATAAATCAAACCGGGATGTCAAGGTTCTGCACACACGTGGGATTCACGGCCAAGAGAAGATGCAAATTAATGTTAGATAACGCACAGCCGTATATGTTATTGATACTTTCCTTTCCAATGTCGGCTCTGAAGATTTGCATGCCACCAGTAGTAAGAGGTCCTTTCGAACCTTGTTCGCCTACCATATACATTTCTCTAAATTCCATAACTTTTCGAAGTGTCGTGCACATTTATCAGTCATAATAAAAAGGAGCAGTGAAAGTCGCAGCGCATTATGCATTCGCACACTCGCTAGATTACGATTTTGTTAGCCGTTCGCGGACGTCAGTGATAAATGTGGGCGACTCTTCTATGCAACCTTTTTATGAAAGTCGTAAGAAACGGTAAAGCGGATCTTCAATGCGTTCAGAGCTCGAGCCGAAGGGGAAGTGCGCAGTTTGCTTGGTTAAGCGTATCACTGATACCAATTGGAGTTCCCGATGCGCTAATGCACCTGGTAAATATGCCAGGTGCATTAGCGTGTTGGGAACAAACGCCAAACCAGGAAATAGGGTTAGGTAGAAAGTTTGGATGTACGAAGACTGGCTGGAAAATTAGACAAATTCCAAAAAAAGCACATAAACCACAAGGAAGTTGCGCAACTATACACCTATCGAGATTTAGGTGCGAAAATAAGATCGGAGCCGGTCCTGGGTATGGGGAATTTAGAGTGGTAATGCGGGGGGGGGGGGGGGAGGTTGCATTCGATTTTTTTCGTAAAATGTTGTGTGACACCTTAAAAAATGGGCTTTAATAAGCTTTCTAATCACATCGGAGAAATGAGACAGGTATGAATGATGTAATTATTATAAAAATAATAATTAAAGTGCTGATACCATTAAGATCATTGAAGACACATTTATCATTTTATAGACAATCGTTTATACACGAAAGCTGTAAAAATAATAATGTTAATACATGACGTATATTTCTATAAATATATTGTTCCATGATAGAATAAACCTCGGAATAAATGAATAATCTTCTTTTAAAATGTAAGTGTTTTATTACGAGCATAATAATGATTTAGATTAAAAAAGATTTCAAAAGAGTACAAAAATATAATTTAAATTCGAACAATATTAACAAAATCGATAGTAGATTCATCTTATATTCTAAATTAATCTAAAATGACTCAGTAGAACAAAACAAAAGAGACCAAAAAAATACTTCAATACTACTTTTCTGGCTTTTAGAGTTGCAAATTCATCTATCGTTTTTGAAAAATCTATTTTCTCAGATATTTCATGCTCAATAGAAATAGGTGCAAGACTACTTAGTCTTGATTGAGCCATGGTAGATCGTTGATAATTTTTAATTATTTTAAGTTTTGAGAAACTCCTCTCACCAGTCGCTACGAAAACTGGCAGTGTCAAAAAAACCGTCAAGGCAATGGTAAAATTTGGGACAAGGCATCAAATCCACATCTACAATTTTTCGTAAAATCTGA
This sequence comes from Agriotes lineatus, assembly GCA_940337035.1. Taxonomy (NCBI): domain Eukaryota; kingdom Metazoa; phylum Arthropoda; class Insecta; order Coleoptera; family Elateridae; genus Agriotes; species Agriotes lineatus. The sequence goes on along the minus strand of OW679194.1, from coordinate 16,907,248 downwards.
AAGGGATTACTCAAAACAACAGGAAAAATTTCCAGGTACGACAATATTTCATTATATAGTTATTGCCATTTAACTGTCATTTAACTGAAGCTTTATGTCCACATCCATACATGATTTCATTGGCGAGTCATTATCCATTTCTTTAAAACTGTATAAAAAGTTCAACAGAGATTCACACTCTTTTACTAATTTAAACCTTTCCTCAAGAAAATTATTCATGTGATCTAAAATCGTAAAATAGAAATTTATTTTGAAACATTGTTTAGGATCTGCAATCGAATTATCTTTACTTTCATACAAAAATTGACGTGGTTTTTTTACTGTGCGAATTGTAGAAAATTCTGGCTCTATTTGAATTTTCTCAGCTTCGTTAAGGGCATCACTAATAAATATATTGAAACATTCACTGTTTCTTTTTTTATTAGTGCTATTTTGGAGATTTTTTAACGCGTAGACACATTAGGCTGCTAAGTTTAATTTTGCGTTTTGAAGCATTTTACTAACAATATCTACCTTTGAAAGTAAATTATGTCAAATAATTATGGAACAAATAAATTTGAAAGTAGATATTTTTTCTGCCAGCCAATGAGCCATATTTTTTGTTTTCAAGTCTCGGGTAGGATCATTTATTAATTCTGTTAAACTATCAATGATGTTTTTCATGTTGACGCGTAATGGTCTTATAGCTTGTATTCTATTCTCCCATCTTCCATCTTGTGTCGCTAAGATCTTTGAGAGTTAATTTAGAAATGTGGTTTTTCAAGATATTCCATCTGTATGGGGAAGCAGAAAAAAAGTTATGTACTTCCTGAATTATTCCAAAAAAATCAAATATTTCTACGCTAATATTTTGCTATGAAAATCCAAGAAGATACATTGGAAAGGTGATCTTCCTGCCAAAATACTGAAAAATTACTACAAATTCGGAATTTAGCTGGGAAAACTGACTAAATTATCATAAATGCTTGCAAATCAGGGAATTACCTCACAAGTAATAGATGTTCTTTTATTTATCTGACAGATGAAGTTAACTAGAGGTATCGGTTTTGATTCACCGCCCTGGCCGTTGACCGCCCGCGTGCCCCGCGTTTGCCCTCCGCTAGGGCCGGCCCTGAATAAGATCATTGTAGAGTAAAAGAAATATCAGTTTACAGAATTATATATATTAAAAGATAATTTATTTCTTCGAGCTTTTGATAGGCTCACAAGTAAAAAAAATAGGAAACAGTCAACTCTAGGATATTGTATTGCGTTCCTGCCCTACTAAATTAATTTTGAGTAAGTGAGCAGGTTGTTATAGTCAACTTGAGCATATTTTGACGTTAGCCTATAATTGGGAAAGAATCCTATAAAGCTATGCCTCACCTGAGTTACCCTTAAACGCACTTAATTCTATACAAGGATGCAAGGGATGTGAATTCTGATTTCTGCTACGATTATCGTGTAATAGCAGTTTTGCTTATGGTGGGGACTACTAACTGCGTTTACGCATCGAGTTTTGTTGGTCTCCTGAAAGAAATTTGCTTTGACGTTTGAAGGTTAGATAGTTGACGTTCTAGTCTCATAAAAGTGACCCTAACTGACAACTGATTCGTAGTAACTTTCAGTTTCGATCAAGAATTCTAGTCACATTGCGTCACCTTGTGGTGGTATTAGCTTATTTTTGTCGTCCCTTAGGGATAAAAACACAACCGAATAGCGTGAAGTGCAATAAATTCAGCGATGCTTGATTTCTTCGTGTCAGGAGAATCTTACGAACACATACATAAAATAACAAATATGAACACCGAGACTGTAGGTAATCCTGAAAGTGTAAAATTGGTGTAAGTACTTAAAAAACGTAATAATATATCGAGAGATTAAAAAAACTGGTCCTCAGTGTGCTGTGGAAATTCAAACGTATGAATAATATGTTGGTAGCACTGTAAATCTATGTCAAATTTGAGGTTAGCAGATTAGGTTTTGTGTCAGTCTGTGTCAAAACTGACGGAAAACCTAACCTGATAACCTCGAATTTGACATAGACTTACAGTGCCACATTCATACGTTTGAATTTCCACAGCACACTGAAGACCAGTATTTTTTTTGATCTCTCGATACAATATAAAATAAAATAAGATGTTCACTAAGTCGTGAATATTCATGTTGGCAACTTCGTGATGCAATTTCATTCCATCCTTTAGGTATTTATTGAGTCAAACACCTCCAAATTATTCTGCGTAGAACTAGAGAACGTATTACGCTAAAAAGCAGTTTTTATCGCGAGTAAGCTATTTAAATAAAAGACACACCCGTGAGCTAATGACACCTTTATTAAAGAGCATTTTATGGAGGGTTCTTTTTAATGGTGGTTTTTTTATTTGTTTTTTACTTCCTTTTACAATAAAGTAAGTATTGGATTCACCCCAAAAATTCGAAATTGAGTTTTCAACAGATCTTCACGTTTCAGAGTCCCCTGAACCCAAAAAACATATTTTTTTTCATTGGTCTGTCTGTCTGTGTGTCTGTGAACAGAATATCTCAAAAACTAAAAGAGGTATGGGGTTGAAACTTCATATACAAGTTTTGTGTACTATGTAGATGTGACAGCAAGCTTTTGAAGAAAATTGCATAACCGGAAGTAGGTGTTTACTCTTGTGATTTTACAGTTTTTTCGATTTTTTCAAAAACGGCTGGAACGATTTTTTTTAAACTTCTCATTTTTATTACATTTTTAATGTGTATTGATGTGAGATAGGTGATTTTCCAGTTGAATACTTGTAAAATTGGTTTCTTTTGTTTTTTTTTCTATTTTTTTTATTAACTCCTATTTTAAATAGAACACCGGGTATATTATTAAATTTTTGAAATCAGCTTAAAATTCTACAGAAAATTTGTCTCTTCACCTAACGCTCTATTTTGCACTGTTTTTGTAAAATTTGTAATTTCTGAAAATTTTTGACAAATGCTTAAACATTTAAAATCAAATTTTTGGCCAATTATAAGATCACTGTAAAAGGAAGTTGTGTGCGTGTATCACACCAGATTTTTTTGGTTTTGGTGTTTGGCCCCTTCTTTGAGTCTAGGCATCGTAGTCGTCTGCATTGGGGTTTGGTTGCCGGACAAGTTTCCTTGTCGCAGTACGCATGGATTCTAAGAGAAGCCACTTATTTATATTCAGTAGTAATACAATAAGTATTTTGTTATTATCGTGTTATATTTCGACAACTTGTTGCACAATAATAACAGAGTGTCAGTTTGACAGTTTAAATAATCCGACCGCGAAGAGGGAGGATTATTCTGTCAAATTGACAGGATTTGTTATTGTGGGGGAAGTTTGAGAAGTGCGCATTGTATTCGATTTGATTATTTTTTGAGTAAACTTCAAAAATAGAAACAAATAAAGATTTTATTAACAGCTTCAATTGTTTGTATTGACCTAACACAAAGTCGTCTCCATGGTAACAACATATGAGTTTAAAGTTGTTTAACGCGTTGCCCAGTGAAGTTACTCTAGTATATTCGATTTTGTATAATCGAGATTATACAAGATAACTTAACTAAATCCAGCCTTCTGATTAGTATATCGGTACGAATAAAATAATCAAATAACCATTTTGCATTTTGAAAAATATAGTGACACGAATAAGTTTGATAATGTACGTTCCTCTGGGAAGCCATACCCCCAATGTCGATATAGGGGTAACTTTGACAGTTTGAGACGCCAGACCGGAAATGCGTTGGAGGGGTTCGAACCTAATAAACTGCGCGTACGCGATCCTGTGGGTGTATATACAGGGGTCGGCAACCTTTTTCGGACGGCGGGCCATTTTCAAAATAATTTTTTTTATGCGGGCCGCACATTCAAATGTAAGTTAAATAGTGCTTTTACGAGTATATCATATATTGTAGTGAAACGTCATCAGGCTGTCAACATGAACGCACATATGAACATACAGTAGCAAACTGGCGAAATGAAAGAATTAGTGATGGGCCTATCCGGAATGAATAATCGGAAAGTTTCCGATTGTTCAAAAAATTGGAAGGTTCCTATTACTTTTCGGAATTCGATTATTTTACTGTTCGGTGCACAAAATTCGGAACTTTCGGAATTCGATTATTTTACTATTCGGTACACAAAATGAGAAAACGAAATGCCAATTTGAACTGAACGGAATACGGAATGTTGTATTGACTCACTTGACTGCTATATGCTGGTTGGCGAATGTCGACGGGTCGCGCCGTGTGCGCACGTGTATGATACGTGAATGGCACTAATGGCAGTGGTATTTCGTAGATTAATTAGTAGATAGTACACCTACAGACTTCAAATTCAAGTATTGTTTTATACTATCTATTATGTACTTTATGTGCTATTAAACTTTAAAACATCACTACCATTTTCCGAAAGTCTATTAACGTAACTACTGTAATAATTTGAAAAAATATTCTATTTCCTCATATCCCACTGTGCCACTCAAACTCATAAATTGTTTTTTAGGATACTGCATTGCTAACTAGCGTCTACATAGTTACAAACGAGTCCGGTAACAATGTAAACGCTAGTTACCAATGCAGTATCCTAAAAAATCTTATACGATACACGACCGGTAGAATTCTTATGGCCTTGCCAAACATACAGGTCTCGCCCTACGCTTCGACCTGTAAAGTATTGGCGCGGCCATAAAAATGTTGCTACCGGTCTAATAACGTAAATAGCTATTACTGACCGTCATACAAACCCAAACAATAGATGCCAAAGCAGATAAGGGCTTACGGCGCGACGGCGAGTGCTCTCATCGTAAATTTGCACGCACTTCATCTTCCTTCCGCTTGTTGTTATTTCTCTCGTTTTCCCTTGCTTGCATTTACGGAATGTAAAATAATCGCATGATATTCCGATTTTATAAACATTCCGAAATGGAACATTCCGATTATTGAAATCATCCGATTATGCCCATCACTAGAAAGAATGCTACACTTGCTAAGCGAGACGTCGTATTCGCTGGGGAGTGGGGATTAAACTTGCGCAGTAAAATAGGTTTCCCACTATGCTCCTGTTTGTCACGCATTTTTGTCACCGGCCACATTTCGGCACGCTTACGCTCTAAGTTTGTTGATTTTTCCTAAAGTTATATTGGTGCTTTGGCGGGCCGCGCAAAAAGTTGCAAAGGGCCGCATGCGGCCCGCGGGCCGCAGGTTGCCGACCCCTGGTGTATAAGATTCCACAGTTGACGTCAAAGGTTAACAAGCCCATACCAAAAAGTAAAAACGATGCCCAATGGCACAAGTTCTGTTTCTTAGCTCTGGATCAGTTTTGGCCTAGAGACGCCCTTCCAGGCGATTTTAATTAAACTTGTAATTCCTCAACTTTTTTAAACCTCAGACCAAGAATGTTAAAATGTTCTGTGTAAATTCATATGTTCAAACTCGAAAATTATTGCAATCACCAGATTATACACACAATAGATAACAATACTCGTTCTAATCTATTAGGAAAGTATGTTACAAGACTTGCTCCACACAAAAGAAACTCCGAATTACACACTTGCTCGGTTAGAAAACCGCATCTCCATCTAAACTATTGTCGCAATAAACAAGGAATTCGCCATATTCAAGTATTTACTCGCATAAAATGCCATAAAATCTCTTTCAGTCAGCAGTGAAAAGAAACGACTAATAACAATGCAAGGAAATCGTTATCGGTTGAAGTAGAATCCACAGCGGCACGCTTGGGCGGTGAAACGAAAAATTGCAGGCCTGCCACACTTATAAACATTAGCAGACTCTTGGACGTTTCGTGCCATTTTGCCTTCGCCCAGTAACCCGAATCTAACAGCCGTAATGGGTCGTGAAACCCTGCTGCCGTAACGCGAACTAGTCGAATTTTCACGCCTTTTGGAGGAGAAATTTCTTGCAGTTCGGACAACTGATCGGCTCGTTAATTATGCCTTTTTTACGACGGGTTGCGAAAGTTGTATGGGCCACCGGTCGCAGGAATGCTTCGCGCTGCACCGAATAGGCATAGGCCCAACGGAACTAGTTTAGCAACGCTGGACTAATAAAATTGAAACTGCTAACACGATTGCAGTCATTACCTCGACAACAAACCACTTTCACGACTTTGTGCTCAAAAATCTGTGCTTTACGATTTCTGTTCTTGCCGCAAGTTGGCTAGTCTCGATATACGTAGGAGCAAGTTTAATTTCTACTTTGTGTTCCAGAACCCACGCCACCGGACCAGGAGGCTTCATATTTGAATGTGGCTAGAAGGACGATAGAAAAGAAAATGAAGAACTAGGTGCAGTTTCTTCCAAAAATTGTAAATTGAGATTCGCGATGCAATAAAGACTTGGGAATTTTGAAAACATGGTTTATGAAAATAACTGTTTGCACATGTATACAAAATTATTGTTTCTAATTTTCCAAGCTAATCTCATTTCATTTATACTATGCTACAACTCCTTTACATAAGAATTTCATCTTTTACGAATCAACTAAGAATTATTAGTAATCCGTCGGAGTCGTATGAAGTCAGATGGAAGTTAGTAAACGACCGTGCCAACGCTCACGGTAACCAAATGCACAATTTCCTTAAGAAGATTATACAATACGCCAAAACCCCACAGAACACGTCTGATGAGCTAAGACAATACAAGATATCACGCACAGATTCAATTAGATACGTTCAACAATGTATTACTGTCAATAAATTCACACACATAGAACAAGAGGAACTGCCTATTGCACTCGAATGCCAGCTATCAACCTTCAACATGTCTAAATAACCACTTAATTTTTCAGAGAAGTATTGAGCTGCCGGGACTAATTAATCGACCTAACTCTTTCAGAAGGGGCTTAACAAAACCAGGAGTCCTAGCATACCTCGAGGAGAGATGCTGCGAGAATCCAGACATCTCACATGACCTGCAACGAACATCAACATTAACATGTGGCAGTTCAAATCACCTATATCCTTTTAAGTTAGCATAGCCAGTAAGTAAGAAACTAAGGTGAATTAGTTCGCTAGAGCTACTGTTAGAAATAAAGCCAAACAACTCTTTGAATGAATTATAAATTGTAATAATTTTTGCTCTACACCTGTAAGGAAGTAAATAAATAAATAACATATTTAGTCCTGAAACATTTATTAAAACTTTGTACAGGTTGAAACAGCAGGTCATTTTGAACATGTATAATTGAGAAAACTGTTAAATATCTTACATATTTTATTAGTTAAAGCATCAACTTTCTGTCTGTTAAAATTAAAATATTAATTAATTCTTTACTCAAGTTAACAATGGAAATTTGAGTTATTACGCACAAAACTATATATGTATACTAGGTGTCTGGTGACGTAAGGTCACTACTTCACTTAAATACAGGAGAAGTGATTACAAGTAGAAATAGAGAGTAAAAATTTTACTATTTTAACTATTACAGGAATTAGAGATGACTTCGACCGTGGGGTGTATTCCTCTATTGCGTTTTCCCCTCATTTTCAAATATCCCTACAACATTTTATTGCCCTGCTACAAGTCGTCCCTGATCGTCGGTGAACGTCTCTAGCTCTAAGATGCTGCCTGGCGTTTAGTTAAAAAAATATTAATAATTTTCGCTTTGTACTTTTGTAGGAGGCACATAAGTGTTCGAGCTTCATCTGCTTGGTAACTCAGTCTTCGGAGGACCTTCTCGTTAGTAGTATGATCCACCCACAAGATCCGAAGTAAGCGACGGTAGTTCCACATCCCGAAGGCTTGTACTCTCTTCTCCGTATCTTCAGACATGCTCCAAGCGTCGACGCCGTAGAGTATAGTGAAGAAGGCATAACACCTCACGATTTTCTTTTTCAGACCACTCTAAAATCTCGACAGCTTAGAAGTGGACGTATCTGTGTGAGTGTAGCTCTGGCTTTCACAACACAGCACATCATTTCTATAAAATGATCGCAGTTCTTGTTGATAACCGAAGTATGTGAACTTAGTCAACGTCTCGATCGATTGGTGGTGCGTCATGAAGATTTGAGGCGGCACGGCGGCACAGCTCTCCTACTGATGATCAAGTATTTGCTCTTTTTGTTGTTCACGACCCGTGTAGTAGACCCTGGTAACAAGTCCTTGAAATCCCACCAGGCCGTCCGCCATTAGCGTTGATCTTAATGTCGCGCAGAACTTCCTCTAGTACTTCCCTGAATATTTGCTGTGAATACAGATTAAAGAGCAATGGTGACAAGCAACCTTGTCTTACGTCAAACTTGATTTGTACGGGCTGCGATGTCCACAAGTGCAAGGGTGGACTCCTGTTACATACCGAAGTTGTCAAGTAGCCAAAGGTAAATATTGCTTCTCACACAATATCTAATCCTGGCATAACTATACGAACTTACGAACTTGTGCAATTGCACAATTACACAGAGATGCTGAACTAAACTTTCAAAGATGCCAAAAGATTTGAATCCACATTTAGTGAGCCTGCGGAAAAATCTGCTACAAAGCATCAGCAGCAATCTCCCAATAAATTTCCCAAAATGGACACAGAGCATCTCTCCCTTTATACACAGATTGGTGGTGTATAATGGCAATAAAATCAGCTGGAATAGAGTTTATGGACTTTCTATGCGTTAGACAGAAATAAAGGAATATGCGATTGACATCTAGTATCCGCAGAATCCAGATGTATTGTTTTTAGAAATCACTCAATTCTAGAATACTAGATTTTAAGTAATATATGCCAATTTCTGTTTAACTCATACAAAGCTCTTAAACTATATTTTAGCTCATTTGACTGTTCACATGTTTACATTCTTCTTCTTCTTCTCCAGCCATTAGTCGTCCAACTTTGGACATAAGCCTCCCTCATTTCACGGCATTGAGTTCTATTTTGTCTATGTTTACATTATTCACCAATAATCTGTATATTGGACTATATTAAATCGTCTGTTATATTAATGAAATATCAGCAATAATTTGTTGGCTTCAATTTGAGGCCATATAGCATTAACTACTTTTTTATGAACTTGATATTTGTTTTGTTCAGATTGTCCCTATTAGAATTATAAAAAATTTGGTAAAACAAAAATGTTTAAAGGAATTATAGTAATTGCCATTTTGACCTCGCGCATTTCAAATGAACATTCTAAAATATAAATTTCTGATATTGCGATTGTAACAGATAATAAAATAGGGAGTAATTTTTATAGAATCCTGTACACACATGTAACGAATATATTATCTACCTATTGTAATAAATGAGGGGGCCCGGTGAAACTAGTAAGGAAATATTGGCTTCTTTCAATTTCACTCCTTACGCCTGCAGCAACATGGGCGAGATAAATTAAAAAGTAGATGAATATTCACATAATATGTTTTACTATCAAATTTAAATCTAATGTTATTTAGATATTCTAAATTTGTATGGGATTGGTCAGGTTTCGGTTCAGGAATTCCAATAATATTTTGTGAACCAACAACAATTAAAAGCTATTCTAAATTTATGCGCTGCATTTGCATTCTTATAAATATTCCACATTCAGAGGAGAAGGAAATGAATCAGCAATAGTCTATACAAACTCATCCCGTCACCCACATTCTAAAATCGTGTTTGAAGAGTCGATTAGTGATAGATATGGTTAATAACTGCAGTTTCTCTGGGTTTTTACTCCTAGGCCACATTTAGAAAAGTGAAAAGAAAACGAAAGTGAGATTAAAATTAATGAACCCAACATTATCATAATGTAAATTCCTTCAGATTTTAAATTTAAATTAGTCACATAATAAAAATTGACTATCCTCGAAACTGCTCAATTTTATTATCTTTCGCCAAATACATGTAATCGTTAGATCATTATTTACAAGAACTGCGACAGCAGTTTCACCATCGCGCTAAGCGTAGACGATAGCTAATCAATTCCTCCTAAAACTCCTAAATTAATCGTTAAACTACTGTTTCCGTCGGTTTTCGCAGTTATTCACCTGTAGCGGTGAATAAATTTCCAATCGCAGAGGAAACAAGCAGGGTTTACGAACTTTCTTCTTCTCATTGGTTGTAGCCGAACTGCGATTGTTGGCAGATTGTTCCGCTATTGAGTTCTGGTGCATATTTGCAGCAAATCAGATTAGTGCAACGGAAGTGCAGGGAAGCAGATCGGCGGAAATTGGTCGTGCACAAATACGAAAACTAATTTGCATCGAACTTGAAAGAACGAGCAAACTGCATGTACCAGAACCAAAAGAAAAATATTCAGAATTTAAATCTCGCCTCGCATTAAAAATCAAGGTTAGGTTTTAATTGGTATCAGGTGTAACTTCACTAGGTAATCGAAATAACAGCTGAAGTAAACAAACTGAAAAGTTGAAAGTTAAAGTTTTCGCATGTCAATCTGTCAAGGTAAGATAATTGGGTGGATTAGATTATTAAAGCATCGTATAACTGAAAAGTTTTGTGCTTTGTTGAAAGTAAAGTGGTACAGAACTGACAGGAAATTTCCAGGTGCTTGTAATTATAGTCCAATTTGAAAGATACAACGAACAAGACTACATTTCTACGTACAAATTTCGGTAGTTATCAATATACTGTTGCTAATCGACGTTGAACGTTATAACAAAGACTATAACATGCAAACTGTAACTATTTACCAAAGTAAAAATATGATGGATGTGTCGATTGTAATTGGCCCGACCAAAGATACTCACCTGATTTTTTTCTGTGCATTAAAATAAATATTTCCAAATAAGTTTTACAGTTAAATTGCTTTCGCACAGTACTCTGTTTATATGTATTAAAATTGCTTCATTAAAATGAGCGCCCAATAAAAGCTTGTAACTATATAAACCGATATTAATACACTGAAGATCGTTAATTACTCCTCCACTGTTAAAGTAACAGGTACTAATAATACCCTCGCAACAGTTGTGCAAATCTGAGTACGATACCGAATCTATATTTGCCTATAATTAAACTCGTGAGTTATAATCGGTTTATTGTATACGAATTTCGGCCCACGCAGAAGTTTTGGCTCGGTATATTGAATTTACTATATTGGAACAATGCTGCTCGTTGCTTTAGTCGATGCGCTTAGAATTTTGCATTTCTATAACTATTCAGCATAGCAGCATATATGTTTGACTTACTAGCAGGGGAGAGCCGTACTACTAGACCTCGCCTTAGCTTCAACGACTTATTTTTTTATGCGAATATATGGAAATCGGAAGCTCTAACTGCCCTCGTTGGTATAGGAGTTGAGTCTGAATTCTTGAAGCATCATGGTCCGAGATATGTTATGTCTACCGGTCTTGTTAGCTCCTAGGCAAGTGATATTTCGATTATCTTGCTCTGGTAATTGGCATGCTCACCTGTTTGGCTTATAATTAAGAGTGATTGTCACATTTTGAAGATTAGGTAGGGATAATATGGCAGTGGCAATTTAGGAGGTGTCACTTGCACAGCAGAACTGACACTACTTGACAGCTCATGCACTCTAATCCATAGTTTGAGGTATCCAGTCAATTTGAAAGAACTACCTCGTATAGTCTTAGCTGATAGAACGGTTTTAGTGAGTTTTCCGTGTGAGGCCGTGAGGCTATGCGATTAGGTTGCAGTGAGGTTAGGCACGGTCGCTTAGTAACTTTGGTTGGCGTTAGGGATTTAAGTGTCATTTCGTCACAATGTTGTTGAAAAATTTGTTATTCTGTTTTGGTTTCCAAATGGACCAAAGGCCGGCTTGTGAAATAAAAATTACAATCCTTTCAAATCTGCAGATACTTTTGCGTCCGATACGTTATGCAATATTTGTGATTTGGGGGGTTGCTGCATATTCATTGGTTTTCTGTTCCTTAGTTTTCGGTTAGGATCATGGAATCTAGGAAAATAAACCAGCTGGTGGATTTAAGCGACGACAGGTGTTAGGATGTCTGTTGGCAAGTCTACACCTACTGAATTAGCTGCTTAGGACCGGGGAGAGACCGTTAAGCCGATCTACGCCAGGAGGTCTTTTCTTTTTCTATTTGAATGTTTCTTTTTGGACTTTGGATTGTTCTTTATGGTTGTGGTAATGGTTTGTCTTGTCTTGTCTTAATTTGTCTTGATAGGTTTGAGTTCACGGATCTTCGAGGCTCATTTTGTTATGTTCGGAATGTACGCCAAAAGTGTATTGATGGAGTTTGGAGATCATATTTTCGGAATTTGAGTTTCTGGTGGCGACGGTGAACCCTTTGGACTTTGTTTCCGATGCAGGGGGCGACAGATAAGCTATCACCTTACATTTTAATTAAATAGTTTGTTGCAGTTCAAAGTGCATAACATAATTTGAAGACATAATTACTATATTAAAAATTTCCAGCTTACTAATATGTAATTGATTCATGTGCATTGCCTACGTAGCTTGAGTTCTATATTTATATGTGTGTGTTAAGAATGTTTTTCTAATTAACATTGTGTTGTAAACATTGCGTAATTACGTCGCGGGTTTACTATTGGATTATCTCCAATAATTTACGTTTAGAATTTATAGATTCAACAGTATATATCTGTATAATTTCTTTATTTACGCCGTATATAGATGTCTTATTTTGCCACAATAGGTTATAGCTTATCAAAAAGCCTGCGTATGATAACGGTAATTTTGGGATATTTCCCTGCAATGTTGCTTGTACCAGATCACCGGGGAATCGTCCAATTTAGATTCCCGAGTTGTTGAGTAATAATCAAGTTGGCGGCGCCCATATCCAATTTTGATCAGTTTATTGTTAACCCCTCCCTTCCAGCGGATTATTTTGGCCGGCCCGTTAAACGCTATTGATTACGGGACTGTTTCCACTGCTCGCTATCATGCTTATATTGAAGATTATTGTGTATTGGAGCGTTCAACGACTAACAAGGTCTTTTAGTTCGTTCATTAGCTTTAATATTTCAACTAATTTAATATTTCAACTAATTTTATCTAAACATACTTGATCGATATATCCTAGTAGCAACAATTCTTCTCTTCTAATTTTTCATATTATTCATAGAACAATTTCTGTATGTAGTGCAAACAGCTTTGGAAACAATTCACGGAATTCATATACCTCGAAGAATTTCGACATCCATAGCTGGTCATTGTCTGGGGAGTGCGGGAAACCAATCAGTTATAAGCTTAACAAATTCCATGGAATGGATGGGAAGCACTATATGAAAATGTTTGTGAAGTTAACCTCTTTCACTTAATGCATCGGATTTCGCGTTAGTTTTTGTAGTTTGTTCGTTAATTAACTTCGCATATTATTTACTTGCGTTAAGTGAAGCAACATGCTAAAGTAGTAATAGCCAGCTTCGTCTTTTCTTGACAACATGTTGTTACGCAGACATCTTTAGCACCCTCTGCCCTTTCACTGTTTTGTTTGTTATCGTGACCACGGACTCCCAAGGATAACGAGAATGAAAACCGTTGATTAGTTGACCTATTCTGTGGAAGCATTATTAATTATTAATTATTATACACTTGCTGCACAGATATAGAAGATAGTTCTCATAGTAAACAATGTTTATTTGTTTCGTGTCTCCATGTCTGGTCCACTGTTTATCAATACACCCTCGTATGTAGCTCAGATGTAAATATTTGGTATTATTCGTCCATATAAATAAATTTGCAACATATCTCTGCCCAATAACGTTATTACATTTTCCGGAGGAATATTAATGTTTTTCTGAAACAAAACGATTTAAAAAAGCGTCCACACCGCCAATAAATTTCCTCCTAAGATTTTCATTTAGATATTAGTCTGCCCGCTCAGGTCAATTTGTTTGCTCTGGCGCCAGTCGTATAACCTTTTATCCGATTCGCATGCACTATAATTTCGAGGAAATATCGTGCAGCCGCAGTAACAGTAAAAGATACCAAACGCTGCAGCGTCTAAATCCATTTGCAGATTTGCATGACGTAACTGGGACACAGGGACACAGAACTGGTTTTGTGCATTTCGGTCAGAACTGCTTGGCGAACCTTTGGTGCGAGTCCGAGATTTACTTACGCCACGGTCATCGCTAAATTCGTTACTGGGCTGATCGCATTAACGAACTAATGGAATGATGGACGCTGCATCGCGATTTCCCACGTGATAAGCTGGCATGGACTACTGCAGCAAAAGCCGTTATGTAACGTTCGCGGTAAACAGAAAAATTTACCTTCTGATACGAAACGAATAGAAAGTTGATATAATAAATGAACATTCTAATGTAAAGTTCCTATATGATGCGCTACTTGCTCTTAATGACATAGGCTCTGAAGTTTTGCACTCTATTGAATCGTGTTATTAATTAATGAATCAGTTGATATCCACAATAACACTCAAATATACCATCGATAATAATCTTACACTTCAATATAAGCAGGATAGAGAGCAGTGATTACCCTAAAATAATCTCGTAATCAATGGCGTTCAACGGGATAGCCAAACTACTCCGGAGGAAGGAATGGGTTAACAAAACACTAAACTCATCAAAATCGAACCAACTTGATTATTCAACAACTCGCAAATATAAGTTGGACGATTTCCCGGCTTTAAAGTATTAAATTTATGACATGAATATTATGCAGTGACCACCTAAAAGTGGACATCAAATGGAAAAAAAATCATTTTCGACGTTTAAAAAAAACTTTTTACGGCAATAATTTGTGCTATAGGTTTTCAGAAAACCTATTTAGCCCCTATCAGATATAGCGAGTGATATTTACTTAGTAAATTGCGTTTTTCGAAATTGTCAAAAACCAAAAAGTGCAATTTTTTGGAAATGAAGCAAGTTTTTAATGAGATTTTTTATTGTGTGTTAGTTTAACTAACTAAACAATCTCAAAACTAAAAAACAACTTTCTTCTTTAACTTCCTAAAATACTGAATTTTAAAATGTTTGAAATGTTTTTAAAGACTATTTCAAAATGCAATTTTTTTAGGTGATAACTATAAAGATTTCTAATTGGAAAAATCAATATAAAATGTCAATTATTTCTTTACATTTCTTATTATCTACTGAAAAGTAATATGTTTGCATAATTTTTACGTTTTTAATGCAAAGTGCTTTTAAAAAAAATATTATTCAAGTATACTTAATATCTATTTAGAAGGCTTCTAAAAACTCTAATCTACCGCTGCTAATCAATTACTTTATTACTTTATTACTTATATATTTTTCTTTATTCGGTTTACATATTGTAAAAACTTTTTTCCCAAAAATTCGAACCAAAATTTTGATTTCAGGTAGAAAATAACATTTTAAGCAACTTTTTTGGTATTTTTTTATCTTGGCCAGAAATAAATTTCTTTTTTTTCTATAGCACATGTTAAAGTGTGCTTTTATCAACTTAAAACAAAAGGTCAAGTTTTACTTTAACAGCAAGGGTAGATAAAGTAGCACTTTAACATCAAGGATAGATAAAGTAGTTTAATTTTCTAACTTTTGTTTAAATTAAATATGACAGGTTCGTATTATCGTAGCAACCCAAACTGACATTTTGAAATGTGATTGACTGTTCCTCTTTTCTTTTGAAATTGTTAAAGTTCTTGCTATATAAAAAAATATTGTATTATACACGACGATCAAGTTATTTCTATCCACTCTTGAATCATTAACGTCTCGACGTTGAACGATTCACTCGTGGATAAAATTTAACTTTATCGTCTTGTATAATAAATTACTATTAATTATTCTCAAAAAAATGTAAAATTTGACAGATATCGAAAATCACGTGATAACTTTTGTTTGGCCGATTTGTAATCTTTTTTCAACCTCCTCTTATTGCCAGGCTTAGATTTCCCAAAAAACTCTAATGTGATGCTAACTTTTTGGCGATCACTGTTTATAATTGTGGAGTACTCCACAATTCATAACGTGATCACGTAGCGTTCACAGCGTAAGATAAATTTCAAATGCTAGTGTATTTTGTAAATGTACCTACAGTAAGTATGCAATACTACAACAGTATGTCCAGTAAAAACAAGAGTTCAATATCATCCGTTCTCAACTAAATCACATCAATGCACTATAAATAGCGGCTAAGTTTTTATTTAAGAGGCAGCAAAGCTTTAGCTTATCTGTAGAGTTCAGCGTCGTACGACAGTGTAGTCCAGAGAGCCATGTCCCAACTAAAAATTTTCATCTAACCGCCATAGATTGACATTCAAATATAGGTCGCATCCATCATCCCCAACTATTAATTCATATATAAGAAGCACTAGAAGTTCATATATGCGGACAAAATAGCCGAAGAGAAAAAGAAACGCCCAAGACAGTGACAGTAAATCGCAATTAGCCTCCAGGCGTGAAATCAGCTCAGACCACTTACTTTAGTTGTATATCGGCTTAGTGTTCTAATCTGAGAGAAGATTCTGGCTTATCGAAAACTGTCTAAAATGGGATTAAAAGACGTAAGATTAACACAACATGTTTCCACAGCCGGACTTACCCAAAAACTACAGTCGCCATTTAAATCCACTAGCTCAGTGTTTTCCCAGATTTCACAACTACGCAAAAGTATTTGGAAAAGGCTAAAGGAAAACTGCAACCTCACATTTTCAAAATTTGCTTTTAATAGCAGAGAACCAGTTCTTGAAGAATGCAAAAATGGTTTGTTTTAGGCTAGTCCCCGGTTTACATGGCAACCAAAACCGAAAACCGAGCGGTAGGGTGAACACCTCTAAATGACCATACCAACACTTGCGGTACCCAAAAGCGCAACTTCGTGAAGTAGAATAAACAATACACCAAAACGCAATAAGAAACGTCGGACTAGCTAAGGCAATTCGAGATATTACGCGTAGATTAATGCAGACGAGCCAGATACTATATTTTCAGGCACAAACTGTTAAGTTGTGTCACTTGAGTCGCTTTCATGAGACAAGAGCTATCTCCTAAACAACCAACGTCATATTTCTAACATTCAAGTGTAAAAAAATAACACTTCTAATATATAAACCAAACAGGTAAATATGTAGCTTATGCGAGCTAGTTAATCGAAATATCACTTTCATAAGGCCAACAAAGCCAAGAGGCAACACACAATAAATTTAAATGGTCTAGCAAATAAGACGCGTTTAAGGCAACTCAGGTGGGGCAGATATATACTTATGCCAAAATGCTCGGAACACAGTTCACGGAAAGTTTTAGCCAAAATTGGAAACAAACTGTCGATAAAATTTTTCCAAAATAGAAACACACGCATTTGACTTAGACAAGAATCATCACGATGCCAAGAAGCTTGCAGATGAATTCAAGAAATTAAATAATTAATTTGAGATTACTGTCTAATATAACTACAACTCAAAATGCAAAATGTCGAGCAATATGGATACACCAACGTCCCTTGCAAAAAAAATCTTATGAAATGAATTGCACAATGCCCTCCTCTTTAAAAAATCTAGTAAAAAGAAAGATAACAAAAGTTCAGATGTTAACGATTCTTATATAAAAAATTACTCCTTCAATGGAAATTAATGAAGACAGCGGCGACGACCAACTCGCACATTCCCCCGGACTTCTGAATAGCTTTTAATTAATATCTTAAAACGTTCGCAAAAATACAATGTGGCAGGTAAGCCCCCCCCCCCCCCCCCCCCGTCTTATAAAGGGTAATTCTACATGCATCGCTGGGCATATTTATTCGCAACCCATATCTTATTCGAGATAAATCCATTGTGTGGGCATGCGGGACGTCGGGTTAATGGTTCTTTAGACACCTCACATTGTACTCGCACCCAAAAATGTATGGCATAGGCGTAATTAAACAGCCGTTGATAATTCTGTAAGCTCCAAGCATCAAAACTCATGGCGAGAGCGGGAAATGCTAGGAAAATATATTCTTGGGCGGCTTCCCTCCGGCGAGGTCATTGCTGTTTTCACCAGTTCACTCACCTCATTTCTTTATGAGGACTCGAAATGCGTATGAAGAACAATTCGAGATTCCACAACAATGCTGTGCATTGCTTAAATAGTGCTGCATTCCGCGCACTTGTACATTAGCGCGTTCTGCAGCGACTCGCCAGCTCTAGCATATTGTGAATGGCTTGTTGTGCAGGCAGGCTTGAGAGTTGAATCGAGGATCGCTCCGTCTCCATTTTATTATTACGGAATTAAGCTTCCAATAGACAACCGACTTTCGATTCTGGTGTTAATGTCTTCTATCCGGACAACACGAATAGGCAATTTGTTGAAGGAGCAAACCTGTGTCACGGTCGTGCAGCTGAGTTTTACGTTTCGTGTGGATTTTATTTCCATTAACAACGCTGTGTTGTATTTCACGATTATGCAAAAATTAGAGATGTTAGTTCTGCTGAGATTAGACACAAACGCGGTGTTTTCTGGAGGAAAGGACTGAATACATTAGGTAAACTATCGTGTTCTGAGTAGGTCTTTCTTTCTCTTGCAGAGGAAGATTAAAAGAAGGTTTAAGGCACATGCAGAAAGTACTTATACAAATACGTGCGGAAAGTGGCTACTTACCGTATCACGTGTGGAAATAGCTTTCTTTCCACACTTATATGGAATATAATATACTATTTTTATTATCACCAAATAGAAAGTCATTAAGTTATTGTTTCTCAAAGAAAATAAATGTATTACACATTCACCTGGATTACATTGTTTATGTTGTGTGCACTCACATAATAACGTATTCTACAAAACACTCAATATTATTCAATATCGATAAAATCGTTTGTTATGTGAATGGGGATTAATAACCTTTGAAGTTCTTTTGTAGCGTTCTAATACTATCCATGCTGTTCATTGAATAGGAATAGGTTCCTTTTTTAGCTAATTTTGAATTAGTCCACTATTCGTTACCCGCCGACACTATAAATTGCGTAGCTACAATATTATGATATGGAAAATATAATTGTTTGTTACTCTGAGAGCTACCAATCCAAAGGCTTGATTTGTCTTAGAATATCGTGTTCTAATTGCTATCAATTTCCATTATTACAGTTATTTATGGTATAAAGGTGTTATATTACAAATAATCCACGAGAAATAAGTTAAGGCCTCGATGCCTCTAGGCCGAGAAGGGTAATTTCTCGAGTGAATTATTTGTAATAGCTCACGATTGCCATACAAATAAATATCTAAAAAACATAAATTTTGTATTGACAGCCGTGAAAAGATTATTTTCAAATATGTCATAATAACTAGGTAAAAATCTAATAAGTAAATTTTCTAATAGTAATACCGGTGTTAATACCGGTATCCCGGTATTAAAAATTTAGAATACCGAATACCGGTATTAAGATTTTGGCCCGGTATTGCAAGCACTAGTGATGCGTGTTCCGTAAATATAGCTCTGTTTAGGAATCCCCTTACTGTGCTGACTTGACAAATTTACGACGATTGTGGGATATATCTACCCATTTTACCAAAATTTCGCGAAATTGCATACCGACCTACGGTCGATCGGTTAAAAAACCCTTGTATCGTCCCACTATCTACCCTTTCACAACCATCCTGCAAGGCAACGCTCGTCGCAGACGAAACCCTAGAAAGAAACCTTTGAACTGCAGCTCCCGTCACATCAAGTGTAGACAAATGCATATTTCGCCCGTCAACATCCTTGAAGTTGTTCATTTTGGTTCCGCTTTCGAGCGATGAATCCCATTTGCGAACCACGTTCAACTTTTGACGGCGATCGAATCATCGAATTTTACGCAACGCTAGAGGTACGCAACTTCACTTGATTGCGAACTTGTGGTCGATTGAATTACTACTTCACAAGCTAAGTTTAACCTCTTGTATTGCATGTGTGACTTACCGTTAACCTTAAATATGTCACATGTAGTTGAGCTAAGTTTGCATACGTAAATTACTGGCCATTTTTTATGTATAAATAGGTTTGCCATTATAAGATAAAGTTTTGGTCACATCTCGGTTATCAGCGCAGTAAAGCCATCAATATGGTGTCCCTTCGTGGAATTCAGACGAACAAATGTGAAGGTTTTGCTTATGACGCGACATGACGTCACTAGAAGCAAGTAGAATTCTTAGAAATTGTTTTGTTTGCCCTTCGTTGTTGCGGCCATAAGTGCAAGCCTAGTCCTTTTAAATGTATTTTTATTAATTTTATTAGGATAAAATGGGATTCTTAAATTTTTGCGTCGTCAAATTGTTTTGAAATGGCGTATCTAGAGTCACTTCTAGCTATGAATGTTACGCAGAATTCTATGAAATTGGACGCTTTTTGAAAGTTGATAACAACGATGTGAAATGTAATACTATTATATGCTTCGTAGTTCTCAATTAAGGTTTGAGCAATGCTTTTTAAAATAATTTAGAATCTTTAAAATCACTTTCATCATTTCGATTGCCTTTCCGACTAGCTTTAATGAAGTTCTCGCTTGGCCTGAACGTCCTTTGAAAATTGAAATTTTAAAATCTCCTGCTTCCACAATGAACACGTCAACAATCGTCGTCTCTGAAATTGAATTAGAGCAATCCATTAGTTGCATTTATTGCGACCTTCCAATAATTCGCTAGCGCAGCACACGAGACTGTTTCCGTTGTATCTTTTAGTGCACGCTGCACGAAAAGGTCAAATGCGCGACAAATTTGGAACACATGCTAAAGTTCGCGTTAACTCAATTAGAGCGTTCTGTCTACCTTGATTATATATTTTAATGCTAACTACTGTGTTCTGCGGACTGCCTTAATTTAAATGCCAAGGTAAGAGGCATAGAAGAAGTTATTTTATTCTTATACAGAACTGCTCGTGCTTTTAAAGTACATTCAAATTAAAACCAAGGTGTCAGCAAGTATAGTATTGTCAAATAGTTTCTGTATTTTTATCTTCTAGCTTTTTACGTGTTTAATTATCAGCATGTCGACTACATATAATTCACTGTGGGTCAACAATGAATACCAATGTGGAAGCGATTTCCTCTCGTTGTGCCTAATAGTTCACATACATTTAAATTGCCTGGTGACATATAGCAAAAACAATTAACCTAAACAAAACAACTTGGTACTATATCTAATAATAAAGTTGTCAGACAGTGAGGAATTGCAAATCAAGATAATTGCACATTACAAATAATTTGCATAATACAAATAAAACACTACTCTCACGAGCATCATAACAGCTTAGTGCACATCATAAGTAGAACAGATGCAATAATTTAAGAGCTGCGACTATATGCAATACTGGTATTTAGAATTCATTAATAGGATAGTAGGCATGTTTGATAAATGTATTTTTAACGACCTTTCCTGACATAATATCCAAGATAACGACTGTACTCG
This sequence comes from Agriotes lineatus, assembly GCA_940337035.1. Taxonomy (NCBI): domain Eukaryota; kingdom Metazoa; phylum Arthropoda; class Insecta; order Coleoptera; family Elateridae; genus Agriotes; species Agriotes lineatus. Next base: position 16,886,017 of record OW679194.1, on the reverse strand, counting down.
CTGATGTATTGTATCTCTCCTCTACTGGTTAATGCAGGACAATGCCTGACGCACCATTGCCCTGATTTAATTTCCTCTAACACGAAATTTGGAAGCTGTAGAACATGCTTATTTATTAGTTATTACATTTCGACAAAAGCGGCCTGTAATCAAAATAATGGCGAACATAAAATTTCACGATACTTCTGATAACGCTTTAGTAATGTATAAGTTTCGAAACTAAAACACGCCAACAGAATAATTCTCAAATATTTTCTGGATGTGTTATTTTTTCATAATTATTTGCATCTGTATTCTACTTAAATTTATTGAATAGTGAATCTGGGTAACCTTTAATTTTTGTAAATATTTTTTAAATGTATCTTGAATAATAAAATCTGACTAAATAATTGTTATCGCCATTTGCTTTCTAGCAAAAGTGTGTAGCAACGGCTCAATAACCTCATAATCCTTCGAAGAATTTTGACATTTGAGACTACTTCATTGAAAGGCAGACAGGCAGAGCCTGCCAAATTCTGTATAAAACGAGTTTTCTACCATTGAACCCCACCACTTCATCGGCAGTCGCGTCCACATTTACTGCATTTATGTCTTTACTAATATATGGATACCGACCAGCTCTGTATTTAAAACGCAATGACGAAGTGTAGTTCGCAGTGGAACACTAGATATATACATACTTCGGAATAACAACAAATATACTGCAAGTTCAGCCAACTTGGCTTATTTTCAAGAATTGCTCGAATTCCTCATTCCATCTAATGAAATTCTACGGGTACATTCTTATACCCGAAGAATTTTGAAAGTTACTACGCTTTTACGGACAGCTGGTTACATATTTGATTTAAAGTTGCTACTTTTATTATATAGGCCGGGAGGCATCTGTATAGCAATGCGATCGATGCGAGGGAAATTCATTGTGTTGTGGTGCCGAACAAATTTTAGTTTATTGTGGTAATACCGACGAGATTTTAGGCTTTTCGTGGTTTATGCCTGTGATAAAATCTCGTTGCTTAAGGAGAATATATAGGGTTCATTTTTACAGCAACTTTCTAGGGACACTTTGGCCATTTCACAATGGGAAGAGAGCACAAATAAATGTAAATTAATTTTAAAAACTAAATTTCGTTACTTGTGAATAAAAGTTATACTGCGGTTAAAATGAATTCAAATCCTTCATTGCAGGACACTGAGAGCTAAAAAGGCTTCCTAAACTAATACTAAATAAACAGTGATATTTTTAGGTGTGCCTCACTTAGTTACATCTTTTTTGCGCTACCAACCTATTTGTACTTCTTTTCGGGTTTGTTATTTGTGACTAAAAGGTCAGCTTACCGTATCCTTGTTGGTTGGTATGACAACAAAATAACAGGCACGTTGTGAATATAACGGGCCTCGAACTGCTATAGATATTTACTTCCTTTTACAATAAAGGAAGTATTGGATTCACCCCAAAAGTTAGAAATTGAGTTTTCAACAGATCTTCACGTTTCAGAGTAACCTGAACCCAAAAAACATTTTTTTTCATTGGCCTGTCTGTGTGTGTGCCTGTGTGTGTGCCTGTGCCTGTGAACAGAATATCTCAAAAACGAAAAGAGGTATGGCGTTGAAACTTCATATATTAGTTTTGTGTACTATGTAGATGAGACAGCAAGCTTTTGAAGAAAATCGCATAACCTGAAGTAGGTATTTACTCTTGTGATTTTTCAGTTTTTTTCGATTTTTTCAAAAACGGCTCCAACGATTTTTTTCAAACTTCTCACTTTTATTACATTTTTAATGCGTATTGATGTGAGATAGGTGATTTTCCAGTTGAATACTTCTAAAATGGGTTTCTTTTGTTTTTTTTCTATTACTTCCTTTTACTACTATAAAGGAAGTATTGGATTCACCCCAAAAATTCGAAATTGAGTTTTCAACAGATCTTCACGTTTTAGAGTCCCCTGATCCCAAAAAACATATTTTTTTTCATTGGTCTGTCTGTCTGTCTGTCTGTGTGTCTGTGTGTCTGTCTGTGAACAGAATATCTCAAAAACGAAAAGAGGTATGGCATTGAAACTTCATATATAAGTTTTGTGTACTATGTAGATGAGACAGCAAGTTTTTGAAGAAAATCGCATAACCGGAAGTAGGTGTTTACTCTTGTGATTTTTCAGTTTTTTTCGATTTTTTCAAAAACGGCTCTAACGATTTTTTTTAAACTTTACATTTTTCTTACATTTTTAATGTGTATTGATGTGAGATAGGTGATTTTCCAGTTGAATACTTCTAAAGTGGGTTTCTTTTGTTTTTTTTTCTATTTTTTTTATTAACTCCTATTTTAAATAAAACACCCGGTATATTATTACATTTTTGAATTCACCTTAAAATTCTAGAGAAAATTTGTCTCTTCAACTAACACTCGATTTTGTACCGTTTTTGTAGAATTTGTAATTTTTGAAAATTTTTAACAAATGGTTAAAAATTAAAAATAAAATTTTTGACTAATTATAAGATCACTGTAAAAGGAAGTTGTGTGAGTGTATCACACCAGATTTTTTTTTTATTAACTCCTATTTTAAATAGAACACCCGGTATATTATTACATTTTTGAATTTAGCTTAAAATTCTAGAGAAAATTTGTCTCTTCACCTAACGCTCTATTTTGCACCGTTTTTGTAGAATTTGTAATTTTTTAAAATTTTTGACAAATGCTTAAAAATTTAAATTCAAATTCTTGGCCAATTATAAGATCACTGTAAAAGGAAGTTGGGTGCATGTATCACACCAGATTTTTTTGCATTTGCTTACTACAGAAACAACAATCGCGCACTTTACTTAGGATAAGAACTTAAGATTTAAATAAATGTTATAAGCTTATAAGTAAAAAAGTTATAGCTAAAGCGTTTTCAGATATAGGTAAAGTGCCTCTTACAGTGAAGTCTAGTGTATCAAACATTTTTTACTAGTGCAGTATATAAGAGTACGCATGTATACCAACATTCAAATCGGTATCTTTATATTTGTGGAAATTAACATAAAAAGAAAAAATGAACTTCAAGGTCCTATAACTTCTTACTGGAGGGACTTTGTAATAAGGTATATTAGGTTTAATCGATTGATTATAACCTAAGGAATCTATGACTAATCGGTGGGGAGAAAGTTCTGGGACGCCCTGTATAATCAGACACAGGCCACTTAACGGTGCGGTTATAACAGTTTTACAGTAACTGAAATACATATAAATTTTATGGAAAAATATTAATGATAACCAATAGTAACGTATGTTACTAAATACCTATAGCTTAAAACTCGCAATTATTAACACAATAGGGTGCGCCCGGTTCCAGGTGCAAATACTAAAACTAAATTAATACTACTGTAAAACAGCAACCATCGGCATGCAAAACAGTAAACTTAGGTAACAATTGTAAATAAAAGCACGTATGTAAATGAACAAACGTAGTAAATACCGGCAAGTGACATTTATGCAGTCTAATAAAAGTTTTCGAGCCCCTGTCGAGAGCAATACTGCTTGGTAAAACAGGCAAGGCAGAGTTTGATGTTGTTTATAACTAGCAGCAATCGAAGTTAGCTCGAAAGCTAAAAGCTAGATTACCTCGGATAGATGGGTTTAGAGCATCTATAGCTCGATTCATTAGAATGCGAAACGGGATCTTCCACAGAAGTCAATCGAAGCAGCGCTCGGAACTCTTCATCACAGGTGCAGTGACTCCAGGGTACATAAAAAGCAGTAAACATATAGGCGTCCAGCAGGCCACAAACGGCTCAGATGTCAAAGTCAAAACACAACGTGGTCCTACGAGAAGTGAGGTTATATTATGAAATAACGGCCAACATAAAGAATCAACGTAGGGGAAACGGCTGAACATTTTGCGAACATTAGAACGGCCGCCAAAGCAAAAAAAACTGGTCTAATTGACCATGTAATTTGCCTCATGCGTAGAATTAAGGCTGATAGAAGAAATTTTGGATTCCAGATAATCTGACAACATAATGTAGAACTAATCTTCCAATAACGTCGTCGTCATATCAGATCCACGTAGTTGTAAGTACAATAAAATTACAAACTCAAATTTGAACACGGCACGCAAAAAACCTGCAAATCAAAGCGACGAGTCAGCACGTCTAAACCATTCAAAAGTGGTGGAGCGAAAGAAACACGAAAGTGACAAGTTTTGGAGACGAAAATCGCTGCGCGATAAGTTCAAAAATACTTAAAGAACTAGGTGTAAATTTTGCCCCATAATAATTTTTCTAATGTTACCTGTTCTTTCAATGAACAGCTATGAAGATGTGTTTGTTAAGAGTTATTTTCGTTATTGGCATTTTCCTACTTACGATTTTACCAATGCACAAGGGTTGCTTACTTAAGATATGTACTAACTTAAAGTGTAAATATTTATTGTGTAGGTACCCAGTCATTCGTTTATTATAACAGTAATCACAATGCTCACTTTTGCGACTTTCTTCTAGAAAAAGGTAATTGAATGTAACAATGCACACGGAATTTCCAGAATGGCAATTGTGGCATCTTGGCACAAAGGATTCGGCAAAAACAAGTTTCGCACGGGCTAACTGAAAGCGACACGAGATTTATCTGCCATTGTGAAAGCAACTTCGGATGCAGGAGGCAAACCTGCAGCCTTCAACGTCCATCCAAAAGCTGTTTGGTGGCGTTCGAGTTAGTCAGGTGCGGTTCAGCAGTTCAGCGGGTCAAACGGTTAAAGATTGGGTGATCTATTCGTTTCCACACGACCGCTCCGTTTCAGCCAGGTTCAAGTTGAAGCCCGATATTTTACACGGAAGAGCTACAAATTGCTCGGTTTGGCTTTAGAATGGATCGCATCCACCTTCACTGCTATTTGTCAAACTGACTCGTGTATGAATTTGACTTGAAAACTGACATTTTCTTAGGTTTTTTAGAAAACCTATTAAACGTGGTTTATATAACAGGCCAGTACAAAGCATATTAATATATAATAAACACCTACTTACATTCAATAATGTTTATAAATGAACATCCTCTTACTGTTGTCATATTAGTTCAGCACATTTGTGGGCAACTATTTAATAAAAATATCTTTTGTTGGCTGCAACAGTTGCCGATGACCATACAAGTTTACCGCTACTTTATATAGTATCATCTTTTTATTGTGCAATTGCACCATATGCATATTTCTGCAACCAATCTTGCATTATCTGTCTTTGAAATGTATACAACATTGATGTTATTTCTTTAATGTAACGATATTAGTGATGGGCTTATTCGAATGAAAAATAACCGGTTATCCGGTTATTGAAATAACCTCTGTAACTCGGTTTTAGTTCCAAGTATTCGAATGAAAAATAACCTCATCCTGATACGTATAATACTACGTGCCATATCTCAGCGTCCTGCGAGTGATCGAAATTCTGTAAATAATACGTCATGCATAACTCATAAGCAACGCTGATTGTATTGAAAACACCATTTGGGCGTCTCGCTCTACAGTTTTCTCCCTTGCTTCCTTGCCAGCTGAGGCGCGCGGTCGATCCGCTGTCATATGATATGAACATAAATCAATTTTTTGCCGTCTTTAACCCGGCCGATCGATAAACATAAAAACGTTTTACCACTGTTTTTTATTGCGCTTAGCAAGCAGTCCCGCATATTTCTTTCTTTCTCCACTTAATAAATACCTCTTAATTTCCAATACATAACACATAATGTACATATTATGTTTTGGTTATATATCGGAAGAATGTAGAAGTAATCGAGCTAATGCAGAATAGCGAGTCGTAAAACTCATACAAATACAACAATATATTATTAATTATTATTATATTATTATAAATCGCCAGCAATCGAAAACAATAAAGGTGTATCCAGATATATTTCATTAATATCCATAATAACTTATTGCACAAACTCCTTAGAAATCAAATAAAAATAATTTATACAATTATTATATACAACGATTAACTGAGTTCCTCTGCTATCTGCAAGTTACGATGCCGATGCAGATGACGCTGAACCGCGTAACCGGCAAACCGGCGAAATCGAAACGAATCGAGAGCCAAAAGGTATTCGAATGATTATTCAGATAATCATTCGGTCATTAATATCATTCGAATGCAAATAATTCGGTTATGAAAATTGTCCGGTTATGCCAATCACTAAACGATATATTATTAAATATATTTGAGCACATGAGGCAGTGTTATCTGCAACTGTAATGTAAATAAATTAATTATGTACCATTTACATGGGATGCCTCAGATATTATAACTACAGTCTTCTCTACTTCAAAAATGTTGACTTCTAGTTCTTGGTAAGGAAATGGGATGATGATAATAATACCTGAAATAAATAACAAATAAAACAATTAACCATAATAGACACGATATTACACACTTAACGAGGGAGCTGAAAAACGTGCCCCGGGCGAACAAGGGAATAAGAAATAACAAAATTCTACAAGATCTTAGAGAAAACAATTCAGAGCATCACCTATAAAAAATATAATTACTAGTTGTGACTACAACACAAAAATAGAGAGAACCATCGATGAATATCAGAAGTACAGGCGGAAGGTGGATAAAGTTTTTTATTACTGTCGCGTTCTGACAGCGTTCGGGCTTCGAAAGCCAGGTGCACGTGTAAACAGTTTTTCTACGAGATGAAAGTGACAAAGCTTTGTGAGTTTGCCTCCAGGCACTCATGGTGAGCCAAGTTCGAGCGAGACCTCGGCTAATTTGTACAAGCTACGGATTGCAGTGACGCACTTGTGTCATTTTATAGAGACACACTTTCTGCTATGCTTATAACTAGGATTTCCAGTCCCGGGATTCGGTCCCGGAACAGTCCCGGGATTCTACCACAAAATCCGAGTCCCGGGACCACAGCCAGCCCAGGCGAAGTCCCGGGACCATGTCAACATGCGTGCGTATACTCGATATCAGAGAATTAGGACGGGTATTCACCGGCGCCGGCGTCCGGCGTATTACTCATGCCTCTTGCACATTCTGCATTATTTTGCGTAGGCAGGAGAGGTATTGTTTTCGGTAGTAATACTGAGTAGAATTAAACATGTGTGTTGTTTCAGCCACATTTGCATATCTTCTTCTATTTATGTATTTGTATGTTTTTTTGTTGGATTTAGATAATGTGCGAACAAGCAGAATAATTTATATTTTTGGGTTTTAAGTGTGTTCGTTATTTGTCTGCTAAAGCGTTACAATTAGAATGAATTGCGATTCGCAACCTACCTTCATTCTACATTTAAAAAAATAACGATTTGAAGTCACTATGGCAACAGTTTTATATATTGAAGATAAACAATTGGCAAAATGTAAAGTTGGTTCCTACAAAATTATCATAATCAGAAACTACTTGACGAAAGGATTACACACGCACTTTGCAGTTCAAGCAGAAGAAAGTAATGAAGTTGTAGACGAGCCCCAACACAAATTATCAGCACAGAAATACTTTATTTAACTTAAAACACTTGTTTTTCTTAGGAAATTTCATTCGGAAATTTCACCTGTCCACTATTTCTCTTTCGGGACCATTTTTGGGATCTTCGGGACTAGTCCCGGGACCTAAAATTTAGCTCGTAAGTCCCGAAAATACTTTTGGTCCCGGGACTTGGAAACCCTACTTATAACAAAACAAACGTAAACTTCGAGAGTGCGGACAAAGTCCCGAATCGTCGAAATTTCTTCAAGTTGCTGTCAGAAGCCTTTGTGTGAGTGAAATATTTTATAGTTGATGCAGTTCGGATGTAAATACGCCTCGCTTCAGCTTCCTTTAATTATTACAACGCACGTGCGTTTTTCTTCGCTTCAGCGGATTTAAACTACAGATTTTAATTTTGGATATCCCGAAATCTTGGCGCAGCTCTACGTCAATTGAGAAAGGGATCTTGCTTCCGTTTGCATCTATTCGGCTCCAGGCCACCCACACAGCCGTAATTTGGGTCTTCTACGTCAGTCGAGGCTAATTGGGAGACATCAAACACCCCTGTTTCAACCCCTCTGAGATCAGCTTCCGCCGCTTATGGTAACTGTTCTATAGTTTACTGTGCTTCACCGAGTTGTGAGTTTTCCCCAGTGACGTGCATTAATTAGGGTGCGCTCACTCAAGCAGTTATAGACTTAACATCATTGTTTGTTGTGTTGAATTTTGTGGCGCCTACAGCGCTCTCATATGATTCCGTTTGGATTCGTATAATATTGTATGAGTAACCTGCGCATTCCATTGTTGGTACTTATATATAGTAAGATTTATTCTGTGTAGGGAGATAGTTTGACTTTTGTACAGCCGATGTTAGCTGTTTTGGATTTCGAGCTCTCTCTTTCTGTATTTACGGGTAGCCCTCACTATTATACGATACTTTTGCTGTGCTGTTTATTTGTCCTATTTAACTGTCTGCAATTAACTATTAACTAACGGAGCTGCAATTTTATAAATTGGTTTATGTGTCACCAATTGTATTTACACTTTACATTGATATGTCCTATGGGGGAAAAATCTCTCCATCCCATGAGAAGCTCGTAGAACGAATGGCAACGAAACTTCTAGGGTTTAAACCACTGTGGAAGCTGATAATTAATCCGGGATCAACAGATACCTATGTCACTGAGACCGATAAATTAGCTTCCGGTTGCTATCATCTCGCGATACGAGACGACTTTAAGGCCGGGCAGCGACAATGGTTTATTTTTACCATACATAGTATGGATTGACTTTGCAGCTAGCATATCGCCCCTCCGCTGACCCACAACCAGCCTCCGATATAATAAAGCATTTAAGCATTAACTGCTAATGGTCTAATCATCTTTCAATAACACGTTGTGTGCTACGGGCAGCTACCTGGCAACAGATGAGAAAACAAAGTTTCCAAGAAATTTCCAAATGTAATAAATGAACTTTTACTGAAATTGTAGACATCAGGAAATAAGTGTGTAGAAATGGTATTAATATGCAAAAATATGTAACTACAGAACACACCATATTATGTAGCATCGCTCTCATAATATGCAGTACAAATAGCACTATTTACTATTTACTATGAACATGAGCCTCATAATATAGTCTGTTCTATAAAAAAGGCCCCGCCTTCTAGCTACTTTATTATTTATTTTAGACTCAATAAACCTTACATCAAATCAAATGGCACATAAAAACCTACATTTTAACACTATCAAAAATTTTTTATCTTCAATAATTGAAGATAAAAAATTTTTGATAGTGTTAAAATGTTACAATTATTGTTTCAGAGTGGTGACGTCACGTGCAATTTTTTTAAATGACACGGTATATATTTTTTGACATTTTCTGGTAGACGTTTTTTTTCTCTTTTCAACAATATAAATATTTCATGCACTTGCATAAAAATATTTTCGTGAAAAATTACAAAACTTTTTCACAGTGGGAGGCGATGATACAAAACTGTAAACAAAAGTGTAACTCAGAAAAACAAAACAAATAGTAGCCAAACGCTTTAACTGTCAGATTTCAGAATAATCTAAAGTGTTTATTGTTTTGTTTTTCTGAGTTACACTTTTGTTTATAGTTTTGTATGGTGGCCTCCCACCGATAAAAAAGTTTTTTAATTTTTCTCGAAAATTTTCTTATGTAAGGGCATAAAATATTTATATTTTTGAAAAGAGAAAAAAAACCTGTACCAGAAAATGTCAAAAAATATATACAGTGTCATTTAAAAAAATTGCACGTGACGTCACCACTCTGAAACAATTGAAGATAAAAATTTTTTGATAGTGTTAAAATGTAGGTTTTTATGTGCCATTTGATTTGATATCAGGTTTATTGGGTCTAAAATAAATAATAAAGTAGCTAGAAGGCGGGGCCTTTTTTATAGAACAGACGGTATAACTGAAGCGTATCAATCCGATGGATCAAAATTCAAGGAGTAGGAGTATGTGTTGGCCCTAAGAGTCGGCGATTGTTAAATTGTTCTTGACATATTGAATGATACTGAAATTGTCCTTCAAATATTTTCTATGCAGACGTACCAAATTGTTATATAAAAATTTTGCTTATTATTTTTAGGTTAAATAAAACACTGGAGCCTGTGGATTGAAAATATCCCAAATTCGAAATACGAAAAACTTACACAGCGATGATGACAGCGTGGCTGTCGAAATACGTATTTAGCAGTTATTAAATATGTGTGTGGTGAGGGGTTTTGACCAATTTGGGATTTTTAGGTTGTTACAAATGTGTGTCTAAATAAAAGAGAGGTCTTTAACCTTTGTAGAAAGCTGAAGCCTTCTCAAAAAGGGGTACCCGGACGTAATCGGAATCCATCCCACGAAGGGATGCAATGTTTACATAGCTGACAAAGACTTTGAAGTGGAAGCAAGTATGCCGACAGCTCAGGTTCTATCTTTTGTACATAATTCAATAGTTCTTCCTAAATTTAGAATATTATGAATATAAGTGTGACGTCTTTATTTATATCTTTACGACTCAACTGTTTATTATGCGGAAGCTTCAATACTTTCATTCCAGAGTCCAATAGGTATGTCCTTGTAAACATTTCTTTTGCAATCCTGTAGCAACAATGGGCAATAAATAACAATAATGATTAATACTAATGAGTTCTGCCAAAAAACGATCCTATCGGATATGTATTGTAATTGCAAGAGAAAGGCGATTAGATTCCATACGCCACCGTTCTCAGACGCCTACTGAATAGAAACACGCGAATTAGAATGTAACTGCAACTCAATTAAAATGTCGATTGCCATTTCAGTAATAGAAATCGATCGCACGAATTAAATACTCCGGTCTGTAATGACGGAAATTATTTTGCCTCTATAATTTGGGAATTCATGTCAATTTCAATGCTTTTTACTTTACCAGCAGCAAATGTTCTAGAATTGGAACAGTTTTGTATAGTATATTTCTATGCAAACTTAAGTTTTACCGATTCATAAAGATATACTCAGCGTTAGCATCCCCAGAATTCCATCAACAACTTTTCTAGCGGCTACTTATTTTTATTAGATAACAGAATAAGTGCTCTCATTCCTAAAGATAAAAATATGAAGGCAAGGCGATCGAGAAAAACATTTAAAACCGAAAAGTCCGGAGTCTGAAGGAATATCCTTGCCATTCGAATAAATAACGGCAAAATTGATGAGCCTGCTCTTTCTGAGCGGCTTTGTTGAAGCCCGAACGGCTTATATTGCTATCCCCGGAGTATCGCCGGAATAATTCCAAGGAAATAATCAGATTAGCATATATCGATTCTAAGCCTCGATTGATAGGTGTCGAAATAGGTAAAAGTGTTCGGTGCAGCGGCTTTAAGTTACTTTACTAATAAAAATATTAGATTCTTTATTATTGCAAATATTATTTTTATTTATTGGCGAACCGGACATTACGTATTTTAGATACTTTGTTACGTAAAATGGTTGTAATGAAAATGAGTTTTTTCTTGAAATGACTATGTAGAAATTATGTTATTAACCGTCGTGTTCTAGAAATTTACACTTGAGGACAAATAATTCACAATTTCACATAAAGCTTAATTCGAATATAATTATGTAATTTTCATAAATCTAATAAAATGCAATTTCAAATTTCCTTAATCACACTGTCGCATTACATCTAATAATAATGTTTTTTACTTGCTTACATAATCGATTATTATCTTCAATAACCTATGCATCATTTACTACGTATATTTAACGGGTACATTTTTCCCTGCAACGTGCGTGGTTTAATAGTAGATTATGCAATAAGGGAGAGAAATGCGTTATTTTGCTGACGTGCAGTTTCTGACCCGAGAGCGAAGCCCGAGAGTCAGAAATTGCTCTGAAGCAAAATAGCATTCTCTCAAAGTTGCATATACTATTTTTTTCACGTTGCAAGAAGATTTAAAACGAAAAACCTGTTTTTTTAACGTCATTTATTGACATTTTAGTTACAATTATTTTAAAATTAGTAGCCTATGGTAAATTTTAAAGTTGTTGGCTCTGTAAGTCATTATGACAAGAGCTCACAATTATGTCAAATTCGAGGTTAGCAGGTTAGATTTTGCGTCAGTTTGTGTCAAAACTGACGCAAAACCTAACCTGTTCATATATTATTACAGTAGCGCGTTATTTGAACAACAGAGGTTAGCGCAGGGGTACAGTGCTCGCCTGTCGCCCGGGTGGCCTGGGTTCGATTCCCGGCCGATGCATCCTTTTTTTAAAATTTATATTAATAAAATTTACCTGAATATATTTGCGAATAAAATAGAATATGTTATTCGGAGTAAAAGTGACTTTATGTGGCTTAGCTGAATTATTTGCCTCACTAACGTTCGGCTAAATAAACTTCAGCTTCGCCACATAAAGTTTCACTTTTACTCCTAATAACATAATCTACTATTATTTTTAGTATGACTGAATATTCTACCAAGCGATATACATTATTATTACTCAACTAGGTGGAAAAAGTAATCTTATATTATAAGAACGCATGCCGACCGACCGTAAGCACTGGTGCGCGCACATGCCGAGCGTAAGCACAAGTGGCGAGACCGTCAACAGCAAGCATTTCGTTTCTTTACGCTGGCAGGGCCGGACGTAGGCTGGCTACCAGCTTAAGCAAGCATTCTTATTGTTAACCGTTTCTTTACGCTGGCAGGGCCAGACGCAGGCTGTACACGCGCGTTCTAGTATATTATAAGATAGCTTAAACACATGCTAATATTACAGTTGTGTAGATGTTGACTCAGATGCCGAATTCGCTCATTTGCCGAAATGGAATGTTCAGTCCGGGAATTGCCTAAAATCTAAATTCTCCCAACTACCGAATTAATTCAGCAATTGAGCAAATTCGGCATCTGAGTCTAACATACACTATACATTTCTGCCCATTATTTACTCTTCGCATGTAGCTTTATTCGATCATTCAAACCAGATCTGACAAAACCATCTTAAATCTATTTCACATTTTATTTAGATTTAACTCTAAAATTCGTTTAGCAAGATTGCAATTCTAAGTTTAGTGTGAAATTTTCCAGGTTCTTATATGAAATTGTTATTCTATCTTAAAAATAGTAACACTGAATTAGTTATAACCAGCTTTTGCGAGCACCACATAGGTGAATTGTAAAAAGAACTTACAGAACATGTTATCACATCTTTAATAACGAAAACGTAATAATGGTCAAGGTTATGTACAAAATAGGTAAAAATCTCTTAATGTTAATATTACTGAAACAGTAAAGGGAAACACTTAGTGATGCAAATTATATTAATACGTAAAAAACATCGCTTCAGATATGCATATTATACGTATATATAAAATACAAATATGTAAGATTCTAGGTTATTTTTCCTCTTTCAGTTGTTTTATGTATCTGAAACCACAATGGTATAAGATAAGGTATAAAAGAAAAAAGATGAGCTTTTTTGTGTACTACCTACCATGGTGTAAAGAATACAAGGTAAAACGTTTCCGGGATGGGCAGTCGTTCAGAGTGTATGGGGGAGAAGTCAACCAATCCCCAATACTCAGGAAATCCATCATGGCCGCGATCGTATATTGTTGCTGGCACTGTCATTCGATGTCAAATTCGAGTTTAGCAGGTTAGGTTTTTCGTCAGTCTGACACAAACTGACGCAAAACCTAACCTCGAATTTAACATAGACAGCGTCACCAACAATGCACTTCAGTAGTACCAAACATAGAAGAGTCACAACACTTGGTGCATTTCTTATTGAATGAATTTGAGGATCCGTCCACAATGCATCCGTTCTACGGAATGTTACACCTTGAATTCTTTACACCATGCTACCTACATGAAGCTTTCATTACATACTGATAAAACGATTATGTACAACCAAGCACCCCACACGGTTATGTTATGATATATTTTAAGTAAATTTTCCCTTTTTCTTCTTTTACACTGTGAGTTTTCGTATGGTTTCCATTGTTTGAGTACAACATCTTGACTTCAAATACTTTTCTGGTTTACCTAGATATTATTTATTATGCATTGGTCATCATTACTAACTTTACCCAACTAAATGATATGCTGCAATCGTGGTTAGGGCCAGCTTTTGCTGATGGGCAAAGTTGGGAGCACTGCACTCCATGCAGAAGTTTGGCCTGAGACTGAGACTATGCATCTAAGAATCGCGTAGCACAACTTTAACAGCGTACTGGGTGCCGTGATTAGCACCGAATTGCTTTACTTCCCTACTTCCACAAACATGGTTTCGGTGTCCTCATTCTTTAAAGCAACTAGGTGGACCGCTCCCAAGTTGCCAGGCCTGTGGATTGAGCACCTTACCTTTAGCACCAGAGCTGAGTTCTCTAACTACTCGTCTGTGCTGGCTCAGACGATAAGTAACAGATGCTGAAATAAGAATTGTTTTGCAGATCGATTGATCGATATACCGGGTGACAATGAGGCCAGGGCCATGCTTATATCTTCTTTATTTATGAATCGATTTAGATAAAATTTTATATGATGATAGTAGAGATAATTTCTGATTGACCAATAGACATAGTCAAAATGGCCGACTTCTGGTTTCACCGGAGATGATACTAACTTTGATTACTTAAATATATCACCCTGTATATTTTATGTTTTTCGGAATCTACAAGTCAAATTACTACATAAATTAGTCTCGCCAGATTTTTATTTTTTCAAACTAAAAAATTGAAAATTGTTTTTTTCAACTTTTATTTTTTACAATACAAAGCTGCGACTTGAAAAAATATGTTCTAATTAACTCTAGCAACTAATCATAATAGCTATTTTATTAATGAATTCAATAACAAACCCTTAATAAAAGAACAAAATCTGTTAAAAACGTTTTTTAAGAAAGTCGCTTTTTTAAATAGCACCTCCCAATGGCCATCTTGCCATTAAACATAAAATTTAATTACCAATCTAACGATATGCATCATGCACTACTTTATTTTTATCTAAAATTGAAGAATAATTAATTTAATATTCTTTAATATTTCTGTGTAATACCTAAGCAAATTCGGCAGCACTGTTGTATGTAATTTGAGTCGTATATTTCGAAAAACATAAAATATATAGGGTGATCAATTTAAAAAATCAAAGTTAGTGTTATTTCCGGTGAAACCGGAAGTCGGCCATTTTGATTCTACTTGTACGTTAATCCGAAATTATGTCTAGTATCCTTGTATCAAATTTCATATAAATTCATTAATAAGTAACGAAGATAGAGGCATGGCCCTGGTCTCGTTGTCACCCGGTATATATGTGACAGGTTTTAAAGATTTTCAGTATACGTTAGAATAAAAACAATATAGCAACTGCAATTATTAGAATTATGTTTTGTGTATCTTCTTGGTGCTCTGCGATGGAAGTCGGTTCGTTCGCGTGAGTGCCGAGTGATCTAGTTTTGAAGGTGGACATCATATCAGCCGAATGCAAAGTTCCTACGAGTCCTAAAGAACTACAAGCGAAGAGCAGAGGGAAAATAGTGGTCGGTAAGCGACATCGAGCGAGTCAAAGTTCTACAGATGGCGCAGTATGGCGATCCGGAGCCAGCAAGACAACAAAGGAAGTGGCAGAGACGTCGAGTGGCTCAGTTATAAAAGCACTACCGTGGTGCACTGCGAAAACCCGCAGTCCAGATGTTGCACAACGAGTATTCGGCAGATAACACTTCAGGTCGGTACTTTAATGCCGTATTTGGGCATTGTCAACAAAGAATCCGAGTGAGCCATAGTATTTGGCCACGTTTCTCTTATGTTACGTGCGCGCTGTGCCTGATCATGGTGACTTAATCAGTGGTAATACAAATGCGGAGTAGAAACAACTCTACACGAGTAGATTTATTTATTGTTTAAAATAAATGGAGAGTAGAAATAGTTATTCGCTTAGTGGGTTAGTATGTAGGTTTAATATTAGTTAGCGTTAGCTATTATAGAAAAATGTATATTTTTGGTGTTAATTTGCATTTAAGCAAATTGGCTTTTCATTTGCGTAAATTTTTGAAGCTAATATTTTCAGCTTAGTATTGGTACAGATAATATCTAGTTCAGAAACTTTCCCTAACCACGACTGGGGTAGGTAAGTAATGCAAGAGGCATCTCATTGCTATTGAGCTAGTTGGCAATAAAAGAGCAACAGTAATTTTTAAAACATAATAACGTAGCAGTGTAGCACTAGCAGATGCCCCATTGCAATTTTACCCCCAACGAAAAGGCACACTAGAAGACCCATTACAATTTGATTCCACTACGATGAGGCTCAAACATCATTACATGTTGACTTTTTTCAAGCACAAAGGACATTTATTATTAGAATTTCAAGAGCATCATGTAATTGTTAATGCCTTGCCAAACCTTCATAAAGCCATTAAACGAAAACATCCTTACGAGTGGTGTCGTTCTGCAACACGACAATGATCGTCTTCATGTCACCAATGTGATTGGGGATAACGTGTATGAACAAGCAGTAGTAATAAGAATTTTATGAACAGGATGTTCATCGCTTGGTGGTATAAAAAACTGGCGAAACTAAAACAGATAAATTAGAAGCATGTGACAAGTGGCTAAACACAGAGGATACAAATGTTAAAAATGAATACTTACAAAAGAAATATATAATCAATATATATATAATCAAATCCCCTTTTACCATTATGGTGTAGGGTTAGTAAATTACAATTATTTACATACTATATTTAAAACAATAATTAAGGCTTCTCAATTTTAAAAGTAACAACACTAAAAGTCTCTTTCAGTTCTATAACTATATCAAGTCTAAAAACAAATTATACACTATGCACAAATTTACACCATTCTTTTTTATTTCTTGCCATGATCTTTGCTTCTTGCCAAGTTTTCCCCTTTGCTGTTAAAAAATCTTGTGTTTTTGAATTATACGGAGCGCAACTTACGTACGTTAACATATTATAGGGTGGTAATCCTTAGCCAAGTTTAATTAAAAAGGTTTATATAAACAAGTATCCAAAAATTCTTCCGTTTTCGATAAAAATTCTCGTTCAAGCTTTCTAACAAATATCGCCCTTTTCTTATAAGTTATTGGTGCCGCTATTTAAACCAAACTGGCACACACACAGTCGACTTGGATAGGACCCCTTAAAATGTAATATTATCAAGATCACAATTAACCAGTGGCGGAGATATGGGCAATTAGAAATTTAACAAAAAACGTAGTAACACCCAATAGGTATTTTAAATCCATCTCATTTTAAGGTAAGCCATTTAATTCTACACGGAAAGTGTCTCTCTAACAAATTTATTTCAGCTTTTGTAAAAATGCCAACCAATATATTTTTAAATTTTTGGCTCAGAAAAATCTGTTGATAGATAGCAATTCTCGACGATGTTTCTGCCAACATAAAAAAACTAAAAACAAACTACTGTTCGTAGTACAAACAGCACCCAAGCGTACTGAGAAAATAATCCAAATGCTCCGCTTTTGTATTGAAATTTAAATAGGTTCACATCCGGCTCGGACGGATATGGCGGACTATAAAGTAGTACAGCAACGCTCCAACGGGTGGAAATTACAATGCATTCCACGTAATCCATTTTATAACCGTATGTCATTCGAGCATTGAATAAAAAGTAATTCAAGGCCGATCATTCTCTCACGAAGGTCGTCTTTGGTAAGAGGTGCAAGCCTCGTCTACGCCGGCACGTTCGAAGAATATTCTGTCACAATATGATATGAATATAATACGGAAGAAATTTGAAACTATGCTGCCTTGAGGTGTCGTTCAGTTTGCCAACCGGGAATGCATTGAACGAGATTTAAAGGCCTCTTTTCCAAGCTGCCAGTCAACGATAGCTGAAATTGACTACTGCTACCTGCAGGAATGCCGCGACGCCTGCTTTTTCCATGCTTTCTTCTCGGATTTCCTAGTAACTGTATTATCCATCAGTGACGACTCAGAGCAATTTGTAAAACAGTGGAAACAATGCGCGCAAGTGTCGTTCTTGTGCCGTTAAATTTTTCGCTTCGCGATCACGGTGCGGTTTCAAATGGGAGTTTACCGACTAGAAAATGCACACACCTAAGGTTGTTTGTAATTGAAATTTGTGGCAATTTTATATTCCGCGCGCAGTGTGACTTGCATTTACATAATAATTGAACTGCCACGCAACAGGGTGAACGGTGAAAGAATCTACAGCCACAAAGTTGGAACTAAAGCAGAGCTTAATGTGAAGAGATTTATTTCAGTGCATTCTGCTCTAGGTTTAATAATCAAAGCGTTGAAACGAATGTCTAGATGTCGTGGACTAACCCTCGCCCCTAGAGCTTAAAGAGAACTCATTAACGAAAGAATATTGAAATGGACCTTGTACATTTATGTAAGAAAGGTACCGAAATTGAGGATGTACAGACCTACAGATAATAGCCCATTAATCGAAAAAGAATACTTCCACTATACAGATTCTGAAGGAAGAAACTGAACAGAGGAAGTAACACCAAAAAATCAGACTATCTAAATGAAAAGGCAGACAAAAAGGGAAAATGATAGTAGATTAGGCAGATTCGGCGAAGAACGCTGCAGTAACAATGGAAAAAGACTCATAGAATTATACGAATTAACAAATCTAAAAACAATAAATGGTTATTACCATCACAACGAAATTTACAATAGCTATTTAAGTAACAAGGAATGTAAGGCCCTATTAACATTTGAGGTAGGCAAGTACAAGCCAAGACGAAGTCGCGGCTTGTTGCCTGCCGAAAATGTTAATTGGCGATACATTCCGAGTTATCTTATTATATTTTTCCCGCTGCTTATCGAAATTTTCCTAGATTTTTGAAAAAATCGTTTGGTTTGTCACCTGTCACCAGGATTAGTTTTCGTGAGTCGTGTTACCTGTGAGTGTCACATGTTACATAAACACTTGCAATTTATAAACAAAACGTCTAAATCTGCATCTTGATTTGCTAATTTTATTATCCTAGGAACTTAATAATAATATTAAGTTCCATTGTCAAGAAAAAGCAGCAAACAAATATAATCACCGACTTACACGTTTTGTTACTAAGGCTGTATCACTAACTTACATGATCAGTAGCGAGAAAATATACCTGGGTACTGGTGTTACGAAACCTAAGATCTATAATCGACTGCAAAATCGCAAAGAACTGCAAAGCTTGAAAATATACCTATTAATACAATACTGTAGTTAAATATAACGAAAGTTTAGGGCGCCAGGTTCGAAAATTCATCGTGACAGGCTCCGTGAACTAGACCGGGTAGTCGAGACGCGAGGCAAGATAAGCTGCAAAGAGATACTAAGCACTCACGAAAACCATAAAACCCGAAAGATATATTATCAACGAAATATTTACAAAAGATCATAAAAGATTCAATCAACGAATAATATACGAGGATTATAGAAGCACAAAAGGATGTGATTAGATAAGAGCGCTAGAAATCCATTCAGTTACGTATACAAAAGCCTAATTGAAATGCGCATCAATCAGCGCTCAAAAATAAGCTATTATGTAACATAATTCACGTATCGCACGCAATGTAGATATGGTACTATTTATATCATTGAAAAACTCTTGCGATGAAAGTCGGCTGAGTCTGTCAGAATGGACACGTGGTACCAGATGTTACAGTTTTCCAAACGTAACCCAGCAGGTGGGGGGGAACAGTAATGGACGGCTATTTCTTTATTCGCAGACCTGTGGCAAGTAACTTGACTTATGTTGGGCTTACTAGGAAAGAGAACGAAAAAGGAAAGCAAAGTAAAGGCCCGAATCACGTGGAGGTAGATATAACATTTTCATAACTGGGATTTCGGGCAATCACCACGTGTTTTACTTCAAAATACTATCAAATCCTGATTTAATCAGACGGGTGCAGCAATTTACCAAACTAATGAAATCAAATGTGCACCAGATCATCGACGATTTTTCGAGACAAATCCGCTCATAAAGTTCCATCAAAAGGCGCCCCTAAAAAGCACGTCTAAAAGCTTCGAAAGTAAAATTACGACTAAAGAGTTCTTACAAATAAATGGGCGCTGGAAATAGCTGTATTCTGAAGTTGTATACGCAAAATACGTTAAATTGTCTCTGGAAATGTTTAACACAGTTAAATTATTTATTTTTGTAAAAACTAAGGTCTCTATTATTTTAATATAATATTGTTACTAAAATACGACCACTCCATTTTTATCTATTACATCCACAATGCCAAGTGCTTGCAGAGATTTTCTGTTAGTATTTACTTTGTACGGTAACTTCTGAAAATCCAATGTGTAAACGGAAATTGGATTATAGACACCGTTTCCCTTTTCCAGTGACGGGACACACATTTCCGACTGTTTACATACTTTAATGCTAAAAATGAGAACTGGGAAATAAAAAGCAAATATGGTTAGAAATGAAACGAAATGTATTCCTTTCATATGTATTACCCTGAAGTTAAACCTTTGCATTTACTTTACTGAGGTTCGAATAGGTTCGAATAGGTAAACATTTGTGAAATGTAGAATACATAAATCCAAGGTCTCTATAAATAAATAGTTGAAGATGAGCAATCAATAGTGTCACTTTCGGTTTTTCAGCACATAGCAGGTCACTGTTTTTTTCTTACCATATTTTTCCTTAAAATTCGAGCATTTTTTAAGGATTAGTTAATTAACAAAGTTACAATAAAAACGGGATAAATTCTAGAAACGGCCTACATTCCACTTAAATTAAGAAAAAAACACAGTTAAGTAATATTTTTTCCTGAAATTGATCGGAGGAGGGCGGGACCGCGTTTTATGCTAATTTTTTTGCACGCTATTTACACTGGCGTGCCTTGGAAGCAGCGTGTTTCGAGTTTCAGGCCGAGCTTTTTATTTGGGCAAATTATAGTCGCTTAATCCGTTCCATAGCCAGCATAAACTAAAACTCATTAGAATCCTGAGACACTAATAGTGCAATAAAATTAATACAACGCTGCGTGTTTTAACCATTTCAAACCATTAACTCATTTATATAACCGCCAATTAGCGACGCTTAGGGAGATAAATCAGTAAAGAAGATGCGATTGTGGCTATTTGTTAGCAGGCGGCTTTTCAAGTGTAAATCAATGTCTGTTTGCTGGATAAATAATTGTTCAGTCTCCAAGAGTTTGTCACGTTATAGATAGAACTAACGACGGGCATTTATTTTCCCTCTTGACACTTTCTATCCAGCTCTGTTTGTTCGCGTTGCTGACAGTGATTGTAGCTGCTCCTTCTAGACCATTGTAGCATTTTTAATATGTTAAGGTTGTTTCAAACTATGTGCTGGTGCTGGTGCTGTGGTAGTTATAAAGTAGATCTTGCACAATATATCATACTTTTCTCGCTCTACACAATCAGCCTCTTTTCCTTAAGACATTTCATTAAACTAATCAAAAGCGACAAAGAGCGAATATAAAAAGGTGAGGACCACACTCTCTGCATCTAAGGTTACTAAATCATAAAGGTACCGCAATTGTGCAAACATATATCTTTTGTCTCTTTTAATTTGGGGTTCCCGTCATTAGTGTCTCACCCGCACTCGCACTTTCTTACAATGTCCTGTCCTTTTTAATTTGAGGGAACAAAATCTTGGAATGGAATGGCGGTACCTTTATGTATTTAGTGACCTTATCTGCATCACTTCTTCAACGTCATCTAACGGCATGGAATAAAAGCAACGTGAAGACGGAAAGCAGGTTTGCCACTAAGAACCGACAGAATGGGCAATGAAGAAATAAGAAGGGTCCCGGGTGGTGTAGCTTGAACAAGCGTCCACGTACGATCAGTAGAGTTAAGCAACGCTCTTTTTGGTCAGAACTTGGATGGGAGTTCGTGGCTGCTTCTCCCGGCGCTTCGTGGTACGGCTGCCACGGAAATAGTTGGTCGTGGATGTCATAATCGTTGGAGTTTTAAGCAGTTCCCAGAATAATAAAGTTACATAAACAATAATATCAAAATTCAGCAATCGCGCAAGCATTCTAAGATCTGTTTTCAAGTCAGTCAATAAGCAGAGGGCAGAGCAACAATTCTTAATTTTCCACCACTAAACAAAACAGTCGGGGTGTGAGCGCCGCCCAGCCCAATTAGCCGTCAGGAATTTGGAATTCGTCTCGGCCTTTTTTAGAGTCCTCACTTTGTCTCGATTTTAACGGTCTTGTATTTAGAAAATTTGTTTCGTCAATTGTAACGTCGCAGGCGATTATGAATTTTTCGGCTTCCACGTCCCATATCTTATAACCATTTAATTCGTAACCTACTAAAATTCCTTTAAAGGATTTTTCTTCGAATTTGGTTTTTCTTGTTTTATTGTGAACATGAACCGTGGAGCCAAAAATTCTTAAATGCTTAATATGTGGTTTACGATTGTGCCACATTTCATAAGGCGTTATATTGAACTTTAATGCTTTGGTTGGTGTTATATTAATTAAATAAGTGGCTGTTTCTACAGCTGTACCCTAAAAAGTTTTATTTAAATTTGCACCAATCAACATAGCTCGGGCCTTTTCTGTGATGGTTCGCATCATCCGTTCAGCTACGCCGTGGTGTATGAGGTACAGTTAATCAGGTGAAATCCCCGCGGTATTTGTTGATGCAGCTGAAGAGCAAACATGGCTCAGAAACGAGATTACAGCCAAACGTGTGATAATCGAATACCTCGGCGATGCATTCCTAGGATTTTCCAAAGAAAATGTCAAAGCCAAGGATATTTTGAAAAACCTTGATGCCCTGTATGAACGTCGAAGCTTGGCAACGCAACTTGCTCTCAGAAAAAAGTTGTTAAGGCTCAAACTCAAAGGAGACATCACTCTGATCCAGCATTTTCCCAATTCGACGATTTAGTGACCGAATTAATTGCAGCCGGCGCTAAACTTGAAAAAACAGATAATGTTTCTCATCTTTTGTTAACAATGCCGCCTTATCACAGCTTTGGAAACATTAAGTGAAGACAATTTAACCCTCGCATTCACAAAAACGAGACTATTGGACCATGAGGTCAAAGTAAAAAAATGAAGCTGATGGCAATACAAGTGGAAAAGCTATGTTTACTGGAACAACTTCACGTAATAAGACGAATAAACCCTTCAAAAGCGGCGATTGGTCTGAACACTGGAAATCCAAAGAATATCGTCAACAAAAGGGCAGTCCTCAAACCAATAACCAATATAATCAGCGCCAGTATAAAAATTATGCACCAAATAATCCCGGTAATAAACTAAACAAAAAATCAATTTTTAATAAGAAACACTCTAATATAAAATGTGACCATTGTGGCCGTCGGAATCATGTGCTAAAAGACTGCTACTATTACAAGAACCTGCTGAACAATACCGAAAATTGACCGCATACCGTACAGACCGTACAAACAACCAATTTTGACACCGGTAACAGTGCGAGTTTTGCCTTTATGATGCAAAGTGTTTCAAGTTCAGACTTTCCAAGGGATAAGTGAAGTTCAGACTTTCCAAGGGATAAGTGTACAGCAGCTTGCGAAATTCTTTTCTTCTTGATTCGGGTGCAAGTGACCACATTGTCAATCAAAGTGACATTTTTATGGACGTTATTGACTTAGAACAACCAATAAAAATCGCCATCGCAAAACGGAACGACTTCATTACTGCTACCAAACGAGGAACAATTCAAGTGAAGACTAACCTAGGGGTGAATGGTTTCCTGGAAAACGACCTATATGTTCCAGAGGCGCCATGCAACCTCCTGTCTGTAAGGCGCATTCAAGCGACGGGTATGTCAGTGGTGTTTGATAAAGCTGGTGTTAAAATTAACAAGGATGGACAAACCATTCTAACAGGTAAGCCATTGAGAGAACAATTTGTCATATGTTTTCAAATAAATAAAAACCAGCAATATTCAAACCGCCAATTGCATGTTGTGAATAAAATTCATAATTATCAAACAAATAAACAGGCATATTAAATGTAGGGAATAGTATTTTAAGCAATTATTCTCTCTTCAAATGTAACAGATTTTCTTTAGATGATTAACATCAATTAAAATTTGCACGGGTGTTTATCTACAAATAACTCCGATTTTATCAAAAAACTGTTTTAAAACGGCGATACTGATGATAAGAATCTAGTTTAGCGACCCACACCGATCGACATGTGCTATACACCATTCGACGCGTCTCGTTGAGCTGAACAATATTGCTGCTGGGGACATTCGAGGCAGACCAATGGTTACTGAAATACAGCAATATAGTTTTTTTTATAAAATTTTTCTGGTGGAAAACATTCTGGGGCCTTTGTCGGGGCCCGCGCAGGGTACCTCACCGAAGGCTAATAACAATCACACTGCGCGCCACCTAACCTAACTTTACCTAACCTTACCTAACCTTACCTAACCTAACCTTACCTAACTTAACCTTACCTTACCTAACCTAACCTAACCTAACCTAACCTAACCTAACCTAACCTTACCTAATCTAACCTAACCTAACCTATCCTATCCTAACCTAACCTAACCTAACCTAGCCTAGCCTAGCCTAGCCTAGCCTAGCCTAGCCTAGCCTAACCTAACCTAACCTAACCTAACCTAACCTTACCTAACCTAACCTTACCTTACCTAAACTAACCTAACCTAACGTAATCTTACCTTAAATTACCTTACCTTACCTTACCTTACCTTACCTTACCTAACCTAACCTAACCTAACCTAACCTCACCCAACCAAACCCAACCCAAGCCAACCCAACCCAACCAAACCAAACCCAACCCAACCCAAACTAACCCAACCCAACCCGACCCGACCCGACCCAACACAACCCAAACCAACCCAACCCTACCCAACCCAACACATATGATTTAACATAAAGGCATGTTAAAGCGAACGTGCCATAGACTTAGTGTGGGACATTTTAATCTTTACTGTGCTGTATCTCAGTAATCGTTGGTCTGCTCCGAATGTCCCCAGCAGCAATATTGTTCAGCTCGACGAGACGCGTTCAATGGTGTATAGCACATGTTGATCGGAGGTGGTCGCTAAACTAGATTAGGTTAGGTTAAGTTATGTTAGGTAAGGTTAGGTTAGGTGGCGCGCAGTGTGACTTGTTATTAGCCTTCGGTGAAGTACGCTGCGCGAAGCGCTGCGCGGCGGCACCCCGCCAATGGCCCCAGTGTTTTCCACGAAGAAAAAAATTTAAAAAAAAAATGTATAATGCTGTATCTCAGTAACCGTTGGTCTGCCCCGAATGTCCCCAGCAGCAATATTGTTCAGCTCGACGAGACGCGTCGAATGGTGTATAGCACATGCCGATTGGAGTTGGTAGCTCCATTACAATTACACATTTATCTTGCATTTTATTGAGAGCTGGAATTAATTGGTTTTCCACCCACTTCCTAAATGTCTCGCGGCACATGTTTTTGTGGTAAACCTTATGTTGAATTTTGTCGTCCAAAATTAAACTACACCCCTCTAAAAATCCAGAAGAACATCCTGCATGCAAAATAATATAACGTTTCCCTTCACTTTTAATTATTCTTGGATTACCCTGTAAATTTGTAGGATGTACCCATCTTCGCAATTCGGTACCGTTTTGGTAAATCCAAGTTTCATCTAAAAACACGAAATCGATTTCTTCACTAGAATTTAGGTATTGTAAATATCTTTTTAAAAATTTAACATGCAATGCTTTGACATGCGGTTTTTCAGATAGTATAAACCTACAGTTTGCTTTTCTATAAACATACCTATCCCATACTTTTCAATATCTTATAAAAAGTTGTCCGCCCTCCCTTAAATTCCAAATTTGTTGTACTGTAATTATATAAATGAGATACTGTGAAATAGTCTCCTTTTTCATTTAAACGATAAATATAACGCGATCAAGCTTCTTTGTATGAATATTCCCAAAATGCTGTTGATCGACGTTTTTCTTTGAATTTTAGACTGCTTAATGGTTCTCCCTTATTAAATTTGTTTAAAATATCATGAACTTGGTTAGGACTTATCTGGAAGAAGGTAATTAGAACTTGCTATGTAATGTAATTTATTTCCACTTTTACTCACAGAAAGTACTTGCTACTTTTTCAGAAATCTTTTTTTTATTTGCGTTGGGCAATGAATCTGTAAATTCTAGATAGTTTTTCATAACTGCCGACTTCTCTCTGCACGTTAAGAGGGTTCTTTTCTTTGAAGATGACATTCTTAAATAAAAATATTTTTTATTTCGAACTGACTTCAGCAAAAATAAATAAAAGTTGCCGGGTAACAAAAACGCAAATTCTAAAAATCATGCTTTTGTGTTGTCCAACCTAGCAGTAAAAAAACCAATAGAAATTTAACAGAGCTACCATAAAACGTCATTTTGACAAAC
Organism: Agriotes lineatus; assembly: GCA_940337035.1. NCBI lineage: Eukaryota > Metazoa > Arthropoda > Insecta > Coleoptera > Elateridae > Agriotes > Agriotes lineatus. Next base: position 16,859,693 of record OW679194.1, on the reverse strand, counting down.
CGGGACTATAGTGAATGGAGTATACACATGGTAACATTGCTAACTAGATACAGCGACGATTTGTCTTAAAATTTTAAACCGTCTCTGTATCTAGTTACCGTGTGTACCTAGTACCTGCAGACAATCTGTATAAGTCGACTGTTTTAATTGCTAAGTGTAATATCTAAGAACACTGATTAATGGAAATCTTATATTACTAATATATACCAAACTCGAACTATAGTTATAGGACAACGTTGCGTTTCATAGTCGTCCCCTAAAAAAAGAACTCTTCCTCGATTTCGACGGCAAGGCTAGCCACACTACAGAATTTATTATCTTACGACAATGAAGTCCAAAAAGCCAACGTCTGAACTAAAAACTTCTAACCACAACAGTTTAACATCCAAATCTCGGCCGAAACCATGAGCCCCAACTATTAATTAATTTACGAGAAGTACTAAAAGTACGAAGAGAAAAAGAACAGTTAAACGTAATTACCCTTCGAGTATGGGATCTACTCAGACCATTGACTTCAGTTGTATATCGGCTTGATGTTCCAATCTCCAGATGAGGTTCTGACTTACACGTGTTTCCACAGCTGGACTTACTCAAAAACTACAGTCTCCGTCTAAATTTACCAGCTCGGTGTTGTTCCCATGTTTCATCACTAACCAACGGTATTTGGGAAAGACTAAAGGACATTTTCATGGCACCGGTGACGCAGGAATATTAGTGGATATTTTCCTTGCTTCGACTGTAACTATTAAGTGGAATATAATTTTTAAATTGGAGATCTCTCTATCGGCTTAATTTGTAGGTAATATGACTGCGCATATGGGAATTGGTTTTTTCGTCGCAACTGAAGTGGTAAATTATTCTTGGCTGATAATGTAGCTCGGTTTCACGCGAATTTACGGAGGACGTATTGAAAACACTAAAACTAAATTTAGAGCCATTTATCAGCTTTTTCTTATTTTCTACTTCATTCGAATCTGAAAAGCACTCTCATGCTTCAATTACGACACAAACGACCGGAAATTAAATAATTAAATTCTCACGATTTAACTGGTTTTCATAATCCCCATCAAATATTCGGCGATGAATATATTCAACGCACGTTGTTATTAGTGCTTAATAAATCTCGGCGATAAAGACCAGCACCGTCCACGAAAAAAACAAGCCCCAGATGCCAGCGCAGCGCTGCCAGATTGGGTGTCAACTTAATTTGCACATAATAAGGCGTGATTTCGTTACGATCGCAATTAAATTCGGCACATTTCCAGCTCTAATTACCCCGATACTTCGCTGGATTGAGATTGGATGCAGCCAGTTGCGAGTGAGCGCCGCCGCAGCAGCACGGCCAACTTTGTACCGTTATACGCCTGCAAAAAGACGCGCTAAGCTTAAATGTGTACGAAGATGAACTCGGAAAAATGTTTACGAGGCGAAGGTAAACTTAGGGAATATATAACGAGGAAAAGTTTATCTCCAAACACTTAAAAAGATTTAATTTTTATTCCTCGCAAACTTGAATCTGATCTCCAGAAGCATATTTGCAACAATGTATGCTCGGAAATGTGATACACAGTTCTCTTCTTCTAAACAAAATCAACATAACTCCAACAATCAAATAAATACAGTATGTTTCCAGTGTTGAGGTGAATCGAAATGAGTTGTATTAGTTCAGAATAATTACCTTCTGAACTACTTATTATATATTCTATAATTCGAAATATTGAGGTGTTAAATGTATCTTTACAAATAGAGACTCTTACAGCAGCTGATGTATATTGTCGTATAAATATTAATTTTAAAAAAATGTTCTAAAACCCAGGTCCTTCAGGAAATTTGACACTCAGCGAAGAAAAGGAGTAAAAACTTAAATATGGTTGAAGAAATTGTCGACGTTTTAAATTAAATGTCTCCTTCCTTTAAACACTATAGTCTTCTATGAGAGAACAATGTTTTCGATCTGTCATCTCCGGTTATTAGCTTTATAGCTTCTTTTTCCTATATTCTCCACTTTGCCCCCTGTTTTTAAACCTGGCACGCATTCTCGAACCAATCAATCTCTCAGTATAGTTTGTTTCATTTGTTTTAGATATCTCATCTATAAACATCTATGCAGTTTTCATATACGACACAAAGTTATCAAGCTAGAAGCACAAGTCATACGACGACGTCATATAAGATGGAAAAATCAGTTCCAGCCGTGTTAGAAATAAAGCAACGAATAAAAATACTCGGAGTTTGAACCATGAGTACTATAATGATCTTACTGTAATGGTATAAGTCAAAACTATTTTCTGCCCGATTTCTCAAGAATCGCACCCATATGTGATACCACAGCGTTGAGTTATTTTCCCTTCGTGGAGCGACTTGCGAGACCCATTTCATTTTCAATCTTTAGGGAGAGCCCGCTGCTATTCATTACTTTAGACGCAACTGCAACTGGAAGGCGCCCGCCAGACCGCTGACAATCCATCGGGGATTTTTCGTCGTGTTTTACGCTGCACGCGTTAGCGGGGAGATTGTATCTTCTTGCAGATTGAGTTGGCAATCAGCCCGCGGTGTGACATCGTGTCAATTGCCGTTCACGGTGTGGGAAATTACTTCGCCGGGTTTACATAAAAGGGCCCCTTAATAAAAATTATGAATCTATGGAGGGTCTTGTCGGGCCAATGAAAGCCGATTCGTGAACTACCCCCCTGTTTCACGTATCGTGAATTTCTTAGACGACCCCACCTCGTCCCACACGCGCACCCTGAAACCAAGTGTCTTCCTCTTCGGCTGTCGCATCCCCGCAGCTTACAAGTTGGATCCTCCATCTACAAGGGCCTGTTGCAGCAACTCACTCATTCTGTCTGTCTTTTTGCCCTTGGGCCTGTAATAATGCTCTCCGAGAGCAAATGCTCTCATCAGCATACCACGTACTGCCAACTGCTTAATGTAACTGAAATTGCATTATATGTTGTACTGAGTATTCGCGGAACTGTGATTAGAAGTGTTTCGTTCATACTAAACGCTGAATTGTTAGCGTCCTTGCGTATAACTCTTCTCCGCTTAGCTTAAGGAAATCGTTAACCCCCTTAAGGCAATTGCTTGCTTAATAACTAATTAAAATTATAACGTAACTTGTATGTATTCGGTGGGCGCCCCACCCACGAACCCTTATTCTATTTTATAATATTATTGCGTATGCAACTGCAATTCTATTCCATTTGACATATTTAATAATGTTTTGCCTGTATCTCGAGTAGGTACGTTTTATTGCATTCTTTCATGTTCTGTTAAGCATTGTATAACAGCTAGAAAGCAAGTTCCAATATCATCCAAGAGAAGTCCCAGCGGCGAGCGCTGTCGCATGTATCGGGCCAGGGCATCGCTTGTTCCCTCTTTTGGATGCTAAGGGCGCAAGTAGAAAGCTAAGTACAGAATATGCGGCGTCAAGGCAATCCAATCTCTAAGCTATTTTCGAGCCCCAACGTATTGTTCAGCAAACGCATCATATTGTCTCGACTGGCCCACTAGCCATGATAAAACTGTGCAGGGCTAAAATACCTACGCGTTGGGGCAATGTAATGTAAAGTAATCTCACGTACATGAAATTTAAGTAAATACCGTTTAGTCCAACTGCTTTATAAACTACGAGTGTCTCTACATTGCTTTGGTGAATCTTTACAAAACATGAGAAGCTGTGTTGACTTTCTAAATTATTAAATAAAATAGGTATATAATTAGCACATCCAGTAGAAACAGCATAGTAATAATTTTCATTCTCTCTTTACTCTGGTTTAGTTTTTTTTTGTATCTCTAACTACAATTACCTCTCATGGTCTTATGGTCTTTATTTTTACATTTTTTATTATGTAAAAAATACTAGACTTTTCTAGATTGATAAACTTGCTCAAAATGTAAGTTTCAATAAAAAAATAATTATTGCTTTATCTTAAAATAATCGTTTCGGTACAATATGTTTTGTATGATGTAAAGCATTTCTCCTTAAAATCTGTTTTCCATGATTCTTCAATAAAAGTCGTAGTTTGCCCATTAATCAACAATGTAGCCGATTGAGGTACATATAATCTAGAGCTCGGTAAAACTTCAGAAATAAATCTGTTCTCAATGTTCGAACAATCTGATTTAGTGATAGCAAAATTAGCAAGACGAATGGGAAATAAAAGAACGCAATAACGGCGGCTGAATAAGGTTTCACATCTCCCCATTTTATAGATTTTAATTATCTTCGATATATGTATTATAAAAAATGTAAGGCTTGAAACACAAAATCCAATATCTTAGGCATCTTAATAGCACTGCAGTACACTAACACAATTCTCATAAGTAACGCCAGAGTTTCTTTTTCTGTAATTACGCACCATCGTGTTGGGTAGAGCGAAGTTATGTGCCCGCGAAGAGGCTCAGCATCTTTGTTTGAATTTCCACGTTCACACGACTGAGAACAGGAATTCTCGGCAATATTATGAAATACTTCAGCGTGGACGCGTACCCTGCTGGGAGTTCTCAGATTGCCATGGCGCGATTCTTTCCATTAAATCCTTCAAAGTGAGATCTTACAGGAATCCTAGCATTCCGGCGCTTTGTATACGCTTTATTATGGCAGACCTGCCGGATCGAAGACGGAATTAGCGCTCGTCGGCAGGGAACATCATTATACATTTCACACGAGGACTCCTGAAACTTCGGAAATAATGACGATAGTACACGCGATTATTATACCTGGGAGGCGCTGCACATTACCGCGAGCCTTGACCTTGCTTAAATGGACCATTAGCAAAGAATACCGCATCTGCAGTGCTCGCGCATAAGCATAATGGTTAAGTGGATGGTAAATTGGGATGAATCCTGATTAGATTTCAACGACACCAAAGAGTATGGTATAAATCTCTATATTACAGTGGAAAGCACGCTTCACAATGAAATTCTAATGAAATTATTATTGGTGTGCATTCAGGTAGACATTTTCGAGGATGAAAGGCAGTTTCAAAATGGCAACACCGTATTTGTATTAAAAGCGCGATCTGTTAGATTTATAAATTTAATTATTATTAGTGTTCGATGCAATTGCAATTGTTAGGATTGTAGATAGATAGACTTTACTATTCAAATCTGTTACAAAATTTGTGTCATTACCCTTAAATCTTCCTCGCCTACTTCCCTTAAGTTTACCCTTTTTGCGAACATTGTTCAGAGAATTTCGTACAATAAGACATTCTGCTTATAGTTTCAAATCATGCAATATCTAACAAAGTCATTTTACTTCTTGCTTTAGTTCGAAGAAGTAATAATAACTCTTAAATATTTGGGTGCAAGTGTATTCGTTTTCATTTGTTTTGCAATTCCAAATTCGTCTTTCTGATAGAACTTCGGTAAAAACTGAATCTAGAACCCAAAGAATGCATTTAAATTTGAACGTGGTCAACGCCAGTCAGATTTGGTGCTTGACTTCCGGGACATGGAAAATTCTGATAAACGCAAAACGCTTCGCTGGCCACGTACGCACATATGTATCGATATGATGCAGTTCCCCGGCACACCGCACTAGCAAATAGCCAAGCTAATAGACGTTTTAGAAGAGCATATAAGCGAGATGCTTAGCCCGTGAAATACAGCTGAGGCCATAACTCCAGCTTCACTAGCTTTAAGCCTCAAGGAGGGTTTAAGCCTCGACACCTGCAGAGCCAACCGGAGATATGACAGCTCGTTCGTGAGTTCCAAGTTCGGAGCCTTCTCTCTAGAAACTTTCCGGAACCCGCTTTTCCGAGCCAAGTCGATTCTTTGATGGTATCAGTTCCAGTTAAAACCGTTTTCCTGAGCTCAGCTGATTCTTTGGTGGCGAAACTACCCTGCTGAAACCATTTCAAGTAGAGTCGATAGTCTTCGATGGCATAATTTCCTTAGGTGGCGAAGCTTGACCCTTAAAATCTATACCTAAAACCTTCAGAGGTAGCTGGACCCTCTTCAACGACGACGAAAGCACTAGTGACTCCAATCGAAAGTCCCACGTCAGTCACTATTGCCCGTTGTGGCGGTCCTACCGATTTACAATGCCGAATAAACAAACCTGAAGCTCTGCCCTGTCGTCCCGAAGCGATGTCCACATCCAGGCATCGGCTCCATAGCTTATTACACGCCATTTGTTGAATACCCTACTAACAATGAAAGTATATCAACATATTGTCCAAACAATACACATATTGCAATGTAGTGTATGCTTTGCCTTGTACTATTTGTAAAAAAGAATAATAAATACATACAATCCACCACACACCTTAATTACTTTGACTTTCAATTTTATGATATCAAATTCTAACCGATTGACTATTTAATTTCTAGGTTCGATTGATATTTAAAATTTTAAATAGTAGTTTGCCCTCAATTTATGATTCGCTCATCGGTATAATATTTATTTTTCTAGCTCAAATGTTGCATCAAGACTCGTCTCATTTAGGCTTGGGTTCCTAGTTTGTTAAATTCAAAGTTAAAATATTACTGGCACGCCACTATGTACAACTGAAATTAAACTTCAAAGCGCAAGCGCTCGACCTGTCAAACTGACTGACATAAACAGATTCGAAATACGTTGAAAGTTCGTGCGTGTAATTAATTTTAAAAACAAGGATTCAATGAGCAAATTACTCCGTAAGTGTTTTAATTAAACCGCCTTTGGACGGCGTCAGTAAGTTCCTTTGTTTTCAGGCTAATACGTCCATTGTCTTGCTTAAAAAGGATGCCTCTGCGATTTTGTTTATTTTAACCTCCAACTGGCAATTTTAATTACAAATCCTAGATTACTGGTTATTCATGGACATCAAAATAAATCGGATTCCAGTTCCTTGGTTTGTACTTCAGGTGTGATCGCACTTTCAAGCCTTTAGAGCGGTTAAATTTTTCGTACACTAACCTCACAATGCTTTCAGGAACGGTAACCGCTACAGGACCCCTCTGCGTTGCCTGTCGTTGATGCAGACCCCCATGGATGCTGGAACGCTGATGTAGTTGCTGTCGCTGGTCCGCTTGCTGCTCTACAACGTCCTCTCACTGCTATAGCCCTCTCGTTTGCTGCTATCGGAGAATCGTAGACCTCCTTCGATGAAGCCACCACCTCGGTGTAAATTTAATTTTTGGTAAAACGCTACCCATACTTCCACATATGCATTAAATTGTGCTGAACACAATGGAGTAATTTATTTTTATGTAGGTTAACTGTAAATAGAAAATTTCTTTTATTAAAGTTGGAGCAAAATTCAAGCTGTCAGGTATAATTTTTATTCAATTGTCTACTATCCTGGTTCTTAATAACAAAACACTGTCTTACATATTTGAATAGGAAATGAACCAAGTTCAATTACATTACATTTAAAACTAAATCTAACAAATATGATAATTATTTACAATGTTTTAATTCTATAATAATTGTTCTTTGAAATTTCGATTTTCTACTATGTTATAGCGCCACTTAGTTTATTGTAAATTCACTTCTCTGTTCAATCCGCCACTACACTGATTATTTATTAGTTCACCAATTGTTTTACATCCGCCTGCTTGAATTTCCTATTTATTCTGAACCTGTTTGCTTTTCCTCAATTTTTCCACCTTGATGCTGCATGTAAATTGCCTGGATTTGTGCTCTATGGCACATTTCTTTCCTTAATATTTTCTCTTACCTCTTATATTTTTAAAATGCTCATCATAATTCCATTTTCTAATTTACTTTAATTTCTAGGCATCATTTGACTTTACATATGTTGAATCTTTCTGTGCCAGTTTTACTTAATATGGGTTCGGCTTCAATTTTGCCCAAACCTTTTATATTTTGCTAAATTTACATTACTGACTCCAAACCTTTGAAAATCGAGTTTCATTCCCTTCTAGCTTACTCAAATAATTCGAATGTTAATGGCAAAATTTTCCAATGTAATTTCAAACTGACAAATTATGTGAATTTACACAGTTGTGCGAATCATCCCAACTCTGTGCTTTTGTGATTTAATCTTTAATTAGTCTGCATTGCCACCAGAGCTGAGTGGAGGGCTAAATACCATTACAATATATCCACAACTCCTTTTTACCCCAATTTAACGAACTGTATATATTATTATATTGTTACATTTTTTACGTTCGGGCTATTTACAAAATTATTCGACGCTTCTTGAATTAAACATTTATTTACAATGATTAATTACGATTATTTACAAACACACGAATTATCACGGCAGAACAGAAATTACTTAAACTAACGGACTATTTCTAACAACGATACATTTATTTATTTATATTGCACTTAACAGTAATGATTTATATGGTTATATTTATTTGTTATTTATTTCACTAGAGTTATATACACACCGTCTATTTATATTACGCGCTTCGAGCTTGATGAGAACTGGATGAGAACTGGACGAGAACTCGATGAGAACTCCCCCTTCCAGCTGCGCTGGCCTATATATTCGCGGAATAATTCCTTCTGGAAGCTCACGCCGTCTCATGCAGCTGGCTCCAAGGTCGTTCTGCAATGCTGTCGCACGAGACGCTGACTCATATTTCTGGGGCGACGGCCTAGCCCCAGGATCGTTACAATATGTATATATTTCGCAATCTTAAAACGGCATTACAACAAAATGAGAAACCTTGAGAAGGAAATTGATCCGAAGGACGTCAAACAGATATTAATATAACTGTTGACAATAATGGGACATTAATGATTATGCTGTATGGATATCTCAATAAACCAAAGCATTAATTTTACAGTACGAAAAGTAGAGTAATGATTATCAGAATAAGGACAAGTAAATATCGACAGTAATGGTTGCCTATCATATGAAATAACTAGTATTTGAGCTAACAACGACAAGTTGTAGTTTCTTACCAATTTATAATTAAAGCAATTTGTTATCGCAGAACTGATTACTCTAATTAATCTATTGGAAAATTTGGTTAGTCCTTCTACTTTAAATACAGTTTCTCTACTCCCAGCTTAAAAACGACTCTAAATTGTATATACAAATGCAGAATTTATTGTAAACTGTATTAAATAAAAACCTAACTACTCGAAGAACAACCAATACCAAATGTCACGGCGTGCCTATGCAAATGCAATTACCTTTTTTTATCTTTCACAGAACCAAAATAGAATGATATATTTCCACACGTAAATCAAATCTACACTTCCTTCTTTTGAAGCACTGTTCAGCGCTCTTCTAATGAAAACTATAAGAGGCCCGACAAAAATCTTTTACTTACTAGTTAATTATTCTGCTCCCATATCCAATGGCTCAAACTTGGGCTAAGTGAAACCTCAATGAATAATAGCTGGAGATGTAGGTACAGGCGAACTGTTCTGGGCTCTGCACTTACATTACAGGTTTCCGCACCGAGCAAAAATCCAAATTAATCAGATACTTCATCTATAATAAATTATAGAAGTTGGGTTACAAATGGAGGCTGTTCCACGAAACTATTCCTTAATAGCTACCAAGTTGCGGAATTTCTGCTTAGATATTTACAAATTGCAGTTTCCAATTAGGCGGAGCGCTGCGGATAACGCGAGGCTGAATTTGCATCGCATATGAGCTGCCGCTTGAATTTTTAACCTTAATTTTCGCTTGCATGACTGGAGCGCTCCAGCGAATACATTTCGCAAGCCACATTTCATTTCCAATGTTAGCATGATACAGTAATCTGAACGACTGGAAATGAACATGTTATGTAATAGAATTTAGAGGCTATTGAGAGCACTACATAAATCTAAACGATCTAAAACTATGTACATATATAGATAAACCGGATGTTTAATATAAAATGAATGCGGAGTGACAACGACTTAATATACTCTAAACATTTGAACTTCATAAAATGCTGCCATTCCTTCTTTGTCTTAGATTAGACCATTGAGATGTTCTTAATTAGGACTGATAGATATGTGAGCCACTTCATGTGGAAGTAGATACGAACCGCACTCTTCGACCTAATCTTCTAGAAGGGGATGAAGATTTAAGACCATTTAGGGTAATTAGTATGCCTAGCATTCACAGAAGACTTCTAAATAATAGAAAAAGTAGCTTTGCTGGTGGAAGTCGAAGTCCAGATTGCCGCAGTGGTAAGTAGATGACATCTAATGTGCAAGACCACTTGCTTTATTTTGTTACAATCCGAAATCGGTCGGCGTGAATTTTTCGCCGCATTCGCTAGGGGCTCAGCTTACCGAATTCGTGTGGAAAACTACACGACGTATTCGTATGAAGTTTCTTTGGGAGTCTCGCCAAGGGCAGATATTCTTTTGATGGGGCCGTCCTGCACGATATTGACAAAACCACCGGATCATCCCGGGATGTAATACATTTCCACTACGAAGCAAAATAACCATAGGCCGTTTGCGATTCGAGATAAACTGTTTCTGCAGACTGCCGATATCAAGCAATTCCTTGCTTCTTCTTTACACCTTGGAATTTGCATGTACTGCTGATAACTGTAGAATTACCCAGATACAAAATTTCTGATTGTTGGTGTTGACCGACGCTTTTCGCATGTCGTAGCTGGAAATATCTGAGCTCACTGAGTCGCACTGCCAGTGAAAATCGCCCGTTACGGCTACAAACATCCTTTTTATCTTCAAACGAATTTATTTTGCTGATAGGAGACTGGATTGGCCACACTTTGAGACAGACAAACAATTACTTAAAACATTGAGATACACATGGCGCGAGATTAGCGGCATGGCACAGAAAAGGATTCGATTGGGGGGAGGGGGTCCGAGACTGCAGTGGGTGATAGGAGATTATCCACTATCTCTGTTAATAGTTACCTTATTGCGTGCTGCACAAACTTTTCAATTCCAGCCAAACGGTCAGAAATCATAGCTTCTATTTACTAGGGATGTCGTACCCGGTCTAAAATCAAACCCGGGTACCCGAAAACAGTACCCGGGTACCCTCGGGTATCCGAAGATTTTACATTTTTCCTTATTATTTTCTGGCGAATGAAAATATTGCCGTACAAGCGTTTTTTGTTATGACTTTTTTATGACATTGTTTTCTTATTTGTTTGTACATACTTTTGTAGTTTCATGCAATGTTCAAGCTCTATTCTCTACGCATTTTAACGCCGCGAGTTTTTAACTGAACTAATTTGAATTAGTACCTACTCGTCAATTCAAACTGCAAGTCGTCTGTCGTCATAAATATTTTCACATTTTCACCAAGTGCTATCATATTCAAGTACGTGACTTTTTATCCGAAATTGGTTTTTTTTATCATCTTCTCCGAAAAAGGTTGACTTTCTGGACATTGCATAATTTAGTAGCCGGATACCCGGGTCCTGAAAATATACCCGGGTTGACTATTACCCGGGTCGGCCCGGGTACCCGGGTACCCGCCGACATCCCTACTATTTACTCGAATTAATTGACAATTATGACGAAGCTTAACGTTAGAATTTAACCGATAAATCATCTCGCTCGACAAGGCTTTATCAACAGCGTTATACGTAGAACGAATTAGTCCGTAGTTTTGTTGTAGTATTAATTGCAGTCCTTCATTTAGAACTTCGAGTACTTCACTCAATCGATTTCGTGCAGGATCAGTTATTCAAATTTGTATTAATAAGGTCTCGCGTGCTATTCGCATACTTGATTTCTTTCTGTCTGGGACCGTTTTGCATTTGCTGACCCAGAGAACATTTTAATTCATTAGTGAGTAGTACACTTAGCTTAACTGATAGCGTAAGCTGAAGTATATGTAATTCTAACATTGTGCTGATGTTGTTCGTGTCACCGTATGTTGCGTTATCTCTGTTGGAATCATTGTAAATAAGCGAAATTTATTTGCAACTAGACCACATTGCTTTTTGTGTTCTTTGGGTGTTGATTGTTTGATTCAGCCAGTTTCGTCGCCGCTCACTCCCTTCACGTAGTTTTGCGAAGTCTGACTCGGTAAGTTATTGAACCTGGCGGCCTTATTGATTGCCTCATCGGACCTCTTTATGCCCATATCCTACTTCCACAAAACTAATAAAAGTTCGGACGTTGCTATCGGGTATATTCGTTACTCTTACGCTTTACTTGAGTATCAAACTGGCACCCTACATGTACAAATTCGTAACAACCTCAAATTATATATTGTGATTTAGATATACCTTTTGTTTATACCAATATTTTCATTTTAAAACTATCACTGAACATTTTTATAAACGCTTTAAGATATTTATTATAAAAACCGCAATTTCAGATGTACAATTCCAATTTTATTGTAAATACACAACAGAATGGGAAGCTTCAACTTTTTATAAATGTTATTAATACTATTGGTACGCTCTTCATTCCAATTATTAGTATTCCCTTTCGCCATTTATCTATTTTGAAGCAAGAGCCAACTTGCATTTTTTAGTTGTGTATTGTATTGAAGAATTGTACTTAATAATATAATTATAGCCGAGCAGTTAGGGAGCTCAGGCTGCGGTGCCACGGTACGGGGTTCAATCCCTACATCTGGCAACTGGCGAGCGGCTCAACTCGTCGCTTTAAAAATTAGGTACCGAAACCACAGTTGTGGAAGTAGGGAAAGTAAGGCAGTAGTCGAAGGCATGATGCTAACGCCGTAGTACGCCGTTAACGGTTTCGGAAAGAGATATTTCGGCGACCCTGACTCGCCTTGTATCAGGCCATGTTTCTACATGGAATGGAGTGCCCGGACTTGACTTTTACACAATATAATCAAATGTGCCCGACGTCCCGCTCTGTGTAGTAAGACTATTGTGAAGTCAAATTTGCGTCTGCAGGGAAAAACGCACGGGCAAGCCATCTCCCGAAATGCGCAGAAGCGCAGAGAATCAAGTCATGTAGATTCAACAATAATTAGTCGCACGCCAGCCTCAACTGAAGGCTGCTCGTGCTTGCAACTCCAAAGTATATTACGCAAGTTCCCCCTAAGACGACCTGAGTAGATTAAAAGCGACTAGAAACCTGCAGAAAGTAAATAATTGCTGCATACAAGTGAAAAGTGCATCGAACAAGCGTATACAAATCCAGTGCAAGCAATTTTCGTAGTGTACATGTAAGTACACACATTTTTCAGCTTCAAAGGTACATTCAAAGCGTCAATTTTGTGAGACGCCAATTCAGCAGTTCTTGAAAACCTGTCCGTCATCGGGTAGTCCCAACTGAGGTTGTACAACGCAACTCTAAAACGTATCCAATTCGAGAATACACAACACAGAAAGGTCCATCTAAAATGTTTGCCGTTAACGCTATTACAAATTGCGACACAGTTTTGCGAGCGTGCAAGAATGTGATTAGGTGTATAATTCGCACCCAATTTGAATATATGCAAGGGCCATCAGGGTCGGCCTTAAAACAGGACCGTGTTACGACATTTTGTCTTTTGCGTTTTTTAAAGACCTATTGTTTCAACGCTATTTTAATAAGTTTGTACGCATGTTTCATGTATACCGTGTACGTACAAGTGAGTAGCGAAAGCTGTGGCACGCAGATTTTTTTAGGCGCTAATCTTAGTTTTATGTCATTTTGTTTATGTTTCTATGTTTTACAGGTGTTTTGATGTCAATAGATTGTGTAAACAAATTGACGTTTCTTGTGCATTGTTTGGAGTCAGTTTCAGCCCGACAACACGGCAGGGGAGACCAGTTTCCTGTTTTGTTTTTAATAATATTGACACTTCCTATCCACGAACTGGGAGTTTCATGCATGAACCAAGCCAACTAAATGGACAGAAGGACAAATAATTATTTAAATATTAAAGCGTACGAGACGTCTTATTTATATAAGTAACCACGTAAGGGTTAACAAAAGCCTCATTTAATTGCCACATTTATTTCTGCGAGTTTCTCTTTCTTTTATAGTTTGCTGCAGAAAAGAAGAAATTGTTGGCATTTAAAGGAATACTTCCACACCATTGTATTGTTCCTATCCTCATATATTTAGAATTTTTCTCTCTTCTTATACGATTTTCTTATTTAGATTTATGAATTTCGCTTTATATCCGTGTTTCGGAGGAAATATAAAGACACTTTCGTAAAACTTATATCCATTCCTTTTTGATATCATAATTAGAAACTGTCTTTAAAGTTTTCCGTACTTCTTTATTTCTATGAGGTTCTCCTTTCCTCAGTGCTTGTTTGGAAGCAAGAAAATTATAATTTTTGACATATTGCTTTAGTTTTTATTTTTTTCCTCAACAGTTAAACGTTGATATAGTAGCATTTATAATTTATTAGTAATTGTGTTTGTACTTAGGTGTTTCATATTAATCAGTGAAAGCGCCCTTAACACAACCTCTTCGCCTACAATTTCCGCAAATTTTTAATGAAATAAATCAAATATTTACTTTTAATTAATTTTCTCGGGTTCCATTAAAATTAAGTCGATGAAATTCGCCACGAGAAAAATGATTAAAACACCTTAAGCTTCTAATGGAATTCTGTTCATGTTTCCTGGCCTCGGAGTTTCGTTCAAATACTGTATCCGTTTAATGTGTTTGTTCAAAGTGGCGTGAAATTTGACTGTAAAGAGCGAAATGCGGTAAAAATGAAGAGCTTTGTTTCGAGATTATCCCACTAACAGCTTCTGCTTCTGCTTTCCCGCCTAATCTAGCAGGAAAAGCACCGTAAATTAATAACTATTTCATATTTCCTCCGCGAAATAACGGTTTTAATTTGCTTAATGCTGCACTCTTGGATCTGCTGAGGAGCCTGTGGCAAGCTTACTGCTATTAATTTCCGTTAAATTTAATATGTATCGATTCTCTGTCCGAGCAGAATGTAAAAGTGACTTTGCTGGTGACAAGATAGCTCGTATCAACGCATTATCGTAATCACTTTTTTGGTATTTTATTCTGATAGCATTCTGAAATTACTGTCACCCTATATTCCAAATTTATATTAAAATATTACTTGAAATTTTAAAACTAGATATAAACATTACTATCTTTAGTAATCCCCACTGGAAATTAATCCAGTTAAGTTTAACTAATTTCTTCCTTTTGGTTGTAAATTATGTTAAAAAAATACTCGATTTAAATAAAGCGCAGAAGTTAATTATCTAATTCATCACCCTTCCAGCTAAAAAGTACAGCAAAAGTAATTGCTACTTTAAATCAACGTAATCAGGTATAATAAAGCCTCGTTAATAAAAGCTCCCAACCGCATTCTGTAATAGCCTCTTTTATTAAACGTGCAGTATAATTTAAATGAAACTGTAATGATAGATAATTAATAAAAATGCGTTCACTTTATTACAGCAAACACTAGAATCCAAAATGTAAAATAAATTGACCTTCATTTAAAACCACTTACGTATTCTTTAGGTGAATCAAACTGGACGATAGACTCCCTACCTGAAACAAGATTGAAAATTAGTATTGGCTTATTAAATAGTAATGTGATTCTACAGATTATGCATTCACAAAATGTACTGTGCGATATTCCAATTCAAGTACACATTGATTCAAAATTTTGTGCAAATTGTTACTTTTACACAAAAACCAACTTTAATCTCGAATGAAGTGAGTTATTTTCAAGTTTCCCTCGTGTTTTTGAGACACTTATGTAAATGTCAGTATGCTTGGTGTTCATCAAGTTAGTTGAAAATGTCGGCATCGATCATTCACAAGTACAGTGTAATGGATTATTAAAAAACATGGAAAACAAAATCAGTGTTTACAGTTTCTAATAACTATAAGAAACAGGCATACTGGAGGAACTGCAGTAATTAAAATCGCATAAACGAACTTTCTCCCGATTGTATAAAACCCTGCACAAGTACTGAAGCACAGCAAAACAGCTATTAGTAGAGGAGGTGAAGGCTTGAAGAGAGCGGCTTAAACTTTGCATTTAGCTTAAAAAAATCAGTGGGTTAATTTTGAACTTACAATCAATGAAAGATAACGTTTGTAATATAAAAATGGCAGATGTCTATTTGAGCTTTGCTTAGCCGTTTGGATAAAACCTGCATTTTAAATGTTAACATGTTTGAAAATCAGGGTGCCCTCATGTTGATTTGTACTCGGTACTGATTATCCATAGTAATATAACGGGCGAGACATACTTACCGATAATTTTGCACACGCCAAGGGTCGAGTGCTCGTTGCAATGACAACTGTCCCGAGGGTTGCCCGAGGGCAGTTTTCTAAGGGCAACCAGCACGATGACTCTTGGCACGGGCAAAATTATATGTAAGTGTGTTGCTCGCGTTTATATTTTGAAGATTATTACACCAAACCCGTATACAAATTATGATTTAAAATTGATCTAATAATGCCAAAAAATTCAAACTGCTTGTTTCCTGCAATTCTATTTCTAATTATGACACCATCCACGGGGTCGATAATCATCCCTAGGGAGCTTATCGCTTGGTAAGCAGCCCACGGGCGCTTATCAGCTAATCAGTTCGGGATTGGTCGATTTTCAAAAAAATGCATGGTTTTCATTGGCTGATATCAGTCATGTGACAGTTGAGTGTAATAATCAAGCATATTTTGCGTTTGTGTTCCCATACACATATAATGACAATAGAGATAAATATAATGAATGGAAACACATCCTGAATAAGAGATTGATCTTTACCCCCTTGTGCCAGGCTTCAATTTCAACAATCTATTAAATGTTTACCTATCGAATTTTCAGCTATTTTTAGTTTCTCTCGTGCTCAGTCATTTACGTTACTGTATAAAAGCTAATAAGTTGTAAGCCAGACATCGCAGTCTACATTTAGGTCCAAAAATGTATCTTCTCTAAGCCCTCGAGAGCTTTTAGTTCGAAAGCTTCAGCGCTTAAGAACGCTCCTTACGAGCATGGCTTCATAAACTCCTCTTAACGACCAGTAAATGCACGAACCTTCGAGTCTACCATAGTTTACAGCCGCGCGAATGATTCGTGCGTCGTCAAGGAAAAAAATTACAATAAAGGAAGTTCCTGAACATCGATTAAACTTAGGCTATCCTCGTAAAGGTAAAACTCTTCCTGCTCACTTAATTAGCTCCCTTTATGTTTTAAAGAATATTACTATTCTGAGGCTTCTCGACAGCACAAAATTTTAAAATACCAAATTTTTCATCAGAACTTGTGCTAACAACACCTACTTTTAATTTAAGATTTTTGCCTCATTAACTAAGTATTTCTATTTGGTTGGTAAAATTTTAAGTTCCTTGTATAAAATTACACTATATCCTATGTGTTAAAAGATGTGTCCCAAAATTAATTGGAACTTAACACCTTTTATGTTTTGTTGTAAAACCAGTTTAGTTTTATTTTGCAGGAGATGGAGTCTATTTTGTTGTTAAGAGATAGGGGAGAGTAGCTAGGCCTGACTACCCTGTTATGAACAATTGCTAGCCTGTGTTCAACCCCATCAATGAATATACACATTCGTAGTTAAAGGTATATTAAAATCTTAGTCCTATTACAGAGTATATATACAGAAAATGTATGCCATGTTTTTACGGCCTAATATTAAAAATACAATCATATGCATTTTTACTAGCGCAATTCTGAATGCTTGATTGACACACTAACATGCAGAATTGCTGCGTCGTGTTTCTGACATACGGTATACTATACATGTAAAAATGCAACGTCTGTTTGTCAACAAGAACTGTCGCTTGATTGCAGGCGTTGCTATTGTAATTTGTTATCATGACACCGAAAGCTGACATACTTTTGCGTGTTTCCTGGATTACAATTTATATTAAATTATTCACTTAAAACCATGTTCAAAAATAGTTTGAACACCTATGACTGGTTCTTCACTTCAGTACACTGGACATTTATTGTATTAGAGTAATATTTACAATCAAGTACTTCCAGTACTTGCAGCTACTACTGCAGGAGGTTTGAAAACACATGCTTAGAAAACTACAATTTCCATTTCCATAATTTCATCTAATAAAACTAACTAAGAGCTAGTGTGAAAACTGGGGATGGTAACAAAAAACAAAACAGGTGTAAGGCAGAGCGATTTCTCTCGGTCGTCACTGCGATTCCCCAATACGACTTTGGCAACCGTGGGGTCGTAATGCCTAAAACCTACGCAAAGAGGAGAGGCCGATGCCCCTGCAGTGGGGCTGGTAACAAAAGCTGACAACGAAAACAAAAATGTAGCATGCGTGAAGCCAGTAGGAAACCCCAACACGACGCGTGCCCAGGTGGTGGTTGGGAAATGTCGTATAGATATATAAGATAGGTATATAAAACACCCGCGAACCAAATAAAGGCTGCCAGAAAGCAACACTAACCGGTAGTACTAGGTGGGGGCTGAAAAGAAGTGTTTTGGTAAGGATGCAACAGCGATATGTCGAAGGCCAAGAAAAACAACACTACACAATCTTTTCCGTGAACACGCCTCTATAAATTCTGCAAGTAGACTATATTTAAGATGACTACCGTCCGTGAAGCAATGACCAAGAATAAAAATAGAGAACAAGTAGATCACTAAAAAGACAACGCTTAACATCTATAAGAGTGTAATAGGACAATAATAATTACAATGCATATTGTAAAGGGGCTTGGATCCCTCGCCTGTAATGTTTATTTTATATTCAAAGTTAAAAGCCAGCTTGGATTTTCTTTGTTCTAATATTGTAAATTATATTGAACCAATTATTTTATGTAAGCAAATGTTTGCAAAGCCGGTCCTCTCTAATTGGCGGATTGTGAAATGGAATTCGCGGGTGCTGCGAAAACGTAACTAGTGATCCTGCAACGGTGTGCGAGGGGATGGTCAACTCATGCTCATTTTAATTTTGAAGCATCTTTCGTTGGCGTTTTCAGGTTCAACATTAATCGTATGCAGTTTCAGCTGAGGGCTGCAAGTGTTTACGACTCCAAAGTGCATTGTACAAGCCGCCTTGAGGCGAAAGAATTAAAAGCTGTCTAAAAGATCCTAGCAGCCGATAATTTTGCATACAAGCGAAAAATGTTGTGAAAATGCGTTTACGAGTCTAGTGAACGCAATATACGCAGTGTGCCTGTGCAAATGCCAATTCAACAGTTCTTAAGGACCTACCGCAAACGGGGGCGTCAGTAACACAATGTCTGAGGACCAATTCCAGGTAAAATGATGCAGTTAACGATACTACGAATTGCGTTCAGCTGCGATAAATTTTTGCGAGTGTACAAGAATGTGACTGGGTGTGTAATTCGCGCCCAATTTGAATATATGCAAGCGCAATCAGGGTCGGCGTTAAGCCAAGACTATTAAGACATTTTGACATTTGCGTTCTTTTAAAAGACAATTAGTCCAACGTTATTTTAGTAATGTTTTATGTGCTTGATATGCTTACACGTACACCCAACTAGATCCAGTTCTCTCGCGCGTATGTTTAATACGAGTTGACCCTATTTTCTTTTACTTTTAATGAGGCAAATGAGGTATTAAGAAGGTTTTGTGTTGATTTAGCTAGCTGACCGGACAATAGGGCAAATAAATGTTGAAAAACTTGGGCTTACAAAACGTTTTGTTCAAAATTAAAGTACCACGTGAGAGCTAAACCCCACGTACTGTTACAATATCCAGCAGAACTAATCTAAAATACATGTTTTATCGAAATAAAATCACCGAAAGCGTATAATAGAACCAAAATGAATCATATGAAATATTTAAAGTCATAGAAGGAAGTGTTATAGCAACGTACATAAAAGCTTAAAGAATAAAATAGTTGAAACATGCATTGATGTCCAAAGAAGCTTCAAATTGTAGCACAATAGCACAACAAAAACCCAAAGAACTAGTAATGAAACCTGGACAATTACAAAAAAAAAGATAAGACAAAAGTAGTCAACGTAGTATAGTAACGGAGAGAATCAAAGACACCATGAAAAAACAATAGAAGGGTTTTTGAACATAAAGTACATTACATGTGGAAGCAAGTAAAAGGAACAAATTCACAAGGATGAATGAATGATGAAAGCTTTAGGACGGGTGATCCAATTTCCTAGGGCATACCGCTCAGACTCATGATGAAAATTGCATCTATAGATGGATCATCGGTTTGGCCCTGTAGACAACCCTTTCGATTTTTCACTAAATAGAACGTTTAATAATCTAGTGTGATACACGCACACAACTTCTTTTTACAGTCATCTTATAATTACATAAAAATATTATTTTTAATTTTTCAGACAGACCAATGAACAAAAAGATGTATTTTGGGTTCAGGGGACGTGAAGATCTGTTGAAAACTCAATTTCGAATTTTTTGGGTGAATCCAATACTTCCTTTGTCGTAGAAGGAAGTAAAAAAGTAATATTTTTGTTACTATTCCATCCCATTTGTTTCTTAAATATTTTTTTAGTATTGGTGAACGTCGGTCGTCGAGACCATGAGTAAAATAAACTTAAATGTCATATTATCATATCGCATTTGAGTGGTAAAAAGCGTTACGCTTTAATGGCCCATTAATTATACTATTCTTTTTACGCATTTTATCTACCCGCCTGCCCGAACGCTCAGCGTTTTATAGTTATCGAGGTCGCCGAACTCGTTTTGAACGACCATTGTCATGCGTAACTAGGCCAAGTATTTTGTTCCTCGTTCTCTTCTGCAAGCGTTTCCGACTTGATCGCACGCATTTACTGCGTATTAACCTTTGCCTTAGTTTAGGGCTAGTTTATAGTGACTTAACTAAGGCAAGAATATTGTCCTAGCTCACTCGCACTATCGCAGATTTGTATGGTTGATTTATCGACGATATTTGGGTCTAATTACCCCTAGAATTTGACTGCTGCAAGCTGAACGTATGTGTGCGCTTTCTCTTTCACATGCTCTATTCTAATTAGGCACTCACGTTTGGTAGATTTCAGAGACGATTATGGAGTCGTTCAAGTATGAGCAGCTAGTTTTTACTACTAGCTTTGCAGCTGAGTTTTTGAAATCATTGCTAAGTCGCCTTGTTAGTTGGAAGTTCCGCAGTTTCGCAGATGCTTGTCAAGGCTCTTGTTTGATTTCCGGTGCCGTTTTGCACCATTGGTGGGAGTATTAAAACACGATCTTCTGTTGTAAAGGTAAAAACTAATCTGTACATCATCAGGGTGTCTAGCAGATATGGCATTCAAAATTCCCGTATTTTCCCGGTCATATTATTAGGATTCCCGGATACTTTCTGGTCTGACTTTTTCGGGTATTTATTAAAAAAAAAACAACAATGACCTGTCTTCGCGCGTCCCGTACATTTTTGCAATTATTCCGGATAATCCGAAAATTTTTACGGAAATTTCGCTTATTATTTCCTTAAAATGGCAAAAATTACTGCAAATTCCCTTTGATAAAAAAAATCTCGGTTGCCTAAGAAATTCCCGCATATTTCCCGCATTTCCAAGGGCACTTTAAAATTCCCGTATAAATCCCGGTTTTCCAGGAATTCCCGGTCGTTAGACACCCTGATCATTAAGCGCACCAAAAGATTGAAATCACCGGCTAGTGGTACATCACCTCCGTGTTTGTCAGTAATTACTAACACATTTATGGAGCATTCGAAATTGTTACGTACGTGATAGCTGATAGCATACTATTATTATTGCCCTCCTGCTATGTTCGACCGGCAACATCACCGTAACTTTGTTTTACTTGCCTGTAACATCATTGTAATTTGGTGTTATTTAAAATTGAACTCCTCTAATTAGTGGCTACAATAGTGTGCATTGCGTTTGTGACTTTCGACCCGTCCTATGGCTTCGCTGCTGTATATTTTGTGTGAGTGATGACCTTAAATTGTTGTAACTTTCTGTATTATATGTATTGTCGTTAGTTAATATAATCTTGTTTTTCACCATTTATAGCTTAGATTCTGGTGTTTTCCAGGTTCATTTACGCGCAAATTGAAAGTTTAATTGTGTTGCGGTACCTAATTTCGTTTATTGCATACAGCAGCGTTTTCAAGTATCTTTGTTCCATAAGGCATTTGGCAGCATTTTATTCAAGTTCACATATGATTGTCAGTCTAAATTTAGCTTTCTTCCCCGTCTGGAAGTCTGGATGATGCGATTTGCCTTATGATATTTTGAATTGTTCTTGACGCCAGAGAGGCGGCTCTTTGCACCCCCTTTGTGAGCGAAAATATGTTGGAAAACTCGACGTCATTCACATGCTTCCGTAAGTAGCGCTTGCGCACATTCATTTTGGCTTTAGGATTCAACCCGGAGATTTAATCATGACCCCGCACTAAGAATGTCAATAAGTGTTGGTTTTTGCCTGCTCGGCGAAGACCCTGTCAACCTTCGCCGCGCAAGTCGAAATTTTGAACTAGTGAAACTGAGTAGTTGCTACCGATCAAGCCTGTGTCGTTTAAGTGATGTGTGGAGTAATTATTAGCTGAGAAATTCCGTACCGTGAAGCTGACATCTCCAATTACCGCTTAGGGAGGCGGATTATAAATAGGAACCTCTTCTATGCTAATTCGTTGTAGTGAAGTTACGTGTATGTCGTACCGCAACATCTGCCTATCGTACGTGCTTCATTTTTGCCCTTCTTGGGGAGATAATACCGCTCAGAACCGCTTGACCCATCGCACCCTTGCAGTTTCCCTTCGTTGTTCAGATACTTTGGAGGCAATTGCTTGGACCGCGACCTGCAGTTTGGTTGAACAACGTCACCATAGCAGCTGAGCCCCTTCAAAAGGTATTGTGACCTCTTGTAACAGTTCTAACGCGCGCAAATATACAGTGAAGTGATTGTCGAACTGGCGCCATGTTAAGCAGCGTTGTTGTTAATTCAAATAGTAAGATTTTGAATAGAAATTTCCGCCTTTAAGTCATTTTGAGTATTTACCGTCAAGTTTTAATGTTTGTATGTAGTTTAGCGTTGTGAGAGTCAAGTAATTATCGTCATACTGTTATATTTGTTTATTTATCTTCAAGATTTATGGTTGAGAATACTTCTTTGTGTAAATTTAAAGTTGTTACCGTTTTTAATATAGTTATAACAATTGTCGTTAAGTTTACCGCCTGTGTTTAGTTTAAACGTTGCGCCATTAACCTCACTAACCATTTTTCGTGTAATTTTTAACTGTAACGAGTAACCCATTTGATGTTCATTGTCATTTACATATTTTGCTACGTTAATATAGTTGATTTTTATATAGTTATGCTTTTCTTTAATAGGTTTATGATGTTTGCATGCGTATTTTGTGTTATTTTGTGTTGTACAGGGATTCAGACAGTTGTAAGAGAATGTAAGTTAAGGTAAGTTCGATG
This sequence comes from Agriotes lineatus, assembly GCA_940337035.1. Lineage (NCBI taxonomy): Eukaryota > Metazoa > Arthropoda > Insecta > Coleoptera > Elateridae > Agriotes > Agriotes lineatus. The sequence continues at coordinate 16,836,494 of OW679194.1, read as the reverse complement.
CAGCTTTCGTGGATCGCCGCTCAAGCATTGGGTTCGTTGGTTCCACTTTCGCAATGATCCCACCTGTAGTGTTTTTCCCTATTTAGTCAGTAAAATGGTGGCGCTTAACAATTAACATATTGATTTCGTTTACCGGATCGTAGCCCTAATTTCAGGTAGCGAGGAACCCCCCCCCCCCCCCTTCACCACTGAGTGACCCGGCAACCTTTGTTACAGACCATCGTAACGGGATTGGGGCAATCAATCCGAGAATTTCTCGATTTTGTGCTGTACCAGGTAGTAGGAAATTGGCCACGCATGGCACCTTAGTGAGCTTAAGAGTTCTCGTCAGCTAATGGACTTATCTGTGTACAAAAGACTCTTTGCTGTCCCCTGGTGATTTTGAGTATTGTTTGCTATTATAGGGGAAAACACCACACGCCGTTTTCACTGTATGTAGTCGTCCCTCCGATATCTCCGTGTAGCCTGCACGTTAATTTGATACGATTTGAAGCTGGTTAAAGTAATTCAGTCTATTTAATCTGGGGCTAAGTCTAAAATTGTTGGCCGTTTGTAGTAAAATTATTGTATGCCCCGAAGTTGGTGGCACGCTTCAGCTATATTAGCTATTTAAAAGGCAATTATTTACAGATTGAATTTTAACACACTGAAACCTTCTTCTTGCTGCTACAACTACGCTTTAAGATACTGAAACTATTACTGTAAGTAAAGAGACGAGATCCATTCTTATAAACTATTTATAATTTTTCAATTCATAATTGAAATGTATTTGAACAATTCAAGTTTAAATTGCTGATATTTTATTATCTAGTTTTTATCTCAATTCAACATAGTCTTAACGATGCATCGTCCTTTGTAATTGGAATGTGTTTTGGCGAAGTTACTTCAAAATTGTGTGTTCATCAACATTACAGAACTTTATTAGAGCGTTAAAAGTAAAAAGGAATATGAAACTATAATAGAGGTAGTTTTCTATACTCTTGCTAAAACCCAATTTCCTTTGATTTTGTTACACTTTTATAATTAACCACCCCAAACTAACTAGTTAACTCTTGTGGCTGTTTTAAATTAACTAATACACCAAATAAAATTCCACGCAATCCCAATGGAGCTTAATCGTAAGCTGCTCGCACGTTTTCGAGCGGAAACTAAAATGCAAAAATAGTACTGGTTTTAAGCACCGCAAAAAGCAAGGTAACGTTCGTGCTGAGTAACGCGAATGAAGCGTTACAATCAAAACATAAGGTCAGATAACTAGCGTGCAATATTTTTTGCTATGATTAATTGGCTGTTGGATTTCGTTTGTTCTCAGCGAGCATACAGGACAATAACTCTACGCCAGCTTATTTTTCCAAGGATGCCGAATTTGCCTATTTTTAGATGGACGAACGTTGAGAGGCGTCACAACTACTTTGGATCATCCGCAGGTAAGAGCAAGAAAGCCACGAAGATAAATTATCTATAATTTCAGCAACATCTCGGATACTTTACGGCCACACTAACCTACATAAGATTTAATCGCGCGCCCTACACAATTCTGGGCGAAAAAGACGAACAAGGCGGATGAGGCCTTCGTTTGCAAGTTGGGCGTTTGGTCAAACATTGTGTAATTAATTGCCGAAATGTGATCTCACTGTACGATCAGGTGTAGGTTTTGCAGGTCAAGCTATGGCAATGTGGGTGCGCATACGATAAGGACGTGAAATTTTAAAGGTACATCTGAAATTTAACTTTTCTATCTACATAGTAAGATCGTGCAATACGACCTGTTTGTCTAATAAGCTGTTGTGCAACTCCATCTTCTTATAGTTATCTATTGCCCATGCTGTAACGTGGGGCCTTTTGTTTTACTTTCGGAGTCCATTGCCATATTTTTCATGGCCATTTTATTTTTTCTGTCTTGTATACATTGCACAAGTAATTTTGTTTATAATAATTGTGTCATCTACCTTCGTCCAGTCTACTCTATGGGAGAACATTATTTAATAGTTTGACTCCATAGCTTCTTTCAGTAACTTAATAAAATCAACAAACGGGATCGTTCCTAGTAGAAATAAGCATTTAAAGATATCGTGGCAGTCAAAAATCCTTACAATTTTCAAACGATCTTTTGGTTCAGAACTTTCAAACCCAGCTTTCAGCCATTCGCAAATGGCAGTTTATCCTCTTATGCGTGTTTGTTGTAGACTTCTAGACATTAATCTTTAAAATTCTTTTATGGGATTCGTTCAAACAGCAAGAATGGATCCTCCGTCTGTAAAAGTTTGATACCTTTTGTCCCAGTACCTCTTTCAAAGTTGGAAAACCTTTTGTTGTATTCTGCGAAAATTGGCTAGCGTCTTAGTAACGATTTTAAGCTTTTAAGAACTTTTAGGCGTTGTAGGAAGTCGGTGTTAGTCGGTTTATCTTTAGTCTTAAGAGCTTTAATGAAAGAAGAATTAACGATCACTACTCGTATGATATTAACTAACTCCCGATTAAAAGTTTTTAATTTTTTAAAAACTAGTAGCAGTTGAAAATGTTTGCAACTAAAATAAAACACAAAATAAAGCTTCTTTTTACTTTTTACTCTTGGAAATGACTTTAAAAACCCGGAACGTTTAAAATTGAAACTATAAAAGCCTATCTGCATTTAAATTATAAAACGCTTATATTCTGTATGACCCGCAGTGCAACTGTGTTGCCAAATAGATCGTGTTCCCCGATTGAGTTTAACATACGTATATGATGTTGTATTTTCATATTTGGGAGATCGTTCTTGCTTGCCCTGAAACTTATTTTGCCCATAATTTCAATTCAGCTAAATCAAGTTCTCCTTGATAAATCAGCAATAACTTTTTCGGTTTCATGTAAAGTACTATGATTATTTAAGTGATGGCAAAAGTTTATTACGGAAAGTTACTACAAATGTTCTCAAGTAATAGTATGCAAAATTTGAAAAAAATTGGTTATGTTTGAGAAAGCACAGTAGGCATATGAAAATAGTAAACTACGTATTGCCAATTTACCATACTCCAGACTGCATTCAAGTTGCTGAGGTTGCCAACAACTTTTCTTAACAAAATTTTGTAATATTTCAATTGAAATCAAGTACTCCATGAAAATTCAGCAATCACTTTTTCGGTTTCGTGTAAATTACTATCATTATTAAGAATATTGCAATAGTATATTAAGTATTAAGAACGGTAAGGACTTTTTACCGATCGAATACAATTGTTTGGAGGAGGAGCGAAGCGACGACTTCAATTATTATTGTCTGAGATCGGTAATTCCTTAACGTTCGCAATGCTTATAGCGTTTTTTTTTGCACGATCGGAACAAAAAATGACTTATAGCCATATTTCAAAATGATAAAGTACCTATCTTATTTTTTTAATAAATTGACTGCGACAGCTACGGTAACAATTGTTGTACAAGGTACTGGGTATCTTCCAAATAGATAATTGCATTCTAGTGTGATATTATCCACACTGCGCAATACATTTGTTCCGTTGGTTGTTTACGCTTGTTCTGTGTGTTTACGTTTCTTGATTTCCCTTTTTACTTCCTTTTACTACTATAAAGGAAGTATTGGATTCACCCCAAAAATTCGAAATTGAGTTTTCAACAGATCTTCACGTTTTAGAGTCCCCTGATCGCAAAAAACATATTTTTTTTCATTGGTCTGTCTGTGTGTCTGTCTGTCTGTGTGTCTGTCTGTGTGTGTGTCTGTGAACAGAATATCTCAAAAACGAAAAGAGGTATGGCATTGAAACTTCATATATAAGTTTTGTGTACTATGTAGATGAGACAGCAAGCTTTTGAAGAAAATCGCATAACCGGAAGTAGGTGTTTACTCTTGTGATTTTTCAGTTTTTTTCGATTTTTTCATAAACGGCTCTAACGATTTTTTTTAAATTTTACATTTTTCTTACATTTTTAATGTGTATTCATGTGAGATAGGTGATTTTCCAGTTGAATACTTCTAAAGTGGGTTTCTTTTGTTTTTTTTCTATTTTTTTTATTAACTCCTATTTTAAATAAAACACCCGGTATATTATTACATTTTTGAATTCACCTTAAAATTCTAGAGAAAATTTGTCTCTTCAACTAACACTCGATTTTGTACCGTTTTTGTAGAATTTGTAATTTTTGAAAATTTTTAACAAATGGTTAAAAATTAAAAATGAAATTTTTGACTAATTATAAGATCACTGTAAAAGGAAGTTGTGTGAGTGTATCACACCAGATTTTTATTCTTGGACGCAAACGCACAAACGAGCGGTTTAACATTCAGCAATTTCAACAATTGTACAGGGTCAGCGAAACTCGGTCTCAGCTCTATTATAAGAAAAAGAAAAACGATAGAAAAAATCTGTCGAGGTTCTTAAATGGGATTGATTAAGTCCATTTTAAGCCAAATTTGCTATTTTTCCATATTTGGAAACTGAAGTAATGACGTCATCAATTTTTTTCCCGGAAATATACCTATATTTTGACATATTGAAAAACAGCTAATTTTTCTGAACACTTTGTGAAGAAAAAAATTTGCTATCTTCTTCCGTTAAAAAATTATATGCAAATTTGTAAAAAAAAGTATTAACAAAAATTTGCTTAAATTTTTTAATGGAAGATAGCAAATTTTTTTCTTCACAAAATGTGTTCAGAAAAATTAGCTCTTTCTAAATATGTCAAAATATAGGTATGTTTCTGGGGAAAAAAAATCGATGACGTCATTACTTCAGTTTCCAAATATGGAAAAATATGCAAATTTGGCTTAAAATGCACCTTACTTAATTCCAATTGAGAATATCTTTTCAGATTTTTTCTATCGTTTTTCTTTTCTTATAATAGAGCTGAGACATCGAGTTTCGCTCACCCTGTACCTTTAATTTCAATATTAATAAATAATTTGTTCATTCTTTGTTTTTGTTTGATTAAATTACAGTAAATATATATGAATTTTACTTACCGTTGTTACGCCGAGCAACCAGTAAATGCAGCTTAGTGTCCTGGCAACCAATATAGTAAGTGAATAAAAAAGACCGAAGGTGCAAAAAAAGTTTATTGAGAAAAGTTGTCGGAAATCTTCTAAAGTTGAATGCAAAGTTTGAAAAAAAGATCGCTTAATTTAAAGTACTGCAGTATGGTAAATTAGAAATACGTAGTTTACTATTTTCATATGCCTACTGTGTTTTCTCAAACAACCAATCTCTTTCAAATTTTGCATACTAGTATTGTAAACATTTTTAGCAACTTCCCTTACTAAACTTTTGCCATAACTTAACTAAATTATAGTACTTTACATACAACCGAAAAGTTATTGCTGAGTTATCAAGGAGCACTTGATTTCAACCGCATTGAAATTATGGGCAAAATAAAATACACTTCCAAAACTTTCTGTTCATCATACGTATGTTAAACTCAATCGGGGAACTCGCTGTATATAGTATGTATAAGTAAATAATTGATATAAAATTATTTTCTCAAGGTACGTAATACAAGAAATTTCGTTGATCTACTAATTTGCATTTCTACTACTGCAGCAGATTTTAATAAATTGCAATTGTTCAACTTCTAATTAAAGCTGGCATATTGTAGGAACTGATGCATAGCACACCAAAAATAAACTCATAAAAGCAACTCAGTTTGCAAATGAGCTGCAGAATGAAATTAAAGCAGGGATGCAACGCAGTTTTGCTTTCAACTCTCATAATGTAAAAGGTCATTTCGATAAATGTCTGCCAACATTGATTTAGCATGTACACAGCACAAATGCATTATGAGCACTATGTCGATTGCAAGATCAAAGGGGATTTACATGTAAACTAATTTTGTCTAGAAACTACGTGGAATGCAACGGTAACATTTTATATTTTCGGGGTTGTTTTATCGACAGCCATGAAACTACGGCGGGTTAGGTACTTAAACTGAACTAGATCTCGTTTTTAGAGAGAAATGAAATACAACTTTCACAATTCCCGAGAAATCTTTATTGAGGAATAATAATATGTGAGCAAATGAAAATGAAATCAAGCTTGGCTTTGAAATATTTGTTTTATGACTAATACGTTGGTGGCACTGTAAGTCTATGTCAAATTCTAGGTTAGCAGGTTAGGTTTTGCGTCAGTCTGTGTCAGAACTGACTGAAAACCTAACCTGCTAACCTCGACTTACAGTGCCGCCAACATATTATTCATAAAACAAATATTTCAAAGCCAAGCTTGATTTCATTTTCATTTGCTCACATGTTATTTACAAAACCATACCAAGTGAAAAAAAGTAAAACAAAAACATGGGTGTAAAGCCTTAGATAGTTACTACTGCAAATGTAGTAGCAAAATTAGTTACTTTATTTCTCCCATTTACCTTACGGTGTCGGGGTCTTGAGCCATTGTTTGATTATTTTCTATTTTCCTAGCTATTCTTCTAATCTTCTGACCAACTTCGAGATCTTTCTCCAGTTCTTCCCCTTCCCCGTTCACTTTAAATATTTATTGTGAATAATGTATATATATTTTAGTGCTATTACAGCTCTTAATTCTACTTCACCCCTGACGCTAGCCACTGCACGAGCCTGTGCGATAGTCTTTCCCCTCTTTCCGACTTTGTTTCTAATCCTCTTACCCTATTCGAGTTCTTCCTCCAGCTCTTCTCCATTCCCCTTTCACTTAAATTAATTCTTGTGACTTGTATACCTGTCTTTTAGTTCTATTACAGCTCTTAGTTCTAACTCGTACCTTACATTACCTACTGCACACGCTTAAGCGACCCTGTTTCTTATCGTCTTACGCGACAGTCTTTCCGACTCTGTTTCTTATCGTCTTACCCTATGCGATGTCTTCCTTCAGCTCTTCCCCTTTCCCCTTCCACTTTAAATAATTCTTGTAAATTGTGTACATGTCTTTTAGTTCTACTACAGCTCTTAATTCTAACTCGCCCCTCACACTACCTACTGCACAAGCCTGTGCCACAGTCTTTCATCTCTTTCTGACTCTGTTTCTAATCCTCTTACACTTTACGAGGTCTTCCTCCAGCTCTTCCCCTTTCCCCTTTCACATGAAATAATTCTTGTGAATTGTATATCTGTCTTTTAGTTCTATTACAGCTCTTAATTCTAACTCGCACCTTACACTAGCTACTGAACCAGCCTATGCGACAGTCTTTCCGACTGTGTTACTAATCCTCTTACCCTATTCGAAGTCTTCCTCCAGCTCTTCCTATTTCCCCTTTCACTTTAAATCATTCTTGTGAATTGTATATCTGTCTTTTAGTTGTATTACAGCTTCTAATTCTAACTCGCCTCTTACACTAGCTAGTGCACAAGCCTATGCGACAGTCTTTCCGACTCTGCTTCTTATCCTCGTACCCTGCTTCTTATCCTCGTACCCTGTCGAGGTCTTTCTCCAGCTCTTCCCCTTCCCCCTTTCACTTTAAATAATTCTTGTGAATTGTACATCTGTCTTTTAGTTCTATTACAGTTTTAATTTTAACTCGCCTCTTACACTAGCTACTGCACAATCCTGTGCGACAGTCTTTCCTCTCTTTCCGACTCTGTTTCTAATCCTCTTAGCCTATTCGAGGTCTTTCTCCAGCTCTTCTCCGTGTCCCATTTAAATTTAATTGTTCCTTGTGTATCTACCGTTGTTAATTATGTTCAAATATTCATGTCACTGCAGCCATGACGTTCTGTTTCTTCTATTACAGCTCGTAATTCGAACTCACTCCTCACACTAGCTGGTGCACGACTCTGTACGATTGTCTTTCCTCTCTTTCTGGCAATTTTTCTAATTCTCTAATTCTGTTCGAGGTCTTTTCTGTGTTTCTATCATTGTTGATTCTGTTCAAATTATCATGCCATTGCAGCTATTTACGTTATATTCCTTCTAACACAGCACATATTTCTGTTATTTTTCCTGTGGCGCTCCTTATGTACTCACTTCAGCAACTGTTCATTTGATCTATATTTGTTTATTATTGTCCAAATATCTGATTCATACAAGAGATCAGGTGTGTATATACGTGTGTAGTTCTACATAAACGCAATTCTGCATTGGTACTTATTACAAATGGCTAAATAAAATTTTTGCCTAGGGTTATATTCCATTATTACGTTATGGTTATGATATACTTATGTCTTACCTTTTCCATTTAGGGCGGGCAGCTGCTTATTCTTCTGAAAGTTTGTCTTTCATTTCTTTTGTATTATGGTAGTATGTATACACTTTCAACGAGTTACAAGCGGCTAGAATTTTAAAACAAAGTGTTCCTGTAGCTAAGACCAAACCAATCACATTTCAGTACTCTGAAGGTTTATCCATTGTAACATATTTTTCCAAAATTTTGACTTGCAATAGCAGCGAAAACAGCTTTCATAGGTGGATTAACAATAGAATGAAATTATTTATTTTCTCATTTTTCAAATAAATTGCATAAAACCCAACGGTCAAATTACTATTGCTAATTGTGTGAACACAAATTTGAGTAATTATATCTAATGAACGGTCAAATTACTATTGCTAATTGTGTGAACACAAATTTGAGTAATTATATCTAATGACTTGCTGAAAGTGAAGCGTGCAAAAAGAGAAAGATTAGTAAAAACAACAGCAGTTTAGAAATGCACACGATTCCATGGTGCCAAACGCCCACGATATTGTTTTTGCTGCGGTTTTTGTGAGAAACGAAAGGTAACACGAGGAGAACTGGAACGGTTTAATCGGGAAAAATTCATATAACTGTTCATGATCTTTGACACGAGTGACTCCTAAACATCAGCGCTCGGCGAGATCCTTGCTATACATTTATTCAACTTTCACTTCTGAGGGAGATCGTCTTTCACGGCTAAACAATATTAATAATTTACCAACTTACATGTGTACATATTTGGATATGAAGGTCAAAGAAAAGTGAAATGCGTACATTTTCTATTGAAACGGCCGCGAACAATGGACAAGGCTCGGCTACGTAACGCGTGTTCATAAATCATTCCGAACCGAAAAAGTTTCAATTAATAAATTAAATTGTATGCCGGGCACCCGCCGAGGATCCGCTTTAATAAGACAAATTCAACCGCTTTTAGGCCGAGCAAGTTCTCCTCTTAAAAGCATTTTTATTAACAAAAAAGATAAGCAACAGGCCTGGAAACGGAGCCGAACAATTTTATTAAAAATCTTAGTGTAACGCACAAAGGCAGACGCTGAAGAGACGGGCACAGCACGCTTTGATGTTGACTGGTGAATGCAAAAATTTTGTACAATTCCACCAACATTATAGTCATATTCGGTTGGGGATAGCTCTTTACATCGACTCCTATCTGGAGCGATCTTGACAACGACGCACGTCGAAACGTCCATTTACGTAACACACGTTGCATTGTTTCGAGATGTCTTGGTCTTGGTCGCTGAGCGACATTTCTAAGCAATTAAAATGATCTTATGCGATAATGTCTCTCTGAAATCACTTAAGTTGTTCGCTAGAATGGGATATCTAGTTCTGCAGGTTTAATGAATGGAAAATCAGCGAATCATGAAAACAGGATTATTATGTCATGCTGGTATACCTGCTTCTTATGAACCAGTAATAGTACTTTATTTTTGAAAGATAATATTAGCTCATTTCAGTAACCTTCATTTAATACTAAATTGTGGAAGATATTGTCTCTAGCATTGAATGCAACATTATTTTTCAATTCCCTTGAACATGAAGACATTTATTCTACCCATGTTCAATCGTAACAGCACCAGTTTTTCAAAACCGAAGTCTTGACCACAGAAGAATTGCCGCTTTGCAAATTGTGTTCAGTGAAGATTCTTTTAGTTTTGGAAATAAATAAAAATCACTACGAGCTAGGGCGGTGCTCTATAACTTCAAACCCAACGTCACGAATTACGTTCGTAGAAATAAGACTGTTATGAACCGGAGCGTTGTCATGATGAAAGAGAATTCAGAGTGACATTTTTTCCTTTATCGTTAATATAATCACAAAAGTTTTGTGACTAATGTTGCAGCGATTGTACGGCCACGTTCCAAATAACTTATGAATAAAATTACGTGGAGGAGGTGATCCTGAATGATTATTCCATATCTTGTTATAATACTCCCACAAAGTAATGCACATTCTTGGCTGGATAATTTTTGCACAATTACTCAATTACTTAATTAAGCCTTAAGGTTAGTCAGAATGTTAAGTTCACATTCATATTCAAGTATATGGACGCAATACAAATTAAATATAAAATATATGGGCCCGTATCACGCACTTTGTCGCGGGCTCTGTGGGAGCGTATTATTGTCGCTCCTGCGGTCCAGTGTTAAGAGTCCTGACCCATCGAGATGCAAAGAAAGGTAACTAAACCTCAGGTGCTGGGCCCAACATGCCACGAAGTTCAGTTTGAGGGTTGTTCTGGGGGTCCTGATTAGATACTGAACCAACAAGCGACCAACACAACTTGGAGAACGGTTTCAAGGCAATATTAATAGTTGCTAGACCAGTGGATTTCAACAAGCCACAAAAACATGATAAGAGATTTGGAGTTCCGGGTTCGGGTTTCCTAGGTGGGTCTAGGGACTGAAGTGTCTTACAGTTCTGGGCAACTTCTCCAGGAAGGTCTAGGTCTCAGACAAGCGGCTTCGGCCGAAGCCATAGGGCCTGCAAGTTGCCTCGACGGATCGCTAGATCGAAGTGCCCTTAGCAGCCTGGGTACCTTCGTTGTATACCTTTCTGAGCCTCTTTATCTGGACTATTTTCTAAAAAAATTGAGAAGGATTGCGCGAAACTCTGCTGCACGCATCGTCGCGCATCGCTGGGATCTTTGGTTAATCTTCAACCTGCGCGCACAAAAGATTAAAGTGCTGATTGTGGCGTATTAGAGACGTACAAATTTGAACGCATTACTATGCGTAGAAGTACTAATTTGTGGTGCCGCTACCGTCACATTGTTGCTTAAACTCGGAATTGAAGTGATGAACCTAAGTTTCATAAACCGTGAAACTGCTCACGAAAGTATTTTGGATTGCGATTAAACACTGCAAAGGCGCTATTGAAGAAGTTACACATCTTGCGCCAAATTGAATATATAGATAATTACACATTATTTTTTCACTCACCCCACAATTAGAGCAAGCCTTGGAACTTTATTGAAATTTGAGTTTCTGTCAAGTTGCGTCATATTTATAGTTTAAGCTCTTGTTTTGGAAAATGCTACTCCAAATTATATTTTGGCAGCGAGCTTGCATGAATTTGTATTGCAGGCGACATTAAGCCGATTATCGTCATTTACCATTACTTCCTTTTTACTCTATAATTTTCTGTTCGAATGAAACCTTTCATTTTACCTCTACGAAGCACGCAATTTTCTCTAAGCTTCCACTTTTCGAGGTATTCATTTACAAGGTGGATTTTCCTCCAGCCAGATACTTCATTAGTACTAGATAATCCACATCCCGAACGCTTGGACGTGCGTGACAACCCGTTCAATATTCAATTACATACTTAGCTACAAATCATTATAATCTTTTTCCGACAGCGACGTTTTGCTCGCGCAAGTAAACACTTTTTAAATTCCCCCTTTTTTATCTATTATAATTAAAGGAGATCTTTGCTTTTTGTGCTCATTAAAGAACATGGGGAGACCAAACCATATAAAGCAAAAGTTTTCTTTTGAAAAAGGATCGCCTGTAGGAATCGGGAAGCTCGTGACACATTACTTCAAGATTTATCATATCGCCAGCTATGCTCCGGTATAAAATGAGATAAAGCGATTGAGTTGCTGCCTCCTTAAGTTGAACTATCGCCAAAATAACAAGGATAAATCTAACGAACTCATAGGTAAATGGCATCGGTTGCTTACAATCACTTAAAATTTCCATCAATATGTAGCTGCTGGGAGTGTCTTGCTTCCTTCGAAAGTCTCCACTGCGTTGATCTGTGTGGGGGTCTATTATTGGATCATTTTGCATGTGTATGGAATTTGGAGTTAAAGCACGATATTAAATTTAAATTAAAACCAAAATTAGTCACTTTAGTTAAAAGTTTATTATTCTTTTAGCTGCTATTTGATATTCTGATATCCATGGGTGCGTGATTCCATCGCGAGTTTGCAAACATCTCGTCGTCTTGAAATAGAATTTTTCCAGTTAACACAGCTTTACCACTTTCGAAAACCATGCAATTGGAGAGGATTTACAATCGTCAAATCCTGAATTTAATTGCTTTAGTTACGCAGACCCGCATGAGTCATGTTCTGCTAATGGTCGGTTATTCACGATTGAATCTAAAGCGATTTTCGCCTCACAATAAATCAAATTTTTCGTATATAGCATTTACACATCGACAATTCGATTTCTCGCTTTTAAGCGTATGATATACAAACAATTTTCGGTGAAAAGCCTGTGCAGATGCCGTTTTGCAAACATGAAGACGTATTCAAACTACGTTTATTTTCCCTGTCGATTACTCATTCGGGCGTATTTATTTTGTAGTGGTGATGTGCTCTGCATCCCGATATTTTCCACATTGCTGTTAAAAGTCGTGGGAGACTTCATCATATCCAGGCAATAATAACAGATTAATTTATTTTGAGCGCGTGTTGATCCGTCTCGAAGCACCTTGTTCTCCGTATCTGACACAAAATAGAAACTTAAAGCTTCGCCGCTGTCTGGAATAAATAGCGCCATCGTAAACAAAATTATCCTTGGGGCTAAAACTGCTGCAAACTGCATATTGTGAAGTACAAACGCTGCCGAGTCGATTCTTAACAAATAAATCGTGATTGATTCAACTGGCGATTAAATTCTTTCATCTAAGCCGCTATACCTCGCACGCTCAGCCCTTCAGCATTCAAACTATGCGAATATTGCAATCGGGATAACTTAGTTGCATGGCATATGCTCTCAATTTGTGTGTATAGTTGATTACCTATTAAATCCGGTACGTGACAGAAGCGAATTGATAATTAATTTAAATTACACGCCTTTTAACAACGTGCATGTACATGCAAAAAATTCATTAAATTCCTGTCGTTGCTGATAATTTTTTCGATATACAGGAAAGCCGTTCTTGTTAAATATCTTTTAAAATTGCGTTTATTGGCGCCTCTTTAGAAATCAACTTCAAAAGCTCATTTTCGTTCTTCCACCACCTAACAATAAAAGTTCCACTCTTGATATAAGATATAGTTTTATCAGATTTATAAAAACAAAGCAAACATACGCTGTTCCGTAAAAATCCCAACGACGCATTGCGATCCATTTCCCAATTTAGTTTGTTTGGAGTTATAACCAAAAATTAGTACATTTTTCAGTTTTAAGGTAATTTAGAGAAAAAGATGAAGCCAATTTCATAGGAAAGTTCGAAATGCTTAATTAAAATATACGATTTGTACGATTTCTAGCTATTTTTGTCATCATGTTTGGTTATTTTGAACAAAGGCCAAAGATTTTTCAAAGCATTAGAAACTAATTGTAAATAATAAAATCACCTAATGAAATGGGAAAAATTATAAATAGCGGTAAATCACGTTTTAACAAGCTAATAAAACTCTAGAGGGCGTGAGAAACTCCTGCCGAGAGCAATACTGCTTCGTAAAATGATTCAGTAACGTTATGTAAGTCTCCAATATCCAGCGAGGTTCCCTTACTGTAATCATGCCTCCCTTAATATGATCATAAGTCAAAGACTAGATTACCTCGGATAAATGGTCGTAAAATACCCACAACAGCTCGATGCATCAAAAGAGCTGCAAAACGAGATAATTTCCAGAAGACAACGGAGAAAACGCACTAGTAGGCGTTCAGAAGACCAAGAACTTGCCCCGTACGTACGTAGGACAGAAAGGAGAAATGTCGGCTTCCAGATACGCAGCTAAACGAATCCGTTATAATAATTTGGAAATAATTTGGCAATAACGTCGCTTTGAAGCCAAATCCACATAATGGTAAGTGCAAAGAAATTTCAAATTCAAATTTGCACGAGGCACACAAAGCCATGCAAATGAAAGCGACACCTCAACGCGTCGTAACCATTCAAAAATCGGGAACCGAAAGGCACAAAATTAGCAAGCTGTGGTAAACGCATTATATGGGCACCTGCAAATGCGCCGTCACGGTCGACATACAAATCGCAGGTACAATAGTACAGTTCGACCCTGCGCTCCCAGAGAAAATCTTATTTCTAACCAAACGCCTTAACCGCTCGGCCAGGAAAATGTCCTAACACTCACGCTTATCGTTGTACATATTATGAAGAGGAGGCTCGATCGGTGACGATGAAAACGTGACACACGCAAGCAGGTAGGCAGTCAGGTACGCAGGCAAACCATATCCATAGGGATTCTATAAACGCCGTATTTAGTGATTTTTTCTTTTTCAGCCTAGATATTGTAATTAAAAGCTTCTAGTCTAAAGAAAATAATGTAGTTTTTATGCCTAGAAATAATTACACAGATGAAGATCGACATAATAGAGTACTGTACCTGTACTATAAAGTTGATATTGTTACATTAATGTTTGCGCTAGTGGAACGAAAACATGCCACCGACTAACTCAGAAGATGTCGTGGTTGACTTACCTTCGAAAAGAAGTAGAACTAAATTATAGGGCACCAAGTGGTTCCAATTACCACTGTTCCCAAGAAGACTTCTTGAGCTAACAAACTTCTAAGTGAGTCAAATCGTAGGCAAAAGACAATGTAAAAGTAATTTGTATAATCATCACGCATTCATGATAGTGAAGAATCTGGGGCAAATAACAAATTGTAATTACTGGTTTACGAACCTTAAACATATCACAGATCATGCAAAATAGTGTATAGCAGAAATCGATAATTACGTGTGTGTGAGGCTTGCCTCTAGCAAATCCTCAAAACTCTAACTTGGCTGCTTAGTTATGCTAGAAGTCTACTGATTATTAACAGTGTTAACCCAATATTGAAACTTGATTAATTTGGAAAATAACCCACTTGCTGAACGAATATGAACCTTATACAACTTCCCAAATAACTGAGTAATGTAACCCGGGTTACTTAAAATTCAAACGGCCTGTATGTTCGCTTATAAACCACAAAAACGAGAAGGGCCGGCATAGTAACCCTATCTGCAAACTAAACTAGCGAACTAAACCTGGGAACGCTTGTACAAATTATTTCATTACCCACTCAGCTTTCAAAATCACATAAATAAAGTATTAGTTTATGCCTGAAAACCTCCCTCAGCAACACCTAGCGAGAGAATATTATTTGCAGTGTTACACACAGAATACAGTTTTATTCAAAGGGTGAAGCCAATAAATCAATTGAATTATATTATTTAAAATCCAAAATATAGTGCAAACAAAGGTTGCATCCAAACCTCAAAATATTGGAGGCGTCCGGTATTCACGAAGACGGAAAGATAGAACGGAAATCCCATTCGATAGATTCAAGGCTGAATTACTGTAGCATTCCCAAAGTCCCTCTATGATCCAGATTCCTTCACTAGGGATATATCACGGCTTAAAAATGGGCCCCGGATCTACAGTGTCCCCGAAGCCTTCACACCACCAGCAAATCTCTATAGCCCCATACAAGAAAGACGAATTAAAGCATACACAAATTAGGAAAGCCAGCTCATACACAATAAATGCTCTTACCAAATCAGCCTTTCATTAACTGCAAGAAATTAGCATAGCATCTGCCATGTGCTTTTAGGTTAAAATCACATGAAATCGGCTTTCGAAGATTTTCGACTTGTGCAGCTGCTTCTAGCGGATTCTGATTCCAATAAAAGTCGAGCTCTACACACAACTAAAGCGAAATAGTGCGCCCTTAGCACGATGAACTTAGAAGAATTCGATCAACGAAATGTACACACATCACTTCGACCAAATTTTACCGGAAACGAAGAAATTTTCCAACGCAAACTAGTGGCTCTCAATCACACCGTCAGATCAACGGTTGCCTACCTACTAGGCGTTCAAAGTCTCATACTCGTATAAGCGAATAATTGAATTCTGCACTAAAAATTATTTCAATGTATTAGACGAAAAACGCAGACTATTATTACGGGGTTAACGGGTTAACCCTACCTAATATCTACAGGAAATATCTGATATAGGTTTTATACATACTATCTATATTTCTCAATTGATGAAATGCTTCATCTTGAACGTATAGGATTGTAATATCAACAGGATGGAGCCCCTACACCTAGTCTCTATTACTGTAAATTTATTAAAACATCTTAAGTCTCTTTTTCTAAATGTAAATGTTAAAATGGGGTGGGGGGTGTCTTCTGTTAATCTGTATTGTACGAGTAAACATGTTCTTAAAAACTGCATTTCTTAAGAGAATTCGACAGCATTTAAACGTTGTCCATATTTAAAAGGTTCTTGTCACGTTTTATTGTTAAAACGTTTCTACCAAATAGAACTGGATCGGGTGATTGGGTGAGTGGTTGATTATCCACAAATTGTACTTTAGTACACCATACCAAAGTAGAGGTTTTTACTACGATGGAAAAGTTTGAATGGAATGAGACAGTTTTTGTGGTTTCAGATTTTCCGTTGCTTCTAGTTAAGTTTTGTTTATTTTATACATAAAAATGTCAGTGGCACCTAATTTTAATTTTTAGCCACATTATTCCCCTTAGATCCAGTACTGGTATAGTCTTTTTTCTTCTTCTTTTTCCTCACTTTCCGCCTTAGACAATTGTTGCCTGTTTGACAATTCGCATCTATCCCTCGGTCTTCTTGAACTCCTTTCTTTGGGTTTGTAGTTTTTGAGGTTTAATGCCATCTTCTTTTATTTTCATCTGTTCTATCATTAATATTAAATATTTGTACTTCTCTTATATCTATATTTCTGATTTGATCTTTTCTTGTGCACCTTTTTACTGATTCCAACTAGATTTGTTTTTTAATTGAATACTCAGATTTTGCTTTCATCTTCCATATATTATTCTTTCGTGTTATGTTCTTCAAAGGTCTGTTTATAGTTTCATCTAAATTTCCAAAGCTGTCCAGTTTAGTTTGAACATGCTTGTCAAAGCCATACGCTATGTTACATCAGAGCTAGTTGAAATAATTCATTTATGCCAGTACGAGTACCTTGTCTTCTATTACAAATTTTGTATGTTTCTTTCCATAAATTCCATCACTGTCTCTTTCGTTACTAAGATTATCATATCGTACGCTTTGCGTATTCTATTGAGCAGGATTATTAATCCGTTCCCATGCGTAACTAGGCCAGGTATCATTCAATTGTCTCCGCGCACCTGCGAAGATGTTTTTCGTTTCTCGTTCTCTTCTGCAAGCGTCTTGGACTTAATCGCTCACGTTTACTCCGTATTAACTTTTGTCTTAGTTTAAGGCTAGTTTATAGTGACTTACGTGGGCAAAACTACTGTCCTAGCTCATGCGAGCTATCGCGGATTTGTATGGTACATTTATCGAAGATATTTGGGTCTTAATTACCCATCGCATTTGATTGCGGATTTGTCTGGTGTCGCGATTTAAGATTTGGGGGGCTGTAAGCTAAAGGTATCTCTGAGCTTTCAGTTTCTCGTTCCCTATTCTAATTAGGCACTTGCGTTTCGTGGATTTCAGAGCCGACTATGGAATCGTTAAAGTATAAGCAACTAGTTTGTACTACTAGCTTGACAGCCAAATTTTTAGAACCAGTACTGAATACCCTTGTTGTATCCCCGTCGACTTCTGGTGACTTTTTCTGGTGGCTGATTGCTGCGGTTTGCGTTTCGGTGCAGTTTCGCATCGTTGCAGGGTCACTAAAACACGGTAAAAACGAATCTGTACATTAAGCGCGTCGAAAGCTTGGAGTAGTAACCGGCCAGTGCTGCCGCGTTGAAAGCTTGGAGTAACCGGCCAGTGCTTCATCACCTTCGAGTTTGTCAGTAATTACTAGTGCGTTTATTGAACATCTTAAATTTCTAAGTACGTGGTGGCATACCATTAATGTCGCCCTCCTGCTATGTTCGACCTGCGGCATCATCGTAAATTTATAATTGCCCACTAATTTAATCTCCCCCAGAGAGCTGTTACCTGTTAAAATATTGAACTTTATTATGTGTTCGCTCAACTCCTATAATCAGTGGCAACAGGAGAGTTGGCTGTATTTCTGGCTTTCGCCTTTAGCGTGGGTTGCGTTTGTGTTTTATAAGAGTGCTGGTATTTACCGATGTAACATTTTGAATCGTATTTATTGTCGTTAATTAATGTAACTGTTACTATATTTTGTATATTGTTAATGCAAGCAATTGAGGTGTCAAACCTTTTTGAAGTCTGTTTCAGGCCGTAACGAATTGACCGGGCAGAGTAACTTAGCGAGTTTAAGAGTTCCCGGAAGCTAATGAACTAATCGGTTGTAAAAGACTCTTTGGTGCCTCCCTAGTAATTTGAACACCCTTTGCTAATTATAGAAAAAAAAAACGGCACGTCGTCTCTACTGTAGCTGGTTGGCCCTCCGATATCTCCATGCAGCCTGAACGTGTTTGATACGATTTGAAGTTGGTTAGGGTAATTGAATCTGTTTAATCTGAGGCTCGAGTCTAATATTGTTCGTAGTAAAATAATTATATACTCCGAAACTGGTGGCAACTGTTCTATTTATTTTTAAATAAAGACGATACGCCAAAAAATGTATATGTGGAAAATTTTGCTTTTGTTTGCTGCCATCAGAACTACACAAAATGGAAGATCTAGGTATTGCTACCAGTTTTTTACTTCCTTTTACAATAAAGGAAGTATTGGATTCACTCCAAAAAGTCGAAATTGAGTTTTCAACAGATCTTCACGTTTCAGAGTCCCAAAAAACATATTTTTTTTCATTGGTCTGTCTGTGTGTGTGTGTCTGTGAATAGAATATCTCAAAAACGAAAAGAGGTATGGGGTTGAAACTTAATATATAAGTTTTGTGTACTATGTAGATGCGACAGCAAGCTTTTGAAGAAAATCGCATAACCGGAAGTAGGTGTTTACTCTTGTAATTTTTCAGTTTTTTCGATTTTTTCAAAAACGGCTCTAACGATTTTTTTCAAACTTCTCATTTTTATTACATGTTTAATGTGTATTGATGTGAGATAGGTGAATTTCCAGTTGAATACTTCCAAAATAGGTTTCTTTTGTTTTTTTTCTTTTTTCTATATTTTTTATTAACTCCTATTTTAAATAGAACATTTGTCTCTTCACCTAACGCTCTATTTTGTACCGTTTTTGTAGAATTTGTAATTTTTGAAAATTTTTGACCAATGCTTAAAAATTTAAAATCAAATTTTTGGCCAATTATAAGATCACTGTAAAAGGAAGTTGTGTGCGTGCATCACACCAGATTTTTCTATTTATAATGGTTACGGAGCTAGCCCTCAAGACATAGGTACCAAAGACACACTTTGTATAAGTGGTAAGTCATAACTAAAATTTTCAGATTGATTTCTATGCGCAGATTTTCTTTTCAAAAATGAGGTAATGCACTTTAAAAATAGTTAACGGTGATGATTTTCCCAATGTACCACATTAATTTCCTCTATATCAACGACACATGGGGTAATCACAAACCCATTTGCCGCACATTTTCTTGATGGAAATTGAGATAGGCGCTCGATACAAACAATTCCAGCCGTTCGGTGGGTGCCTTTTCTCTACTAATTAAAAAGCGGCGCTTCGGGGTGAGCATTCAAAAGACGCAACAAAAAAACTCGCTATCTCGGTCTCCGACGGCGACGGTCTGGCTCGCAAATTGAAAAGCTACAGTCAAGTGGGCCCCCAGGCTGCCATCGATTTTCCAGCTTGTCCATGACCATTGCTACTCAGGTCTTGCTGCATTTGCGGCACATGCCGGTGTACAGTTACGGATTACACGAGTACAACTGCCGAACACGAAACTGTTATGTCATATCGGGACGCATAAAAACAGCGATTTACTGGAGAAGTTCCTAAGTGGTAAATCGAGATTCGAGCTCGGTCGCCGGTGCTGTTGTACAAATTGTGCAGATTGCCGCGGTCTTAACTGCTTCTTTCGTAACTGTAGTTTCAAAATCTGTCGTAACCTAGCGTAAAATTTGTAAATATAAATAAACATCGCTGGTATTTCAACCTTTACCTGAGAAGATCGGCAACGTCATTTGCCATGTTTTTTTATCAATGACCCACTTCGGTGCTTTTTTATTTTTCATTCCAATCAACAAAAATATGTTATACCTATACCGCTTTCTGTAATTTTAAATTCGACACATCTAAGACAGGGGCAGGGCACAGAAGGCATTATCCGAGCAAAAATAACTTCGTCCGCCCGAGCCACCCTTATGATCTGTTGTAGTATTTACTTCACTAATCAGTACCCTTTTATTTTGTATTTATAAATATTGCAGCCTCTCATTTATTAGTATTTTCATGACTATAAGCCTTTGAATAAATCAACAGCTTAAATGTAATACTAAGTTCTAACTATTTCTATCAAATCGAACCGAAAGTTATTTTATCTACTAGCAACAGGATATTTATTGTACACTTGCTTGCAAAACTTTCGCGTACACATTAAAAATCAAGTAACAACGATTTTGCAAAATTTTAGCTGTGTGAACGGGTAAATTTGAGATTAGGTTAAAAATGACATTGACAGCATGTGCTCTGTCAGTCGAGGCATTTTGACTTTTCAAAAATTTAAATGTCAGAGTTGATTAATTACAAGCAAGTGTACATTTTCGTCATAGAAACAAAATATGAAAAGCTACTCATAACTCCCAAGGGACTTGTCAAATTATTTCACCCTCAAACTCATGGTAACCATGCAACTACAAATAACGTCTTAGCAACCATACAATTAGGCAATCCCTGATGTTACTTACATATTCTAATTTTAAATGTCATTATGACATTTTGAAATTTCATACTATTTTTACGAATATGCTAGTAGAGAAAATATTGTATGCACCACGGGAGATATTCATATTCTTTACCTTCGGTTGACTTACAGACCTCGGGCCAGAGGTACAGTCGTGTTCATCAAAAAGTGTTGTACAGAATTTGTGCTATATGATTGTGACTTAATTTCACAAAGTTCAAAAAGGTGTTGTACATACAAATATTTTGAAAGGTTAGATCTAGGTCTATTTAATTAATGATACAATGTGAGCCTTTGTTGAGTAAAAACACAATCACCAATAAACTTTTAATGGTAGAAAAAATAACACACTAAAAATCTAAAGTAATTAATTTTCATTATAAAGAATAACAATCAAAAATAACCATAATTAGTTAGTTGTCACTTTGGCAGTTCTGAAATTTAACTACCATTGACAAAATATACAAACAGCCAACTACCTATTTCTGTACAATACATTTTTAAGAACGACTTACAACAGCCAATTATTTCTGTACAACACATTTTTGAACACGACTGTACATGTCAACCTCAGGGAAAAAACATAGTCATATCTCCCTTAATGCATAAATATATATTAAGGGGCCGGGGGTACTTCTTAAAATCCCGGGGCTAATTGGTCAGTCGGCGCCGGTGAATATTTGCCTTTGGATGTGAAATGTGATTCCACAGAGGGTGGCAGTCCACTGCGAGAGCTCTTATGTTATTTTTTGAAGTGTTACTTATAGTGATTACGTAGATTAATCGAAATGATGAGATAATAAAGTCTGTAATGGATATTATTGCTTGAGTGGCTTTACAATAGACGTTATTTGCAGTTCGATGGTGCAGATAACTTGGAAACTGTTTCATTCAAGATATTGATTGTAGAGTTTTGTTGTTTGGGTCATTAGTTATGACTTATGACCATTTCAATAATTTCAATGCCTCTCGTACTCATTCTACAGCTTTTCATAATTTTAGGCATTTCATAATTTTACGGCATCTCATAATTTTTAATTATTTTAATTAATGCCCTTGCATTTCATGACCCTTTCAATAATTTAAAAGTATTTTTATACTTTTTTAGAATTTATTAACATTTCAGTAAGTGTTTTGTAATAATTTTGTAGTATTTTATCAAGCTGTCGCATTTTACAATCATATCTTAACATTTTAACATAATTGTAAAAATTTTGTAGTATTTCATCTTAATTTCTGTAATTTTATGATCATTTTCATAATTCAATAATGTATACAGTATATATATATTATCTTAGCACGCCTTATAGACCACCAAATTAACTGAACTCTACTCGGAACCACAGACCTAAGATATAGAGTAACATATCACCAGCACACACACTTAATACAGTGGTTGCTCCGCAAACTCAAAAGGCACGCTTCAATTTTGTAACCCAAAACCGGAGCAAGTTGAACACTGCACCACCAGATGGTAGCGTACGATTAAATAGTCTTGTAAATTTTTCTAACATTTTATGATAATTCCTTAGCATTTCATAATTCCTAGGAATACTAATATTCTCGTAAAATTTCATAGCATATTGTAATAATTCTTTAGCATTTCCTAATAATTTATTTGTATTACTAGTAACAACTAATTTATAATTTTAAAAAAAATTGTAGAATTTGAATTTCAAGATTATTTAATAGCATTTCACATTATTTTCATGAGTGTTGCCATATCAATGTCACTAGCGATTTCCTTCTCAATTCTAAATAATTCAATTTAAACAGCCCCTCTTGCTATTAAAACTGAAAGCCGATATGAGTTCGGGTTTTGCCGAAGGTGCCAGAACAAGCTAGATATGAATTATTTTATTATGTTACCTGTAGTTCGACGTTTACTTATTTTTTTTATATTTAGACATTTAGAGCAATTATTGCGTTACAGCCTTGTCGGAATACTGTTTAAATTACTTTGCTTCCCTTTCAAGGAAAGGAGGGGAGGCTTTTAAGTTTGCACAAAGGCGGCACATATGCACACAACGCGCTTGATGCAGCATACCCAGGAAGGGGAGTGACGATTTTAAAATGCTCCGATGATCAAAACAAATGCCACTAGAAAATTACGGCAACTGCAGCTGAAAATTTCTGACGACACTTTCAATCTCTGTGTAACCATTGTATTGAGAAGGAAGAAAATGACGTAGAATAGTGCTTACAATAAAATTTTAGTACGGTTGTTAGGTATTATCCTGTTTGAGCAGTCTGGAAACTTTATGTCTCACTGTGCATACGACGAAACTTTGGAAATTTTACAGCTGCTTTCGTGCTCGTTGCAGCGTTAACTAAAACAGTTCCTGGTGTACTCTATTTCAAATCAACTTTTACACCTAACTGTTTTCACTGTATCTGTCTAAATAAAAACGGTTGTGCTAAGGTAAACTAAAGTCGCATTCTTGTAAAAAAAATTAAAAGGAAATTCAACACCACTTCAGCTGAAACCTTTCTAAAATCATTTGTTTGCGGAAATGTGCTACAATCACGGAATCTTTCGTTTTTCAGTGCAAGTTTATACAAATTTAGTAACTTGTGCAATAAATGTAAATATTGTTTCCTACTGAAACCTTTCTAAAAT
Source organism: Agriotes lineatus (assembly GCA_940337035.1). Lineage (NCBI taxonomy): Eukaryota > Metazoa > Arthropoda > Insecta > Coleoptera > Elateridae > Agriotes > Agriotes lineatus. Next base: position 16,813,065 of record OW679194.1, on the reverse strand, counting down.
TATTTGTTTGCGAAAATGTACTACTTAGAATCACTGAATCAATATAGTTTGCACTTTAGTTTTTCAGTGCAAGTTCGTACAAATTTGATAGCTTGTGCAATACATTTACTTTTATATGTAAGCCTAAACATTTTAAAAAGTACTACATTTCTCTTAAAATTCCTCGAAATTATTTAAATGATTACCAAACAAAAAATATTGCAAGATATAGAGTATATTGATTCACCAAAATTGTACGTGTACATTAAAAATTTGAATTGTTTCTATCTACGTGTTGAATATAACTGACTCTTTACACGTATTTAAAAAACTGTTTCCGTTATTCTATTTTCAGGTTTTCCACGCTGCGTTCGACAGAGCTCACGTATCAGCAGATTAACTGCATATTGCTGGCCGTAAAATGTAATTCCAGATTAAGCCCCGGAACTCTGTACCTTCGAAAGGTGGGATCATAACAACAACGCTCCAGGTCTAAGCACTCCTTTGTACGCCGTAACACCCACAGAAGTTTTAACAAACGCGCAGGGTGGAAAATGACTTGTAAACATACCATGTACACCACAGTCTTGATGTAAATGGAACACTAACAAAGGCGTAACATAAGTAAACACACTTCTCCAAATGCAGCATTTGGTTGCCCTATTCGTAGGCTTCATTTTATAAACTCCATTAATTTTTATGTGCTTTTAACTAAGCGAATTATTTTATATAATTGTTTGCTTTATTTAAAATAAGATTATATTTATAATAACCATACAGCAACCATATTTCGTCAAAAAAATCTAATATAATCCTGAAGATAATTAAATTGAAACTTACATGTATTTTTACGTAGCAAAATCAATAGAACCACTGTCATTTAAGTATTTGCAGGTGCTGGGGCATAAAATTTGTAGCTAACAAAAACTTATCCTTTCAAAAATATGCAAATGAATGCATTGCCTAAGTCCAGTAAAAAAAACTCATAAATGGATATTTAGTAGTGTTTGCTAAATTCTCAAGAACATGATTAGAAAAATGTTAAATACTAGAGATTGTTCGGTGAAAAAAGCAGGTGCAATGTAAAAAATTTGCATTATAAAGCATCCAGTAAAAAGTTTTTTGCTACTACTGATTTCACTCCACAAGTCATTGTGCACAATAAAGCGCAAGGATCATACGAATCCAAATAAAAAATGACAAAGCTACTTAAAACACATTAGAAACCACATCGCTTTGTTACCTATTCTAACTTTGAGAAAACTTTGACAACACGTTTCGGAGATTAATTAGTTAGTGTGTGGACTGCAAATGAAGATTTACAACGCCAACATCTGACCGAAGCTCTGTTGACACTAAATACGGCCCCACATCCCAAATGCAAAAACTGGGAGAATTAGCGGGCCCTAGGCACAATGGACAGAGTGTAGTAAAAGGTGAGCAAAAGCATAGGCAAATACAGCATCAAAGAGCGAGTGCAAACCCGTGTACTATATTTACATACAACTGTTACCAAAAGGGCCAGGACAAGCTGCAAGGAAAGTTTATATGAAAACTTCACAATTTCATTTTCTGGGGAAACAATATCAAGGCAAGATTGAGATATATCGAATTTGTGACAAAAGACGTTTAAAGGCGATAGGGACGGAGCTTTCATTGGTAGCTGTGATAGCCCTTAGAAATGAGCATTCAATCAGCACTTCGTAAGTGTAGAATGTGTCAATCTACCTAAAATTCGATTAGGTTTTAGTAATTCCTTCGTGGGAAACACGCAATGGACGATCGGATCGGTTACTTATAGATTTTCCTGAAGCTTTGGTGCAGCGTACAAAATCCCCAAATGGAGAAGAGTAAAGCTCATGTTCTATTAAATGACAGATCCATTAGTAGTAAACAAGAACGTAAATTAAAAACTATTCGAAACTATTCCGACCGTAAAATATTCAGATTTCTATAAACAAGCATTTATTTATTGCATGTAAAAAATTTGAGTTTAAACGATTTCTACGAAATCTGTCCCGTCTTTGTCAGTATACAGCAAAACTTACGAGTCGCATTTTAAGAAATTTACATTAATTTTTCAGCAAAGAATCAAGTGTACAGTACATTATTTAGCAACTCTTTATAAGTTTGCATAAAAACGGCCTATCGATCTGACGATCTGTTAGGAAATTTACGTGGATTTATAGAGAATTTACTTGAATTTTTCAACAAATTTTCAATTGCGCAATACATTATTTAGTAAATCTTCAAAGGTTTGCATGCAAAATGTCTAAAACAAGTGTACAGCAATTTTTCAGTAAGTTTACAGTAAATTTTCAGTCGATTTTCACGGAATTTGAATAAATTTTTCAGCAACTCTTCAAGTGTGCGGTTCATTATTTGACTAATCTTTACAGATTTGCGTGGAAAAGATATATCGCAAGTGTGCAATACATTTTTTTAGCAAATCTTTATTGGTTTGCATGCCAAATATCTACAAAAAGTGTACAGCGATTTCCAGAAAGTCTACAGCAAGTTTTCAGTCGTTTTTAAGAGAATTTACATAATTTTTTAGCAAAGCTGTAGTGTACACTACGTTATATAGCTACTCCTTAGAAGTTTAGGTGCAAAAGGTCTTCAGAACGTGTGCAGTAAGTAGTCTTGTAGGTTCACGCAAATTTTCAGTCGATTTTCAAAGTAGTTACATAATTTTTTCAGCAAATTTTGTAGTGCGCAGTACTATTCAGTAAATATTTATAAGTTTGCAGCAAATTTTCAGTAGATTTTCCAGAAACTTACATACATTTTTCAAGAAATTTTCAACTGTGCATGCAGTACATTATTTAGCAAACCTGTACAGGTTTGCATGCAAAATCTGTACAGCAAGTGTGCATTTTTTTTTAGAAAATGTGTACTATATTATTTAACAAATCTGTATACGTTTGTATGCAAAACGTCTAAAGCACGTTTGAAACCACTTTTTAGTAAAGTTTACATTCGATTTTAGGGAATTTACATTTTTAACAAAATTTTAAGTGTGCACTACATTATATATTATTATAGTTTTGCATGCAAATGGTCACAAGCAACTGTGCAGCAATTTTTCAGTTAAGGTTTCCAGTCGTTTTCAGGGAATTTAGATTAACTTTCCAACAAATTTTCAAGTGTGCAGTACAATATTTAACAAATCTGTATAAGTTTGCATGCAAAATGCGTACAGTATACAGTATTTTTCAATAAGGTTGCTGCATATTTTGACAGTCGATTTTCGGGAAATTTGCATTAATTACCCCAGCAAATTTAGCAGATCTGTAAACGTTTGCAAGTAAAATATCTACAGCAAGTGTGTATCGTTTTCTGTTAGTTTACAGCAAATTTTGAGTCGTTTTTCAAGGAATTTGTAGCAGTAAGTAAACAATCGCATTTATGAGATAATAGGCAATTCTAACAATTTAATTCAAGGTTTTTATTACTTTTACTGCTCTTAAATTACTCCAGAGTAATTTCCGAATAATGAGCATATATTTTAGTTCGGCATAATTATTAATATTCAACAAAATATTGAATATAATGAATTTCGGCAACTTTCCCAACGGAGTACCTTTTTCCTTTTTGGAAGGTTCTTTCAGAATTTTGATATCTGATGACTGAGCCATGCTTACTAGTGGTATAATTTTCGTGAAGAATTTTTACATTAGAATAAATACATAATGCACGATGTATAATGCTTCAGAAGCAAATTAATAAATTTCCTAAAGTTTCCACAAGAGTCTAATCCATCTTCGATATGTATCCCTTGTAGATGTACAACTCGATTTAAACTTCTAGAAAATGGAAGCTCGCTTTAATTATCCGAAGTGCTGTCGATTTTGTTTCATATTTAATGAATCTCTAATATTTCGGAGTGGCTTGTAAGCAAATTCGATCCTTAAAAGGCGAAAACTGTTAGGCAACATCATTATACTCATGCCCTTAAACCGCGCCGCGCCGTTGCCTGCAGTTGCTTGCAATCAGTGCAGCTCTAAGCAGCTTCAAGCACGGCATAAGGTAATAGTAGCAACAGTTAGATTATAACAACGGGACATGCTCTGCATCTTACAATAGCGCGTCGCCATATGGAACCACAACAAAGGAACTTACCGTATCACAGCTATTGACTAATCACGTATCGGTACATCGTCATACAATTTGCGATTGCACAATTTACTGTTAAAACAGTTAGGCATATGTGAGACTAAATATGAATTTTTAAAATATAATTGATTATTGCCGTTTACAACTGTTGATGGGAGAAGAACAGCATCGCCACCATGTGAGCGCCGCGTCGTTGACCGTCTTCATTAAAAATAATTCTTCATTCTTCATCTTCGTACAACCGCACTTTCAAATTTTTTTTAGAAAGAGAATTTATTATTTAACGTTACAATAAGTTGAGCTCTACGCGATTTCTTAAGCTAAATCAGCGACACTGTTTCCAAAAAAATTTTACTTTAACTGTAACCGATACAACATTGGAAATAATAACGAGAAGGCGATTACATAAAGAAAACGTATTTTTTGCTCCAGTTAGAATTTGCTTTTTATTTTTTAATTATGACAGACGCTCTCTTTGCTTAAAATTTTGTCTTACTACTCCTCCTCTAATTTTAATAACATCTTCATCTAGCTCTGCCCACATTACATATTCTTCCTTAGTATTTTATTTATTATGTATGTACTGTACTTTTATTCTTTAGTTCTCTATAGTTTTCCACTGTTAGCCTCATTATGTCGTACTCTAGCGTGATGTAACTAACACAGTTAGAGTGTAAGCACACATACATTCATCTGCACTGCCTTTGTTCCAATATTTTTGTAAGTTGATCCACTGCTAACACCGCGGAGTTAAATTAATAGCTATTTTAATTGTCATTTATTTGATACAGCTGTTCAAAGACAACGCCTAAAGCATTTTTAGAAGTTAAGATAATTTTCGACCTAGTCAGACCAGTTTTCTCGAAGCCAGGAAAAAGGACCTTTCCTATTTTAAAGTTATTAAAAAGTTGATATCTGATTTCTATTGTGGTACCAATGTTTCATCCACCACTAATAACCAAACTCAAAATACGGAGTATTCGTATAAAGTGTCATACTTAATATTATTCAAATCGACTGTTATAAGCAAAATTAATTGTTGTAGAAATACCTTTGAAACAAACGCAGTTTTGGGCGCAGAAAATACTCCTCTACAGTTATGCCTCTGATAGAAATAAAGGAAAAATATAGGAACACACACAGTAGTTTATGACAATAACATTACATGCAGTTAATGTCCGTTTATCTACATCGTGTCCCATAGATTGAATTCAAGCCTCTCGACTAGCCTGTATAGGGGCAAGGAAATTAAACGTCAGTGTGCTGAAAGCAAAACATACCGAAACAAGTAATCTTGGCAGATCAAAGCGGGACGTCGTTTATCTTCAAATAATGATATTTGTAGAGCGGCGGCCCCGGGCGTAACTCGATTAACTTAATTGCTGAGAGAAACGGGACTTGCTCTGTTTACCGGGGGTGCACCCTGGGCGTCTGATTTGCCCTGATATCCGGCTTACCTCCCTGACGAGGATATAAAGGCTTTGGAGTGCGCAATATTTAACTAATATTAACGTAAGCCTAAGAGCCAGTGCCAAACAAACACAAAAGTAACTCGATTACCGCACGACGGTTGTGAACTTCGGTTCTCTAGCTGAAGAACGGGTGAAAAGTTTGGAGATGTTTTCATTGTTTAGGCCACGCTCAGCTGGGACGAGGCAAAAAGCAACACATTTAAAAACTTCTTAAAACGCCAGAACTCTCCTGCACGCCCGAGTTCAAAAATTGCGTACACTGAAATAGTTAATGATCTGAGAAGTTGGAGCGCTGAAACTGTCAGAAGACATTTTTTAAGGGTGAGGCACTGAATGAAAAAGGCGTTTTTTACCTTGCGCGTTTTAGAAGGCACTATATTAAGGAATTGAATTAATAAATGGTTATTACAATAAAAACTGTAATACGCAAAAACATTAGATAGACAATACTGTCACTGTCAGACTGTCACCCCTAAAGTCGAATAACCATATTAACCGTCGTGCGTAATATACTGTCCACACTAATACAAAGACGTTTGACAGAGACTAAAACATGCAGAGATGATAATCAGAAACCAATGGCTTAAGAAAGGTTAAATCAACACCTAATAAAAAAAGAACGGGGAAATATCACTAACACTATAAACCTGCAATTGCTACATTATTCATTAACTTTCAGCAAGCATTTAAGAACGTCAGTAAAACTAAGCTTTATCAAAGCATGACGAAAATGGATAAACTTAACAAGAATTACAATGAAAAATATAACATCCAGCGTAGAGAAAAACAGAAAGTTTTAAAAATTATTGCGGGACTTAGGCAACAAGGCACCATATCTTCTATTCATGATTAGAAAAAGTGATTGTCAAAATAACAGTAAAAAAATGACAAATGTGGTATTTTCCAAAACTCAAAAAATATTGTTCAAACACTTAGAAAATGGTGCAAATGAAATGACTGAAACTCGAGCAAATAAAAGAAAATCCCAAAGGAACAAGACAGAATATCATTTGACAAATACCTGGACCTGGAAGTTCAAATACAGGTATCATGCAAATAGAAATACCGTAACACATTGCGTGCCACGTCATACATAGTATGAATTTAGCGATGTTTCCAGAGTGGCTACGCCATTCATGTACGTATGATGGGCAGCGTACACTATGGGGCTTCGTCATTCATATATGAACGATGGTCCCGCGTATTTTAATAGGGAGATTTAGAGTGTAGTCCCCATAGTGAACATATTCGTACATTTGGTTTGAACAGAAAGTGAAAATTAAAAGTTTTTGGGAGAGAAAAAGGAACACTACGGTCTTAAGTGAAAACACAATTTAAATCTTACAAAAAAACAAGACTTTGTTCTTTCGTAATTTTGACATAATAAGCAATGTATTTTCTTCATACTTTTTGCTATTATCATACCATCATCAAAAAGAAATGTAAAAAAATAAAAAGCACTTTAATGACGAGGCTACACAGAAAAAAAATTATCGAAATTTATATGGGGGGGTCGCCTTACTCATGTACACCATGTATGATGCATGACACCCTAAAAAATCTTGGAGGCGAAAAAAAAGAAAATAGCAAATACTAGGTTCTACTACAATTTTAGCAACAAAAGTAACAAAATATAGAAAACGTTAATGGCAACGGGGGATGATACATTGAAATCACGCTGGCACTCAATGCGCACAAAATTGAGGATATATAAAAGTTTATAAGCTCAATATTTACATGTTTGCAATGGAGGTGTTACCCCCCACAAGAATAGACAACAAATAACTAAGAAGAAGTAAAAAACCATAATTAGATCACTTAACGTTGATGATGAGTACAGATAGAAGATAAATTTTGAGTCAATAAAAATATAAAAAGGAAACATATTACTTAGAAGTGACTACAATTACGAAAGACAAACGCACTTAATAGATGATGGGATGTACAAGAATACATCCATATAATGGTAATGAGAAATTTGAAAAAAAAGTTAAAAACAGGGAATGATGGCGAAGCAGAGGAAGCAAACATTCACGAAAAAAATGGATCATATAGCAGTAAAAAAAAGGAATAATCCACACTAGCAAGTGGATATAGAATCTCTGAAAGAAACGGTTATATTCCGTCAGGAATGGAACCCCAAAGAAGAAGAAGAAAAAGAAGAACACACATATACAAATTATTTTAGGTAGACTCACAAGAAATTACACTACCATTTTTTAATAAATCACAATTTAGAAATTGGTATAAGCAAATATTTAGTATAAATGCTATTTGAACTTTTCTCCTATCTTTCGCTACTGTAAGTTGGTACTATAGCCAACCTCGAAATGAATTTCTAACCAGAAACTATCAAAATTGATTGAAACAAGTAGTTACGTCAGTTTAAAAGATCGACGCCGCCACTTGAACTTCTTCACGAATGCTAGCGCGGGTTATGCGTTTTATGCGATGTGATTGCCTGGTTGGGGCATTTTAAGCAGGGTTCGTCACAGTGGGCCCAGCCCGAAAAAACCCGTCGGGTTTCGGGCTGGGCCCACGTGAAAAAAACCGCTCGAAAAACCCACTAAGTTTTTCGGTCCTGGATTCACTCCAAGGGACTAGTAAACTCACAACTTGGGTTAAACAATTATTTGAACAAAAAACCTCAACTTTTAGAATGTTATTACAAATTAGTAAAACACAATAAATTACTTTTAAGAATAATAGAACATTAGAAATATAATTAATGATTGTAAAAAACAGAATATTAGAGCAAGAACAATTAATTATTACCAGTCAATAGGGTGTGTATCAGTTGAGCGCAAATGTCTGTACACTTGCACTAGTTTTGTGGCCTTTTCCACGCCTAGGAGATTTCGAAGTTTACATCAAACAGTATCGTTCAATGGAAGCTGAAGATGCCGGCGCCGAAGATAGACCTAAGAAAAAATTGCAAAAACCATGTGGCAAGGTTGACATTTTTTCGGTTCTTTTTGCAACAAGTTTCCACCATTGAGGAGATGAAAACTGATGGATGACAGCATCCGTCATCAATAATGGTGGAAAAAATGCTTCGTCTTTTATTCGAAAAGCCATTATCTCGGGAAGATATTCTGGATGGAGTCCCACGATCCATTCTTCAGCCGCAGTTTCCTGGTCACTCGAAAGATTTTGTCCCCTTAATTTCGGGTCCACCAAGTTGGCCAGTAGGTGGGCAGGTATTATGGCCTTTAGGAACAAGTCCCTGTATGGCACCAAAACATCATCATTAATAATGTCCAACCATACTTCAACGGATTGCGATAATGAGGTAGTATCTCGTTGAAGAGTGTCTAGTCCATTAGCCACTTTGGATAATTGTTTTTCCAAGTGGATTGCTTCGTTATAAATAACAACGTTGTTTAGAATTTGGAGAATACAGTTCTGGAATTCACCCTCATGTTCTAGAGCGATTTCTCTATATTTGTGATAGTTTTTGACAAAAGTTTTAATGCAGTCGGGATACGAATTCCATCTAGTTTCATTAGGAATTTGCAGCAATAGGCCATTCTTCTCTTTCAGCCATCCATGAGCCTGGTGCACGTTGCGGAAGTATTTTTGTACATTCACAACTTGTTTTAAGATAGTTCGAGGAGTCAGTTCCTTCTAGACCAAATTTAAAAGATGAGCCGAACAACCAACCATACGCGAATGCTTTGCTTGCAAATATTCCCACATTTTAGTGATTTTGTTTTCGTTATCGGTAACCAAGGCAAAAATTGATACACCGAATTTTTCGCTACATTCTGCCATTGCATTTTCGACTAAGTCAGCACACTTTCTTGCGGTTTTTTTGTCAGAACCAGAATCGACAGCATGAAGGAGATACTGTCGATTCCAGTGTGTAAACCCACAGCTTGGATTGGATCGTTTCTCACACTGGACCATCCATCTTTTGTCAAGGTAATACTCTTCTCTGCCAATTTCCTTCTAAGTTGAACTTCTGTTTCGCTTGCGACCTTATCTAGTAATCTTCCTCCAATGAGCTTAGCTGAGGGTGGCTTGTATCCGGGTCTTAAAAGCTGAATCATATCCTTGAAAGTTTCGAGTTCTGCTACATTGAAAGGTATATTCGCAGAATAAAAAAATTTAGCAATGACACTGTCCAACTGTTCCTTCTGTTTGTCGGTAGTTTAGATTGTAAATTCCCTGATAAGTGGCTACATTGTCAAAATCGAACTCGAGCTTGCACTTGTAGTTGTGGTGGAACTGAAACTTGAACTACTGGCCTCAGCCTCAGCAGGATCATCCACAAACTCCGACTCAATGGCACCGACACTGGATGAAGCTGAAGGACAGTGAGCTTTTTTAGCTGAATACCAGAGCCGTAACTAAGCAAAATGTTACTGTATGCAAGCCAACATTTTTGAGCCCCTCAGTACACTAAGGATAGAGGTGACATAAATACTCATTTTAGTGACTTCTGCATTTATTTCAGTATGTATGATGTCTATTGAAAACGAATAGGTAGATATTCAAAACTAAATCCAACAATTTTAATTTAAAAGTTTTAAAAATTAACAACTAGCTGTTAAAATAATATATGCTAAGGTTAAAATATTTGGTAGTTTGTAAAGGTGCATTATTTTTAAGTTTTGGTTCTATGCTTACCATTTCTGTAAAATTTTTAACCCTAAAATATAATGGAATCTTGGTAAATAGAACAAAAGTGGAGGTGCAACTAATGTACCACGTCGAAGCATGTGTGCTGGTTAGGGATAGAATTCCAATCGGGGCAGAATTTTTGGAGTTCTTGCACTGGCGCGACGTATGTTTGTCAAATCGTCCTATTTTTCGGAGTTGTTGGCGTATGCGATTATATGAAGCAATAATTAATTATAATAGGATGAGTTGCAACAATGCGCTGCTCTGCGTATTCTTAGTTAATGCGTCAGATGACAGCTACTGTAGAATGCACGTGTTAGTTGCTTTCTTCATGTTGGTAGCTTTTTTTGGAAACTACAGCAAAAGATAGATTCCAGAGGTTCTTGCTCATGATGGATGATTACATGATAATTAAGGAGAGTGAAGACATGTTGTTCGGGTTAGGGATCCCGCGAAGACATGTTGCTCCGCCTAATGGTTCTGCAGCGGGTAGCAGCCGAGTAGATTTACCGATTTAAAGTAAGTGCCGTAATGTGAAAGATCAGTAGACATCGGATACTTACCAATTCTATACGGGTTGCAACAATAGTTGAAGTTGAAGGTGCCAGCGGGACGGCCACCCCCGGTCAGTACAATTATTGTTTCATCATTTTAATATAACACCAAAACGTGTGTAACACAAAATAAAATATAAATAAAGACAAAAATATAAAACAATAATTCTAACAACGGGAGTACATATTATATTATGAATACAACAAAACATATATTATTTACTTATATATAAACTACCTGTAGTCTGCGGCGCATGCCGAATTTAAAATTTCGCGCGTTAGTGTGATGTGCGGGCAAGTTCTTCCTGCTACGAATGCCACCCGAACTAGCATCACACGACCAAGGCGGAAAATCTATTTGTAAGGGTGTAGTTAAACGTAGCGTTTGCGCGCATTCTGCAAGCTAGTAATAAACCTTCTTTATTATTAGATGAAATATACTTATGCTCATAGTTTTAAAAAACACAACCAATCGGCATAATAAATAACTGTTTTTTGCGATAATATCCCTATTAAAAGTAATGAAAAGTTTGTTTACAAAACCAGAAAATAGTAAACCGTTGAATAAAGCCTTGGTACTTTTACCGGTTTAACATGGCATGCAGTGTTGTGCTTTATTATAAAGGTATGATGCGTGTTCGGTCTGCTTGTCTGCCTGTCTGCGTCTGTCACGTTTTTATTGTTGCCGGTCGGGCGCACTTTGTTCGCATTACAAATCAGATTCCCTCTAAGAACACGGGTTCGTATCCCACCGAATGCGATTTTTTCCTTTCTTTGTAAATGAATGTAATTCGCATTACTAAGCGTTTTCTTTTACTATTTCAGTTTTATTAGAAACACAAACAAAATAATAGGAATTCGAATAAAAAACATTAAACGCAATTCTAACTAATAAGTTCACACGATTATGCTTAGTATCATATGAACACAAAACATGAATAATAGTAATACTTAAAGGTACTTTTCGTACCCGTCACCTAACCTTAAAAGTTTAATTTATTGGTATTTATTTTAGATACAAGTTTTTTTTTCCTTTTTTTGTTGCAAATTTTTAAATATATTGTATCAAATGAGATCATTTGTAAGAGGTCTCTCTATTGATATTATGCCTGTGAGACACTCTGTCTTGACATATACTAACTGACTATAGAAACTTCGTAATTTGTCATAATTTAGAAAATGATCGTTAGCATGGAATGTAATGTGTCGACCAGATTGACAGCAATTCCCATGATTATAATTAGCATTATTTAGGGTAAAATCCTTAATATTACAAATTAATTTGTCCGTAAAATTGACCACTCGTTGATTTGTTTTTGTTTCATTAGTATGAAAGAAATATTTTTCCCACTTCCATTTTGGCGCCCCCATAAAAATTTTAAAACTTGGTATCGATCTACAATTTTGAAACATATTTTATCTAGAATGGACTCCGTTGACCCAGCAGAAGAGCTACAAAAATCCATCAATTTATTAGATGTCGTTTACTTTATTAAAAAGGCATGGGAGCAAGTCAACCCTACAACCATAAAGAATTGGTTTAAGAAAGAAAGCAGGATTCACCTTTGTCTATTATTTCTGAAAGGTCTAAAATGATACAATAAACTACAACAAATGACGTGGATTTTGAGACGTACGTTGGGATAGATAAAAATTTAGTGTATGGAGATGAAAGTGTTGATATAAATTTTGAGAGTGTCGAATCACAACAAGAAATGGATAGTGAAATTGAGATTGTAGTACAGCAGTATATCCCTGAACATGGTATCAAATCAAATAAAGAAGTTTTGTCGATTCTCAAAACAATCAAATCGTTTACCACAGAAAATGGCGATATAAAAGGATATGAATTAACGACCAGTTTAGAGGAGTATTTTCAAAATGTATTACTAGAAAAAAAACAAATTGTGTCAAAAAACAATTACTATAGACTTTTTTCAACCCTCTTAATCACATGTATGTGTTTTAAACTTTTATGTTCATTTAAATGTGTATTATTTTATCTTTAAGTATATCTGCTCTAATTATTTTTTGTATCTACTTTATACATTATGTACTAATAAATTTAATGTAAAATAACTTCTGTTGATTATTAGTACAAATTTCTCGTGAACGGACACCTCCTTTAAGCGAGCAAATTTTCAGCGACCGTGGGTGTCCGCCTAACAGAGAGTATACTGTGCCTACATATATCTACACATTGTGAATTTACGTGCCTTGCAAATGTTCGAGATTAGAATGCCCGACCCTTCAGACGGCGGAATTCTACTGCAGCTTGTCGAAAAAAAATGAGGAGCCCGGGAAGACGGGAAAACCCGAAAGAGCGGAGGCACTCGAACTGCGCACCGACTAGCGACAGGTAGTTTAGTGTTAAAAGGGTTGTTTAATCTCCTACTGAATTGCGCACGGTATATGCAGGTAGTCAGATCGAACACAGTCATTCATTTCATTTTTGGCAAATGCACATAATAGGAAGAAGCAAAGCCGATTTTAAATATTTTCGGACGCTTTTTCACTGAATTAATAGATACAGTTGCGACAGGTAAATAGTTTATCCTTTAAAAGGTTTGTTTAAGCTTGGTTACCACGAACTGCGGTAAAGTGTTAGTGCAGTCCTTTGGTGCTGTTCCGCTTTAAGCCAGGCTACACTTGTAAATAAGATTAAATCCATTGCAATAGCATAGTACGTGTCTGAATAAATTTAGAATTTCAAAACTACACGAAAAGCGTGGGAAATAATCATACAAATCAGTGGCGTAGCTAGAAATTGTGTGCCCCACCGGAAAATATTATTAGTGCTCTAATAGAACGTAAATAATAGAACGTAAAAGCATAGAGTTCAAATTGATTTTTTTGACAGTTTTCGAAAAAAAGCATTAACGGTTTTGGTTATTATACAATAATTACAGACATTATACTTAAAATAAAAGTCAACACAAATCTGTACACTAGACCTCACACGTAAACTATATTGTATATGTCTATCTACACAATGCTAAAAGAACTAAAAATTTCCTTTTCTGTCTTTAGTCATGGCGCTCATGACAAACTCATTAATGTTCAAATCTCATTTACTGTCCGTCGGTTAACTTTCAATAGACATTAAATGTTATTTTTGCATCGTGCGCGAAATTAATGGTTTTAGAGCATGAGAATGTTACTTCTTTCATTCGAACGCTTGAAAAAATTTCGCGCTCGTAATACAAACACGCACCATAGTGTGCGAATTTTTTTGGCGCTCTAGTGCGCAAAATGTTTTTTTCATGTCGTCAGTGGTAACGTAAATAAATAACCTATTTTTTACCACGTTAAAAAATGGCAAACTTCGCGGCATTGATAACGATGCGCGAATGTCCCCTTTTTTGACGGTTGTCGAAAAAGTCGATATTTAAAGCGTTCTTATGCTATACTCTTTCTTGAATAATTTTTAATGGGTTTGAGCTGTTATTGGCAAAGTGCAAAACAATAGCTAACAGTATATACTTCTGAAAAATCACTTTCCGGAGCATTATACTTATATACATATAATATTCTGATGATGATACTTTTATTAACAGTGGTATTGTAAAAAACTCCACGTTTATTGTTTATTTTTCGTTAAAGTTAAGGGACGGGGCCTCCTGGTCTTCGGGGCCCCGTTGCAAGGCTACTGGCGCTATGATAGCTACGCCACTGACACAAATTGAATTGACGTAAAGCCTGAGAAATAATCAGTAGTAAGATCCCAAGACCATGTTAAATTGCCGATAAGTTTTTTGAAAATTGCCCGAGACAGCGCAGCGAATGAGGGCTATTTTCAAAAACTTATCACATGCAATTCGATATGGTTGAGAGATCTTTTAGTAGACTATTTCCCAAATACAATTTCAACACCAGAAATCAACGAACGATTTGTTTAACAATGTGAAAAATCCGGTTTTACTTCGATCCTCTTAAACCTAAAAAATGCAGGCGAATTGTCGCAGGGATGTAGATGTTAGATTTTGTTTGTTATTTGACACAAACTGATGCAAAACTTAACCTGAAAATCTCAAATTTAACATAACCTGACAGCGCTACCAACAATACAGTATTGAGTTTTTATCTTGCTAGTGATACCACCACTCGCTTTTGTAAGTGTCATTAATAACCATTCTGCCTATTTTTTTAAAAAGATTAGTATTTATAAAATAAACCGTGTTACGATATACTACGTAACGTTATCTGCTTTCTACATTATTCGAGAATTTTAAAGCACTCGCTCCTAACGTCGCTCGTTCATTCAAACTATTCTCTCGTAATGTAAAAAGCTTGATAACGTTACTTGCATCCTAAATTACTATTGAAATTAACTCTAGAATAACCAATAGCGAAAACAATTTATATAACCGGGTGGCCGGATTCAAAAGCGAACATAGCAAAAGCATGGTATATCAAAAATTTACTAGAAACATTTAATTTATTTTAAAAAAGGTTGTCTAGATCAGAACTTGAAAAATATCACTTTATGATTGCCTCCCATCCTAATCCCTTGTGCGCAGTTCGAGTTATAGTAAGGGTCAACCCAGGTAGGCAAATATGTTGAGCGCAATTCGAGTGTTGGATTAAGGGACTGATGGGTTTTGTGCGCAGTTCAGTTGCACCGGAAAGAGCCGGAAGACGCCCGAAAAACCCCGAAAAAACCCCCCATGGGCCCAGTGGGTTGGGTTTTTCTGAAAAAACCCGGGTTTTTTTGAAACCCTGATTTTAAGGCGAACATCATTTCAGTTTTGTGCCGGATATCTTAGCCACCAATGTACTATATCGACGCCGCCTTCATACCAACGCCGTCTCCTATCGACGCCGTTTGCCGCCCTGAGCGACACCTTTCCGACTTCTTCAAACATGGTTCTGCCCAGTTCGAAAATCCTCGTGCACGGAACCCCACCAAATCTCTGATATTTTCTGGAGACAGCAACCCAACGATGGTTCGCTGCGGCTCCGGTAGCTAAGGCACTTTCGCTAACATGGTTACAAGCCTGTAGTTTGCTCTGGCGTTGTCTCACTCTTAGATTATCAACACTTCACAGTACCGCTTGGTTTTCGCACCTAAAAAACTTGCCCTAGTTTGGGAGCAGCCATTAATGCCTCGTTGGCCGCTCAAAACTTTCGGCGCTACACTTAAGAAATACGAAGAAATTCTCGCTCTGCCCAAAATTTAGCCGTTGCAGTATATTATTGAGTTAAGTGCACCAACTTTTGTTTTAATCGTACATGTGCTGAATTACCACCCATTTTTAATACGACCACATCCCTTCCCCGCAGGGGCTGTGTAAATCGCTATTTGCAATCAGTAGCTAACTTGTCACTACGACATTAAAACTGGCTTCCGTAGGTTGTACGACGCCGTGACGTCACGCGTGCGGGTAGTCTAAGGGTGGCAGCATTTGCAGTTGTGCCAACGATTGATTTATTTTGGTATCTTCCTTAACATATACTGTTTGATTTAATATGAAGCAAAATGCAGTTACAACGAGTCAAGGTATCTGCGCGCTGAGCCCGCCCACCTTCCGAAGCCGTTGGAAGCTTTCCTGGTGACATCCCCCTTTATATAAACGACTGATGGTATCCAGGTGGCGTCCATAACAATAACAAGAGTTTGTCCCCTTATCTACTATTAATTAATTAGTTAGAGACGTATTTTAAAAATGAATTTGCTACCGATTAAATTCGATTATACTTTTTACAAAATAGACCATCACTACTATGATGGTAAAGCAACTGCCCGGAACTAACAATTGATCGATGAGGCTCGAGAATATCCACGGTACACTTTCACAAAACTTGAATGATTGTATTACGAAGGAGCGTTGAGAGGTCGTACAAACTGCAATAACGGAAAATTGTAAATTCCTTATTACACGATTAAACAACAGAGATGCGTTTTGTCAGCAATTCTTATATTAGCCTTCATCTTTGAGCGCAAGTAAGCCATATCTATAGAAATGTGCACAAATACTTCTAGTTTTGAAACACATGAATGGGCGAGATCGAGTTAAGAATTGCGGGGAAATGCTCGTGTTGTTAAAATTTAGTCTTGATTAAATATCTTGATCTGATTTCGCAATAAATGATGTTATTTATGAGCAACTTTCACTTAGTTATTCAAATAATGGCAGCCCAACCTCTTGAGATAAATAGTGTGGAATTAATTAATTATTTGGTTGGTTAAATCTGCTAATCTTTTAAGTCTTAGCTTAAGCCAAAATTACCAAGCGTGCTTTTATGACAATCAAGAACCCAATCATTGAAAAAAAAAATTATACTTCAAATTTCCAGCAATTGACGCAACGACGTTCGCGATTAAAAAAGCTAGAGAAACCTCACTGGGCCACAAGAAGTTCAACTCTGCCAATCTTCAATAATTATTCAATTATACTTTAGAATTATTTCATAATTTTACGCGAATTACACAACCGAGCGGAAACATCCGTCCAAAAAACGGGCGAAAATTTAATTGGTTCTATTTGGTGAATATCGATTCGCAGGAAATTAAATTTTGCTTACAGCTTCTAATGAAGGAAAATTTCCACGTCTTTCCAGCGATTCAGGGAGGGGATCACCGCAGCTATATTATTTATATTTAATTAGCCTAATAGACAAATAGTCTAAGCGCACAAAAGTTTAATTAAGCAACGCTCACATCATTAGAACTCTCTGCGCGCTTCTCTGTACGTGCTATTTGCGAAATATCGACGATGTGCTCCGTTTTATGGCAGGAGCAACACGCATAACTAAAACGACAATAATTGTGCAACAAGACTCTTCTTCTGTAATGATCTCTAATGTACGTTTCGCTGTGTGTAACAAATTGGAAGATTATGGTGCCGCCGACTGTATATTCCGAGAACATGAGTCGGTTGCTTCCCATTTGTTTATAATGTAAAATTATATTATAGAATTTCTTCCAGTAAAAACACAAGAGTTATTACTTTTACAAGAATTCATAGAAAACTGGATTTGCAAAATCAAACATGAGAGCAACAGGAATTAAATAAGTAGAATAAACTTGTTTATGTCACAATCTGCTATTGTTTTGACTGTTTTGATTCTCGCAGTGGTATCATGATGCTCTCTGTTTATCCAGGTCTACAGCAAGTAGAATGTGTTAGTTTGCAAAATAGCTATTTATGTTACTAATACGAAATTAACGACTTTTGTGTACGAGCCGCAGTTTATGGCCAAGCGAGCGCAGCGAGCGAGGGACATAAATAAGGCGAGTCTAAATCTAAAAGTCCGCTTTCGTGCAAGTTACATACATAATGTTTTATTCTAATGCTATAGAAGCGTCTTTTCTAATTATAAAATGACAGTTTAATCGAGGAAGTCGGGAAAAGCCGAGGAGGTCACGATCACGTAGCAAAATGAGAGCGTCTATTTTGATTTCGACCAATGGAAATAGTTGTTACTTTTTGTTGCTGTGATTATTACTTCTGAAAAGCAAAAGTTACTAGTATAAAAAAGCGAGTTTTCGGCCGCAAACCGCTGCCGAAATTGATAGCTTTTCGATGAAGTACAACAAAAAATAAATTATTGCTGTTTCCGGCTCTAAAATGTTATCCACTGTATTTGCATCTTTCGTTAACCGAGTTCGAGGCTACACTCAGGTCCTGAGACTAGGTAGATTAAAGCCGCATTCAGTAAGATTATTTAAAATCAGAGCCGGCTCGTGGAGAATTTTGATGGTAGAGCCAGTCACCGAACGTAAATGCATTTTTCACCCCCTCGCAGACCAAAACAGATTCCGATATTTCGAGATTTGCATCTCCATTGATTGTGAGACACATGGATGCACGACTAATGCTGCATGAGGCTGAGCGTATACTGAATTCCATTGAATGACCGACTTCTTGCCGCTGGCTCCCGCTGAAATCTATAAACTGTCGAAAAGAGCAACTACGATCTAGAACAAATGTAGCTCTCATGGTACAGTTCATATTCATGAAATAAAAATTATTCCTGCTTTCTTTAAGCTTTAACATCAGAGGAATGATGAAAAATAAGCACAAAAAAGTTTCCTTCAGTATAAATAAATCGTGAATAACTAGTTCGTTATGATAGAGCCATGGCTCCTTGGCTCTATAGGGAACTGCCACTGACGGCCATAAAACATTACTTAATTAGTAGCTTAGATAGATAGCTAGGTCGTGTTAGGTTAAAAAGTAAATATTATACGGTTAATTAAAATATCAGCACGTCAAGTATATTAAATTGATTACTTTCCACAACATACACAAATATATGTAGCAGTAGTCAGCAACAGGCCCATATCGACGCGGTTGTCGTCGGGGAGCAAACAAGATTTGCTTACAATGTACACAACATCCTGCAGGCAGAGTTGCACGAGCAGCAGTTTGTAAACATCAATAGAGCTACTTCATGTGAGAGTTCCCAAATGCAATAAATATACATACAAAAAGCTCTGCCGTGTGCATTTCGTAATTTGCCTAGAATTCGCTATACGCTCTAGGTCTAGTTCGGGAACTAAGAGGTCGTTTTTCAATGTTCAAGCTGATTTAGGTGGTTACAAATACAATGGAGAATTTATTCGGCGCGGCCCACCCCAAAAGTAATTTTCACGTTTGATTCTTATTACGAACTTGCGATAGTTATATTCGGGAGGGTTCTTCATCAGTTCATGCACTTTTGAGGCATCCAAACCAAATCAAAAAGTAGAATACATTACAACTGATCATAGCTTTGATAAATATATACTAATGGATATTATTTGTTGGAGTGCATTTAATGAACAGCGAATACACCCTGCACTAAGCCATTACAAGCACCGTTTCCATCGGTTGGCTCTAAGAACATATGAACGTACTAGTGAATCACCCGAGCTACGCTTCGGTTCGCTAATTTAAGAGAGATTCATTAATATAAATTTTAAAAAAGGGTGCATCGGCCGGGAATCGAACCCGGGCCGCCCGCGTGGCAGGCAAGCATTCTACCACTGAACCAGGTGCTTCGTTGAATAAGGCGCTGCCTAAATGGTATATAGTGAATCACTCGAGCTACGCTTAGCTTCGCTAATTACACAGATTAATTAAAATCTTACTTTTTCGTACTTTTTTTGAAAGTAAAAACCGGCCTACGATCTAAGTCTAAAAATTAGTAAAATTTTAAGCTGTCATACAATTTAATCAGTTCAGTATTTTTGGAGGAGATAGCGAACAAACATACATACAAAGAGACCACCGATTTTATGGTATAGATCAGGGGTCGGCAACCTGCGGCCCGCGGGCCGCATGCGGCCCTTTGCAACTTTTTGCGCGGCCCGCCAAAGCACCAATATAACTTTAGAAAAAATCAACAAACTTAGAGCGTAAGCGTGACGAAATGTGGCCGGTGACAAAAATGCGCGACAAACAGAAGCATAGTGGGAAACCTATTTTACTGCGCAAGTTTAATCCCCACTCCCCAGCGAATACGACGTCTCGAATTTATATATTTTATATTTACATATTTATACATACATATTTAATTGGAATTGTATTTTCTTTTTTTTCCCTTTTAAGAATTGTAAAATTTTTGTTCTCTAACATTATTGTTATTATAGCTTGTCAATAAAAAATTAATTTTTTCTATATTTATTTTTAATAATATTTATACTCGTATATGATATAAAAGCACTATTTAAGTTACATTAAGTTACATTAAAAAAATTATTTTGAAAATGGCCCGCCGTCCGAAAAAGGTTGCCGACCCCTGGTATAGATGATTCTATAGAGGTATAAGGCAAAAAGCTATCATATTACCGAGTGACTCCACTAAACCTTTTGATCATTTCTATGTATAAAACTGTAAACCTAGTCCTAAAATAAGTAAACATTCCAAGGAGATTTCTTGCACCCTTAAAATTGACTTTTGTTTTGTAGTCAGTATACATGAGAGCCCTTATTCTGCTATAGAGATAAAACCTCACCTGCCTCACCTGAGTTGCCTTAAACACATATAATTACTAGACGAAGATGAAAACGATATAAATCAACGTCAGTTCGGCTACGGTTAACGTGAAATAACAGTCTTGATTATGGTCGGGACTACGAACTACGTTTATTAATCGAGTTATGCGTGCTGCCTCTTCGTTTTTTCTGCCTTCTGCCGATTACAAAGTTTAGTTAAGATAATTACTTATCTGTTGATTTTAGACGTTTGACGGCTGTGCCTCTCGTCTCATAACAGTAACCCTAACTAGCAAACAATACTCGTTAAAACCTAATTTGGGTTGCCCATGTCAATTTATGTATACTATGACGAAGTCGAAGTTCGACGTTCTCTGTTAAGATTTGGAGTGTTGTTTACCTACTTTGTGAAGCTATGAGTTTGGCTGTCGTACACTTTAACGCGGCTTTGTAGTTAATTCCAGTTGCGATCTGAAATTCTAAGGTTATGGCGTCACATTGTGGTGGTATTAGCTTGTTTTCGTTTTCGTCGCTTAGAAATAGGAAAAACAACGTAAGCAAACAGTGGTAAACAATTTGATAGCTGAGTATTCATTATTGTTCCTGATTCTTGTTTGTGGATAGTTTCAAAATATCCAAATGAACAGTTTGCAACTGAAAAATATAGTAACGTAAATTGGTTTGATAACGAACGCTTTTAAATAATTCTGCTTATGCCAGTTTTGTTCTTCATGTATCAAAGCAGTAGTACTTTATATACCCGGGCCTTGTAATTTAATTAATAAACCGCTAAACTTATATTTGTAAACGCCATGTGATCACGTCGCGTAATTAATATTGTTTTCATATGCATATTATAAAATCTAACACCTATTACTTCGGTACTTGGAACTGTATTTATATATACATGATTTATTTACCTGCATAATTATACTTGTTAAAATAAAGGTCACTCTAATGTATCGACTTTATGTCTTGTTATTGCTGTGATAGATTATGGCATATCAATAATTCTGCGTATAGTAAAGGTACATTTTTGGGAGCTCACCTATGAAATTTAACCTTCCTTGCAAGTTTTGATACTCAATAATAGCATTTTCCAATTTAAGTTTTGTGGAGCCTGTATTTAGTTATATTCAGCTTAGTGTTAACCTCACTCCATTCTGTCGAAGTTTAGTTAGCCAGTCACGGAATCATTTTTGAGTTTTCATAATGCGCCATCTGGCTGGCTTTGAAGGATGTTATGTTGGTCATTGGTTTAGTTTGATGCTATTAATTGTTAAGCGTTCAACAACTAACATCATACAAATTCCAAAACAAACATACGAACCTGCAACCTTATCATATTTCCATCCATTAATTAGAGTGCTTATACTAGTATCACTGACAATTTAAAATGTTTTAATACAGTTTACCCTTCATTGCAGTAGCCGCGTTTAATGGGTCGGTCTTCAGCGAGCACGGGATAAATCAATCGGAGAACACAGACGGCAGCTGGATGGATTCCCGCAGGATTACTGCAAAACTTTCGCATTATGGTTTTAATGCCCATCCCGATAAGAGCCGCTTTTAAGTCCCATACTTACTCACAATTTGTTCCGCCTCATAAAAACTACAGACCTGCGAGAAGTCGGGCGCAAAATTCGCTATAGAAAACTCGGTGATATTCGAGATAAATCTTTTCAAATCTGTAGCAATTTTCGCGGCAAGAATGTAGGCGGGAAGATAAGAGCCGAATGAAACTGCTAAACGGATTTTGCATTCGAGAGCAATTTTTGTTCGAGATAAGATGCTCTTTTTTGAAAATTTAATAAGAATCTTAAAAAGCACGAAAACAAGAATAGTGGTGGGAGCGTAATGATATAACCTGCATTTCCTTCAAACTTAGTTCCTAGTCGAATTTAATGCAAGCGTACAACAAGTGATTTCATATCCCAATAGAAAGTCAACTCTGGTCCTCAGATACTACTGAGTGTTGACCTCGTGACGCAATTTTGCTATTGTTTCTTAGGAAAACACAATGCCCGTTCTACTTCTCGTTGACATTTCGATTTCCTGCGAAACTTGGTGATAGCATCTCACTTAACCATTGATAGAATTACAGTGGTATGAGTTGTCACAGTTGCGACCTTGCATTTGACTTACAAGAATAAAACTTCTCGCAGATATGATTATACTAATATTGTTAAACATAAACATACTGATAAATACGCAAATACATACAATCATGGAATTAAAGAATACTAGTACTATTAGTCAGTCGTGTATACAAATCTGCAATATAATATGTAATTAGTGAACGCCCAAAATTGTATTATGGTTATTTTGAGATTTGTTACGCTAATTTTGACGTTAGTTTCTCATTGTATCACATTCCTAAAGCTCTGTCTCACGTGAGTTGCCCTAAACATTACTTATCGCCTAGACGTATTTAAAAAGGATATAAATAATAGTATCACTGCTGAAATGGCAATTTTGCTTATGATCAAGACTTCTCAGCTCTTTGTCGAGTTGTGTTGTCTCTTGGTTTTGTTGGCCTCTAAAAGGGTTACATGGAGTAATTAGCTCTGGTAATTATACCCACCTGCTTGATACGTTTGTGATGGTCCGCAGAACTGTCACTCTAGTACCGCAGATGTAACTACAGTTGACATATCGCTTCCGCTAAGGCCCGGTTTGGCGTATTTCGTCGGATATACGCGTGATTTCTCGCATCGAATGACTTTTCAGACATTTCCTGTTGGATTTTGGCCTGTTACTGATTCTATTTCATGAAGCCCGACGCTTGGTTGCCGTGATACCTCACACATTCCCTTATATAGCTAGGAATTATTAGGTTACTTCATCTCATTGTAATGGTGAAATCGCTTTTCGGCCACCCACTCTCGAATGATTGGTTTCTGTTTTTCCAATTGAATGAAAAGTTTACATAAGCAACATCCGCTGCTACCGTTGAAAGTTGTTTGAGATTTTTGGCATCTCTCCTCTTTGCGGAATTTGTATTTTTATCTTCTTTGTTTTCCGAATCCTTTGAGTTGATGAAATCTGGAAAAATCAACAAGTCTTTGGATTTGTCTTTACGCATTGCATTCTAAATGGATTTCGATAATTCAGCACCTCCTCTGGAGATTGAAGCACTGACGCGGTAATACACCTAAAGCGAATCTCCACCTCCTGATTATTATTTATGACCGGAGGAGAGAACGTTAAGCTGATATACGAGTGAGTTTTATAAAAACGCTCCGCGTCTGTACACTAATATGTACTATATATATATTATTATTACTATTATTATTTATTGAAAGTAGGCGGCAGTGCCGATAGAACCTTCCTCATATATACATACATATAGTGTGAGGGGTTTTTCGGATTTTCTTTTTTGGTTTATGGATTTCTTTGTATGGAACCTTCACTGTTTTTGAGTGTGAGTTCGATTTGAGGTTTTTCGGGATTTGTGTATTGATGAAGTACCCTGTTTTCTGGATCAGAGTTTGGAATTCAGAATTTCAGGATTTAAATGGTTCTTGAGTTCCAGTTAGCGACTTTGGTCCCCGTTGAATTGCATCTTATAAGTCTGTTCGTGTGGTCTGTGTCGGTGTCGTCCGCTACAGAACCTGTGCGAGATCGAAGCTACATCAGATACCTTGATCGACGACGCTATTGAAATAGTTGTTATAATCCTCTAATGTCTTAAAAAAATTGTTTCTTCTTGACCCTTCTGAAAGAGTTCTTTGGGAAGAGTATGGATTGGAAACAATTAATATGGTAACGTATTTCGCTTGCATGAGCTAGACAACGACAATACTTGCCATTTTATTAAGCACAGTCTGCGAATAGTTTTCATAGTATATCCCTCTACGGGGCTTGAAACGCGTTCCAAATTACTTCCGTTTCGTTAGGGACCTCATAATGCTTATCCTATTGGGATTGTTTTCCAGGAAATGTTTTAGAAAAACAATCAGCAAAATATTCTCCTGGACATATATATACGTGCTTACATTTCAGCATGAATTTCGGATGTCCTCGTACTCGCAAGTTATCAAAGTTTCAAATAAATCGCGAACAAATAAAACCGTTTGTAAGTGCCACTGTATGATGCAGGAATGGTCATACAGACGGTTGATTGCTCTAAAGGTTAATTTTAATTTACTTAATCCTTGGTCTTATAATGAGAACATCGTCAACGATGCGTAAAGATCAAAGGTAGCTGCTGTTCCACTATCCCCATCGCCAGATATTTTAGCAAACAAAGAAGGAGCAAGAAATAGTTCAAGGATTATGCAAATCATTTTTGAATGCATTTACCTCCGGGCACTGGTATTCTTCGATTATGTCACTGTACCGTATGTACCCGTTAGAACCGCAAGCTAGCGACTGGAAGTTACGATTTCTGTTACACTGAAAGAGCAGTTTGTTATAACAAAGTGTATTATATTAATAAATTATGTATGCGTCATAATGAGCTATCAAAATACGGTACTTATACAAGCTCGTGGGACAATCGAACGCTGTTCTGTAACGTTTCTGTTTCTCGTAACGGTTGGGCAACGCCAATATTCCTCTCGTACGAACTCGTACGAAGCGCCCACAAAGCGGAAGTACTCTGCTGGGGTCAAATGTTGCTACCTTTCACTCAGATGCGTGTTTGTGTGTACCGGGCATTATTGCACATAATTCCTTTGTAATCGCTTATACAACATTATTCGACGCAATTTTGTCGTTTACTAGATTGTAGCTACCGGGAAAGATGCCACTTTTTGCGATACAGTAATTGGAAGAAAGGTATCCAGCAAACATAACAAAGAGAAACAAAGTTTCTGCTAACGTCAATGTTTATAGGGCGAAACTTTATTATTAGGTCCCGTGTGTTTCCTCAACATTATCTCGAGCAACGCAAAAAAGTTGGAAGTGTGAGATGGGGCAAGTTGGAACAATGCTTTCCCCCATCGACATGATTTTTGTACAGCAAAAGTTCAATTAGGTCTGAGATTAGTGGAGAAAATGCTAATTCGATTAGGCTTGATTTCTAAAATGTAAGGCACGTTTCTTCGTAACTTTCGTGGCTTATGTGGGTTAAAAGAGCCCGTCAGGTTTCTAACCTACGCCGGATTTAATGACAGAGTGTACGTCCACAACTTATCGAGTACGTGATTTGAAGGCGGCCAAGTTGGTTATACTTGTTTTGACTTATCATTGTTGGTTTGGAGAATACGGCATTGTATCAACGTCTTCATAGACATTGTTGCTTTGTCGTTTCATAAGATTATTATTTGCATTCCCACATAACACCAATGGGATATATTATACCAGAGGACACGAAAAAGCTAGTTATTCGAAGAATCCTTTAATAACAAACAATTTTATTTGACATTTCGTATTTATAATTTATTGTTATATGATGTAGTTGCTCTCTAAAACAGTTCTTTGAATTTTTGTTTTGATATCAGCAGATACCAGTAAATTTTACCCTCTCAAAGAAGTACTAAGAGTGCAACATCTCCAAAACTGCCAAGTGTGCTGGTGGACTTGATGTTACATTTTTACAGTGCACATTATTCATCACAACAGGTACTTGAAAATATAAAAACAAACGTCTTTCCAGTTAAACAAGGATCTAGCAGCCTTTAAATACAATATTTGACAGTCACTTGTTCCACTTCCATCATCTGCCTATGTAACATAATTTTTTAAACGTGCAATTAAGATTTTATTAAATATTTGAGATTACAGATGTACCATTCAGCTTCGGCCAATATAGATCTACAAATATATTGCAATAATATTGTTTGATTTATTTAATATAAATATATTAAATACTATCCCATAAAATCTCATGTATCATTTGCCGCTTCAACTTCACTCAACATACCTAATTCTAATGTATTTACTTCAAATAATTTTTAAACCCTTTATACTGTTCTAAATGTAAATAATGAATATTCAATAATGTAGCTCAGTCATTAATCATTAGAATATGATCTTTTTTTCAGTTTGGGACATGCAGCTAGTTTAGTTTACTTTAAATATTATTTCATGTTCAAATTTACATTAAAGTTTGCCTCTTTCTATCCGAGTAAATCATGACAGTTTATGAAGCAGTATATCTAAAATATGCATCTTCACTTCCATTGATGCCCATCAGCTATCTAGTTCTCTGACTTTTACAATATATTAACACGCAATATCCTCACCAATATACAACTCAACAATTTCGTCGCGTTTCTAATTCGCCAGCAAACCTTCTTCCGAGATTTTAATTCAGAGTGTCCGCACCAACTCATTGGCGAATAGCTATTTTTTATTCTCAACGACTTCTCTAAATATACAACAAACAGCCCCCACTCGTATTTTGAAATTGCCTCTGTAACCTTGTTTTGCTTACCAATATTTTCTTTCAGTTGATATCAATTTTCACATAAACATCTTCTCCTTTATTTAAATTGTACGTTTTATGTAAAATAATCTAGTAATACACTTCTAAGATACTAAATAATTTATATTTTCAAAAAAATACATTTATATTTTGCAAATGTATTTTTTTAAATGTTTTTCTTTTCGTTTTCCTTTCTTTCCCTAGCACCACGATTACTATTTTATTTACATGATTACATTCTTTAAAAAACTACTTATTATACCTCTATTGATTTTTACAAAACATAGGTAACATAAATATTCAAATACAATCAACTAAAACATAAATATTTCTTTCTTAAATTTAAACCATATTCATAGGGTTGAATATAAAATAATGATTTTTAATCAAATTAATCTTAAATTAAATCCTTTGACTGAACTGGATATCCTACCAGTTTGAATATACTTAGTACCTATCAATAATTACTTTTCATCTTTTTAAACCACAGTACAATATATTTCAAATAAAGGTAACAATTTTGCCATAACCATTCTTACATTAACACGTCGTTCTGTTGCAATTCATTTGATGATTTGGCTACACTGACTTGGTACCTAGCGAATATACAATTCCAATTAATTAGGTCACTTTAGCGGAATATTAAAACATAACGTGACCAACGTGACCTACAACATTTAAAACAATTATTTTCTTTCGCGGTTTCCCATGCTCGGATTAATTCCTCTTTCCCATCATAAACAGGAAAATAAGTTGCATACAGAAAATGCTACTATAACACGTTCAAGTCTTAAATTGTCTTATGTATTCTTTAGATGACATACATTCGCTTGAAGAGTTGAGAATAACTCTTTTCAAGCACACAATGAATACAATAAGTATCATAAGGTTCCGTGTGGAATAAATACGCTTTGCAGAGATGATCAATAAACAAGAAGAGATGATGCAAACCCCTTATCGTTACTTCGGCACACTATTAGCATAGAGCGATTTTTGTAAGACACATTCAGTCGTCAATAAAAGCTTTAAATTTGGGATGGAGAGTGCGGATGAGATCCGCATCTTTTGCTAATTAAAAAAAAAATCCTGCCGCGACTGAGATTCGAACTCGCGATCTCGAGCTTGGTAGTGTCGCTACGCTATCCTGAAGGGATAGTTTCGCGACCGATCTTCCCAAAAGCACTATCGAATTGTTTTCCTTCTACGCCAAGGCGGTTGCTGTCTTAACAAAGGACATTTCATATAATTTTGTGTTGGTCGCGATTGATTGCGCGGTTGCAACAAAATTGAACATTTGTAAAAATGGTCGTCATCGAAAGCAACACTAAAAAAGCAGCGGCCACGATAGAAAAAATATCTACAACTAATAGGTTTTTCCTAACGTTTTAGATAAAAATATAACGTACGCCCGCAGCACGAGAGCGTAAATCATCATTAATTAATGTAAACAAGACTGTGCACCGCGTTAATTAACCAATTTCAATATTTAAAAGCGGTGAAGGGAGTAAATTTTTATAAATAACGTTTCTAATAACTCTCACTTTTCGCGCTGGCTTACTTAATTAACACAAACATCATTTTTATTACGGCTAATAGGGACCGGACACTCTCGAGAAACTGTTTGGATTTCTGTTTTATTGCTGGTTCTGAACGTGTAAACATCAGCGGAAATACGGAGTTGCAACTTTTATTTCCATTCCATCGCGGATTGTTCGGCTATGAAAACACATTTGCTTCAACTTCGGCATCTATAATTCATTTTAGTTTCACTTTGGAAGAGGAGTTCAATGGAAAATACTCTGCATACATCTGCAGAGTTCAAGCGCAATTACGAGGATATTAGCCTTAAGGCCTTGAACTTTAGTTCTTGTCCCTAATAATAGCGTGGGTAGTGTGATACTGCAATTTTATCCATTCAACGCTTGATGATTTAATTGTTAATCAATTATCCTTCTTGTACAGTGAGTTACGGATTCAAGCTATAAAACAGTTACATCGTCTCCGTCAATTACGGGGTTATAATAGACCGAGTAATAGACTTATGTGCTTAAAAATGAGAAAATTTTACAAACTATATAATACTTCATAGCAGGATGTAAAAAATGAGGTTAACACATACCCATGTGTAGATTTCTTTCGACTAACTTTTACGAACACAGGTAAACAATACCCAATTGACGAAATGTATATTATTATGTATACATAAATATATTTTTTAAATGTAGCTATGTAACGAAGGCGATCATAGTTTACAATAAAAATATTATTTTTCTTCGCCCAGCCTGCTACTCGTTCTTTAACATAGACCTCTTTTACATATTTTTTTTCTTCTTCGTAACACCTGTTACTGGTTCCTTAACCTCCGCTGAGTTCTAATACCATAAATGATACTTATTCTATAATTTAATTTTTCCGGAGTTTTAGCCTGGCAGTTGCTTCCACGTATCGTATACAATACCCATGTGGTTATTCAATCAAAAATGTTCATCCATATATTTCCAATAAAACCAGACTTTATCGACCACGTTGTTTGTATAGTTCAGGCTTGTAAGTAATAATATTTAGCCATCACCTTGCTTCAGTAGTGTTGGTGTATGCTCATTCATTGACTGGTGTATGATCATTCATCGGCTTGTTAATGATAATTCTCATGTTACTTAAACAAATCTTGCACACTGGTATGTAGTATATTCTCTTATTTGCACAGTGGAAGGCAATGATTTAAGTTTATTATGTTCGTTTTCAGTTTTTACTAAAATTATAAAGTCATATATTCGAATACGTCAGGAACCGAAATTCGCGCAAAATGCCTTATGCGTCCGAATTCTTGTACTACACTTGAACTCGTGTGATAGCCATGAACGAGGGACAGACAAAAGCTTAAACAAATGACATTATCGTGCACACAGGTAGTAATTGATTGCGATCAAAATCGTCGAATCTGACAGCCACGTCCTAATATGTAACAACTAACTCGACAGGCACGAGGCACACAATAAACAAAGCTGCAACCGATATCCAAATTCTCCTAAAAGTCCAGTCAAATTAGATATTTACTTGGCAAAAATACTACTTGAAAAGTGAAAATGTATTTTTATAGAAAAAAGCTGAATTAGTGGAGAATTGATTCAAACTGGCGGTCAATGTAATGAAAAACGGTTTTCTGCATACAAAAATGCACAAAAGCATTTTTTTTTAAATATACGCATATGTAAAAACAAGCTTTCGATGGTAAAAATCCATTAATTAGAAAAAAAGTTATAGCCAAAAAACCGCTAAAAAAGCCGATTATTCAATTTTTCTTAACTTATACCAAAAAAAAAAACAATATAATATTGAAACTTTCAGAAAACAGTACTCGGTGAGCAGAAAACGCAAGTTTTTTAAATTTGCAATAATGTTAGTTATTTTTTGCACAAATCAATTTTTTTGAAAAAAATACGTTTTCGCAAAAATTGACTTACTCAGGTTGCAAAAGTCCTACAGCAATCAGCGTAGGCTTATTTTTTTCCTTAGGAATTATACTACCACACACAATATGAGCATGATTTTTTTTGCAAATTCAATTTGAAGAGTGGCCTTTTTTACGCGCACAAAATGTTGAATATTTTTGTCAATTTTAATTGTACCGAAATTACATCAGCACCATTCGATAGCTGTCAACTTTCTACGAATTTAAATGTGCGTTTGTTTATTATAACAACAAAATACACTTAACATAAGAATAGTGGTCTTTATAAGATTGACTGTTAGTGTAATTATATATCACGGTCCCAGTGTGCCAAAGAATACTTGGTTGGTCTTTTGTCAGCCTATGTCTGAGTGGGCAATAAACGGCAGTAATAGTTATCTCATACGCAAGGGTTTGTACTTTTATAGATGTTTATATTATGTAACAATTTCTTGTAAATAATTTGTTTAAATATTTCTTATAATTCTATTGTTAATAAAAAAAATGTTTCATGTTTAATGATAGTTTAGAAATGAAATAATTAGTTGCTATTATTATTCTTCATAGTTAATATTATGATTCTCTAGTTATTCTTAGAATCACTATAAAAATTTTAAAAAAGGAAGGATATTCTGAGTACATTGTGCAGGCCGAGTAAACGCCGAGTGGAGCGGCCTACTCCGTTTTCTCCCCAACTCGCCACGGCACCGCTCTGAACGGAACATGCATTTTGCGACGCCTAATGTAAACCGGTTCGCAATAAATAGACGGCCAATAATTGCAAAATAATTTTTATATTACACTAGAAATCTTCAACTAAAGTGTGTGCAAATTTTAGCCGTTAATATTAATAAATGAATGTGAAATCTTTTTTAAATTCGGAGAAAATTGGCAGCTATCCAATGGTGCTTATGTAATTTCAGTACAATTAAAATTGTCAAAAATATTCCATATTTTGTGCGTTTAAAAAAAGGTCACTCTTAAAATTGAATTTGCAAATATTTTCAAGTGCAAAAAAATCGCTCTTATATTGTGTGTGGTAGTATAACTCTTAAGGAAAAAAATAAGCTTACGCTGATTGCTGTAGGACTTCTGCAACCCGAGTAAATCAATTTCTGCGAAAACATATTTTTATCGAAAAAATTTATTTATTCAAAAAATAATCAACATTTTTGCAAATTTCAAAAACGTTGCGTTTTCTGTTCACTGAGTACTATGTTTTCTGAAAGTTTCAACATTATATTATTTTTTTTGTAAAAGTTAAGAACAATTGAAGAATCGGCTATTTTTAGCGGTTTTTTGGCCATAACTTTTTTTCTAATTAATAGATTTTGACCATAGAAAGCTTGTTTTATTTGCTTTATTAAGTTACATAAGCGTATATATTTTTTTAAATTTTAAATTGCTGGTTTGCATTTTTGATGCAAAAAACTGTTTTTTCAGTACTTTGACCGCCATTTTGAATCACTGCTCCACTGATTCAGCTGTTACTTTTTAGTTCATTGAATTCTACAGATTTTTTTCAATAAAAATACATTTTCACTTTTCAGGTAGTATTTTTGTCAAAAAAACGAGGTATTTTCGACAATTTGACTGGACTATCAACAATCTACGTGGGATTGCGACTGCAAACCGTAAGTAAAACACTACAATCAAGATTCGGCATACATACGTGAGATATTTCTACAATTCGGCGCTGCCGCGTGCTAGCATATAGATAGTAATTTCAGTTCCTCTAGCAGACACTATAGTACGTCTAGAAAGTATCCGGAATTTTGCAGTTTTGAGAAATATCATGAAACTTCCTTCTAGAAAGTCCTGGGCCTCTAAAACTTGTATGCGTATTGTCAGGGTAGTAGGCCATGGATAAAACAAAATGCAGGTACTTTAATAAATCTATGTTATTGTTAAAAAGCTAAAAAATACTTTTTCCGAATACTTTCTAGACGTACTATATTTTAGCACGATCTGGTACAATGATGGTCAGTAGAGTTCCCAAATAAGCTGACTTCGGGAAAAATAATGACATGAAAAGAAATTACAGAGCGTCGTTTAACCTTTTGGTTAGAAAATAAAGCTATAGCATCTTTAAAATGGGGAACATTACCATTGGGAGAGTGTAAAATATGGTCTACAACCGACAACAAATACATCCAAAGTTAGCAGCTAGTTTACTCAATTACAGCATAAAAGGTATGGTATGTGATAGTAAACTACATGAATTTAAAATTTAGTGTCACCAGAACTGTATTACGGTTCCTCAGCAGAAAACGTTGATAGAACATGTGATGAAGTTCAACTTCGACGTAAAATCCTTATCCAAGCTATTAAAAGATTCGATGAAGAGCAAAAAACATGTCGACGAGAGGTTATAAAATGCCTAGTTTCACCATATGTGTAGCATGAAATATTTTTCTTTGCTGCAGTTCCTCAAGGTCCACGGGGTTTAACAGACCTGCTGTGCATAACTTCGTTATTAATCTTCTTCTTCGCGCGAACTGTTACTTGCTCTTAACACCCACATCCTGTACGAAATTTCTTTATCCTTCGCACGACCTGTACCTGTTACTCTTCCTTTAACGTAGTCCTCCTCGGCATGATTTACTATCATCTTTTCTTTCGCGTGACCTGTTGCTCGTCTTTTAACGTATACATCCTGTGCATAAATTTGTATTATTCTTCAGCTTCATCGCCCCATCTGTGCCTGTTACTCTTTCTTTAACACACACGTCCTCAACATAATTCATTATTATGTTACTCATTCTTCAACATGGAGCTCCTGTGCATAATTTCTTTTTTATTATTATTCTACGTTTTTCTCGCGCGATTAGTTATTCGTCCTGTAACATAGAGACCCCTTCTGCATGATTTCTTTATTATCCACTTTCTTCTTCGCTCAACATGTTACTCGACATTTAATATACTGGGTGTCCATTCTCAAAGTCGAACATAGACAATTAACATTAGTGCATTCACACGTTCTTCATTTAAATAATTCATTTTTCTGTAGATAATTTAAACAGATGTTGACAGAAAATACCTGATTTACGCCCTAATTACCAACTGTTTTGACAAATGCTATCGAACTTGAAAAGCAAGACATGGCATATTTAAAAATTCCCAAGTTTTAAATTAGTATTTTAAAATAAAGATCACATCCTGAATATTATTATTGGTATCATTAGATGCGTAATAATATTATCTTTCCAGTGATACCATTACATTCCCTGTAAGTTGAATTGGCGAGCAGGAATCTGCAAAAACGTTCAATACAATGTTCGACTTTGAGAACGGACACCCGGTATAGACCTACTCTGTATGATTTCTTTATTATTGTTCTTCTCCTTCTTCTTGGACAGCTTGACTCTCGCATTTTAACATAAACCTCCTGTGCTTGATTTCTTTATTATCATTCTTTTTCTTTGCGCAACATCTTGTCCGCCCGCCCTTTAACATAGATCTGCTCTGAATGGATTCCTTATTATTATTATTATTATTCTTTGCACAACCTTTACTCATATTTTAATATAGACTTTCTTTGCGCGATTTTATAGACCTTGTTTACACGATTCTTTTTCATTTTCGTCTTCTACGTGGCACAGTTTCTTACTCATGCTTTAACATAGATCTCCTGTAACACTTTACATCTCTGTGTATCTTGAGCGCTGATTATACATCGAGGAAAAGGAAGCTGTGTAACTTACCTGCTATCATGCTATCAATTTGTTTTCTGCATTCGAAGTACAAAATAGCCAAAGCGACAAAAAATATGTTAAAACTTCTCATTTTAAGAAAAAAAAAGGATGCGAAAATATAGGTATAGGTGCCCTTAGTAAAATATTAAAAAGTCTGGTTGTATGGTAATTTTCCATCCGGAGTACGGTAATTTGGTTATCACAACCTGGCGACACTGACTGGTACACATGTTGACATGGTCCAGGAACTTCGCCTGTGGTGGCCGAGGTCCCGGGACTCGGTTTTCTTTGTAGAATCCCGGGAAGGACCGGAAACGTAACTCGGTACTGGAAATCCTAATAGTGCATGCTTGTACCACATACTGTATCTGAATTTCTTTACTGGACAATAATTTTACAAAGGTAATGAATTACCACTCGGATTTTTGTTTATTTAAAAAGCACGTCCTTAAACGTTAATTTGATTAATGAAAATGTATGTTTTCCGGTCAATATCAAGGCCAAGCCTTACTATGTTCACTGTAATCATCAGTAAACCTAATTTGTATACTACTAATTTATTCAAAGTTAATAATAATATTAAGTGATAATTCCAAAATAGTAATTTATGTATTTAGTGTGTAAAAAAAGCCATGAGGATGAGGATGCGAGTTTCGTGCCGAGCGGTAGCGAGGCGCGAAAAAGCAACCGAATACCATGGCTCTTTACACTCGAAATACATACAATTTTTTTTCTACGGTCCTAAATAAATGACAAAATTGTTAAATAATTGAAAGATCTTATCTTCAGATTCCTTCTTTAACTTCACAAATTTCAGAAACTCAATAAAACTGTTGCGTGATGATGGACGAGCCGTGATGTAATTGCCAATAATTTTTTACAATTCCAGAAAAATGACGAATTACAATAATATCAGGTAGCCATGGCGGTGCGTAAAGTAAAATGAACTATGAAGTCACGTGATTATTTCATTAAGACATTGTTTACGTGGTTACGATGTTAAAATGGTTACTAGGGAAAAAACGTGTGAATCGCTAACTTTTCGCATTGACAGTGAGCTTTTAATAGTCAGTTTTAGAGGTGACCGTAGAAAATTGCTATTTATGCAACAAGTGCTAAAAGTCGACGTTTATGCACGAGACATGAAAATTATGAAACGAAGCCGAAGGCTGAGTTTCATAACATGTCTCGTTCATAAACGACTTTTAGCACGCGTTGCATACAATATTTTATCTACGACCTTAATTTTACCGTTATTAATCCATAAATATCGATTTAACAAAAGTTTGCATCTGCGACACTTTTAATTTATGTCATAATAAACAGTTGGCCACGCCGCGCGGGGGATTGTTTACCACGCCAGTACTGTCAAGGTGAGTTACGAAATGTAATTATTGATACTCCACATCTGAGTGTATACATTACATAAAGCTTTAATTATTTCAAAAACACTTTACCTGTAACGCAAGAAGCAACTAGAATAACTTTACAACTTCACTTCCAGTTCGAAATTGTAGTGTTATAACCTCACTTCACTTTTAGCACTAGAGCTAAAAGTAAACAGCTAATTTCTTTAACCACGGTAAACTATAAAACGTCACTTTTAGTGAAACAAGCTAGCGCTAAAAGGCCTACTTTTAGTAGTGGTCGTAGATAAAAGGGTTTATTTACTAGCAACATGATATTATACATTTTCGTCATAGAAACACAATATGAAAAGCTACTCGTAACTTCCACGGGATTTGTCAAATTATTTCTCCCTCAAACTCTTAGTAACCATGCAACTACAAATAACGTCTTAGCAACCATACAATCAGGCAATCCTTGATGTTACTTACATATTCTAATTTTAAATGTCATTATGACATTTTGAAATGTCATACTATTTTTACTAATATGCTAGTAAATAAAATAGTGTATGCACCACGGGAGATATTCATGTTCTTTACCTTCGGTTGACTTACAGACCTCGGGCCCGAGCCCTCGGTCTTTAACACATGTCAACCTCAGGGAAAAACATATTCATATCTCCCTTAATGCATAAATATCTATTTCTCTATTCTAACAAACTTTTATTTAATGGCAAACGCAAAGGTGCCACGCGGTCAACATTTACTAGGTTGAATTCATTATTGATCCAATCAAATCCCGCACTAATTTCTGGCCATGTTCGTTAATTTAACCCAGCTTAGGCAGATACGATTTTGAATTATTAGCTATTCAAGTACCGTTAATAATTAGCATGGGTCTAGATTAAACAGAGCATTTACAGGACGAGGCGAGTGTTTACGCTTAAACTAAATTAATTAAATTTTGCAAGGTACCTCCTAATGCCTTTTAATAAACCGCAGAGACAAGTCAATATGGACTGAGGTCAAATTGTCAACTTAGCATCGCCAAACTGATCGCGGAAGCTTCTTTGTTAATTCAATTTATTACATAAGATAGAGGTCAAGCACACCTATTGGAGAGACGACGAAGTGGAAGAGTTATCAATAAATTTCAATCTATTTTACACTGCCCATTGCATTGTTGGCCATGGCAATTACACCGTGAAATTACACTTCAACCGCTCAAGGTCGTTTATTACAAAATATATCAGATAATTCATATAACTTCATAAGTTCATGAGCGACCAGAGCGACCGAATGAGTGAAAGGGAATGAGATTGGTATGAAAGGCTTTGTTGTCTCATTTTCGCATCGTAATATGGATTATTGTATTTGTAAAAATTATGAAGATAATTAGAAGAGCTTACATAAATGCCAAGGGAGTCAATGTTTTCGCAGCTAAATAATCCAAGCATTTATTTGCCCTTCTGTTTATTTCGTTTACTGACTGGATGTGCAGTCACATTTCATTTACTACCGAAATGAACAATGAATAACGAAATGGAAGGTAAGGGTTTTCTCTATTTCTCTTGGTGGTACATGATATATTAGCTGTAGCCAGTGGCGGCGCATTTTGATTGTAGAGCCAATCACTGAACGTAAAATGCATTTCCACCCCCTCACACACAAAGACAGATTCCAACCACCCGAGATATGAAAAAAGACTTGCAAATTTTATCATCCGTGAGAAAAATGACCAAACTTTACAAGCTAATAATTGATGATCAACTGAATCGAATATCTCCCCCTCATTATTCGTTTAAATGTACAACAGGAGCAAAAATTGCAAGTCCACTGGTTAAGATACATAGATGCATACGTAATTGACTTATTATTGCCAGATGTGAGATAATAAAATATGAGTATAATGAAACAGTTCATAGCATAGTTATTTACGTAAGAGTAATTATTTGATGAAAACTCTAACGTGTCATCCAGGGAATTATTACAGACGACCTTTAAATATACAGGCATTGCGCACGGAGTTTCCTATAACACACTTACGTGCAAAATGTGTAAATGAACATCAGCAACCGGACACTCGACACACGCTCTATTGCAGACCGGGGCAGCGGAGACTGCTTGAGACAAAATCGAGGCGGTTCCCATTGAATCTTAAAATATCTCTACACTATACTACTTCTTGCCGCTGGCCCCCGCTTTAAAGAGGGAGAAGGAGAAGAATGATGAAAAATAAGTAGAAAAAACGTTCCATTTACAATAAAAGACATTTTGAATTACCGCTTTGTTATGGTACAGTTATGGCTTCTTGGGTACTTATAACGAGCCAGCACTGGTTGCAGCTATAAACTATTGGGTCCTGTTTCAACAATGTATGTAAAAGAAAATATTAAAAGTATTAAAGATGAGACAAGCTTATCCCTACAGTAAGTATTCGTTACGTGCAGGATACTAATATTTTCTCTAGAATTTATAAATTTATTCACAGAGTTGCCCCAACAACTCTATACTTTTCTCTT
This sequence comes from Agriotes lineatus, assembly GCA_940337035.1. Classification (NCBI taxonomy): domain Eukaryota; kingdom Metazoa; phylum Arthropoda; class Insecta; order Coleoptera; family Elateridae; genus Agriotes; species Agriotes lineatus. The sequence goes on along the minus strand of OW679194.1, from coordinate 16,775,005 downwards.
GCCTGAATGTACTGCTGGAAAACCACAAAATTCAAAATTATTGCCCAGTTCGGAGTTTTAATTAACTGTTTCAAACTTGCACGGAAAGTTTCCTTTCCTCATTGTTAGGACGAAAATAGTAGCGAAGAGAAATAGTGGACGGCAGCAGATGGTCTCATTAACTCCCACGTTTTGAAGGGCGCTCTATACATACAGTCAATTTATTTTCAGCGTTGCTGTCGTTAAGAAGTTCAATTATCAGAAGTACTGCTTAATTGGCCAGTTTAGAATTTCTGTTAATCCCTACCGCATGTATCTTGAAAAATTAAAATGTTGCGGGTCGAATTTGTTGGCTTTTCCCATAAATCTTAATAAAACATGTTATCTTCCTCCGAAACGCTGATTTTATAAGCAATAATGGGTGTTAACGCAACATTTATAATCCGGCCGTCCAAATAGTGTCCCCATGTATTTTAAGCTGTCAATAATTCCTGACAATGCCTCAGTGAATAATTAATGGCTACCTGCAGAATTGATTTTGGTCCGTACGGAAGCTAAAGCGAGTCACTTTCACAGCGTATAAATCATAAGATGAAACATTTAGGGCTTCTAGTTTCATTGGATGAGAAATAGTTGTTTCCACCCTTAACTTAATTAAGAGCACATATTTTAAATGTGTTTTACCGGTGCAGAAATTGAAAAACGGATCAACCATGACAGAGGCAATGAAAAATTAATATTCCGCTTCCAGAATTCGTTTAATGGTAATTTAGGGTTGACCAATACTAAATAAAAGCTTAAAGAGGCCTCGATGAATGCCAAATTCCAAATATAAAACAAATTGGTACAATATTAATCACTCATTTGTCAAAACAGGTATTTCATTAAAACCACCAGGAAGTGTTTACTCTTCTTAATGGTATTCCAAAGTACGAGTGTGATCTAAAATTTTAAATTATTAAATACCAATGATTCAAAAATGCTTCTATAGCTTAGAAGGTTAGCCGCCATATTGAGAGACGGATGGGACAGCTGGGATTTTGAATAATTTCCCATGGGGCAGCTAAGCCTAAGGATTAGAAAGGATAAAGACCAGACATTTTCGAAGTTTATAAAACACCATCAGTATATGCCCAGGGTCACTACCTTTCTTAATTAGAAGAAAATTACAGCTACTACCCATTAAACCTGCGTTATCACTGAAGTGTGGGCCAGTTTGTGGGTAGAAACTACAGTTTTTCCCTTTCCGATTTCCAGTCGTTAATTATTTATAGTTTTTCCTGTTTTATATCGTATTTTTAAGCTAGGTTGGCTTAGGCACAACCAAACTACTTACTTTCTCTCGCTAAAATGTTGCTGTAGCAAAATAGACTATGCATATATTGTAATGATACTAAATTATGGCCATTTGAGTCTTAAAAATAAAGTTATTGTACGTATAATATTCATCAAGTATGTAAATTAGGTAATGTTTAATCTCGAATTAAACAGACCTAAATTTCAGTTCCAAAATTTACGAAATCAAGTTCATAGTTTTAAAATGCAATTGTGATTTCATATGCACGAAGTTTAAATGCCGCAACTGCAAGTAAGCAGCTTGCGTAAATAAGCGACCTAGTAATCAGAGTTCAGTGTAACGTAGTTGCAGATATAGCGGAAATAAACTGGCTTAAACGCTGATGTCTCTTATGAAATATTATATCGTCACAGTAAACATTCTTTGCACTTTGAAACCGTAGTTCCTAAGAAATTGTATCTGTATAAATAGAACTTTAGTTTTGTAATAAAAGAATCAACTATTAAAGTTTGATTCATCCACATCGTGGTGCTCACCTTCCAAGCTACCAAATATCATCGTCTCTCTGAGTGGCATGACTACATTGTCTTAAAACAAGGGTGCAGTCTCACCCTTGTGCCCAGAACACTAGAGACAAGAACCAGTGCAAGTAACGGAAACCTGAATCAGCCTCCAGGCAATTCTGTTCAGGTAATGTGATTTATCATGTTTATATATGAAATAATTGGGTTGGCTGGCTTGAAGATTTTCTTAAATACAAATTATTGTTTTCCCAGAAGCGAATAAAAACGCGTGTAATTCCCAAATTGGGGAAAAAGTAAATATAATTCTGTCGGTAAAAGTGTTACTTTATTGTTTTATTGAGTGAATACATACGTGGAAGAAGAACCGCAACTAAATAAAAGTCAAAAACGTAGTCAACCAAAGGCAGTCCCTAAGCAAGGGCGCATCTACGAGGCACCTTGAAAGACAGGAACTTGAGGATACCACACAGAAAGAGCTGGGATTACCTTTTTACGCCTGCAGCTTCATAGACTACGAGGTTATTGGGATATGTTGAGCTTGAAGGAAGCAACTCTTCAACGAGGCATCGCCAGGGGCCGCCTGCAGCTCACTTTGAGGTAGGGATGGTAAAACCTGTTCCGCTAAGGGATCAAGTGCACCTGATCCGACTCCGACTCCGAACTAGGTGCAAGAAACTAGGTTCAGTTCCGCTCGCGGTCACCGGGAAATAGCAGGTCTCGCCATACGCTGGAGCGGTCGGAGTCGGATCTCGGACGGGTCTGCACCTACAGTCGTCGCATGTTATGACTCAAATGTTAATGTAGGGGACGTGATTTTGATTTGAATCCGACGGCTCCGGTCGGAACTTTTTGCTGAGTCGTCTATTTCAATTGTAAAAGATTTCTATGATTGCATTAGCAGGGCATCAATAACTATTACAATTAAATATGTCTATTACAATTTAAAATTATGAATGTTTTCCCTTTTTCTATTTATACCTTACAGTAGCCTACATGGTCTATGATTTTGGCACAACACACGAGGCATTGCCATAACGATCCCACAATTCCGAATCCGAATCTGAAATTCCTTGGGTAAATTATGCAGTTCCTAGTCAGTTACGAACGATTGCAAAGTGCAAACCGCAACGATCCATTTCCATTCCGATTTCAAATTCGACGTCTTTGCAGTCTGAGAAAGAGGAGCGATCCGATCCACTTCGTAGAAGCGAGAGTCCGACATTTCGTTCCACAGCTCCGCCGCTCCGCGCTCCTTAGCGCTGGGGCGGTTTGGCTTAGGTGCAAAACGGTTCGATTCATTGAAGGAACGATGGATCACTCCAAGGTGCGCGAGTCCGGCATTCCGTTTACAGGTCCGCCGCTCCGCGGCTGGCGCGGTTCGGCTTATAGGTGCACAGCGCAGCGGTTCGATTCATTGAAGGAACGCCGGATCAGGCGACCTACTCTTTAACGAGCGCCGAACCAGGTGCACCTACTCCGGCAACCGAACTAGGTTCAAAAGAGTAGGTCCGGGAATTGACAACCATCCCTACTTTGAGGACACATGAGAACGAAGAAAAACTTTTTTGGAAAAGCAATGCAAGTTGGTATGCATAGGAAGCTAAGCCATTTTATCATTTACCTATGAATTATTGCTAAAATACAGTAAAGTGTTTTGCCGAATTGAGGTTAAGATATGCGTCTAATTTAGAATAGATAAAGTGGAGATATGTATTACCGACACGCTATATTTAAATGTCAAATTTAAATTTGAAAATTATAACTTATGCATGATCCTACCTGATACAACAGTCAATTGTTTCTAAAATAAAATAAGCTAAGCTAGTTAGAAGATGGTAATACAATTTCACAGTAAATTAAATAAGTTACGGGCACAGAAACATCTGTAATTATAAAAGAAAATTGTCAATGGAGTGGGACTAATTATTATAAAAGCGCAAAACATAAATCATTAGTACATAAATAAATGTATTATAAGTGGGGTTAATAATAAAAGGTAATATCACTTACATATGTTAATCGAAACATCGATGTTTCTATGATTCCTCATTTTTAATCTAAAACTGCTTTAAAAGATAAGTTTAATATTTATATTATTAAGTTCTGCCACCTTGTACCCTGAAATTTACAACTCACTAGGCTACGAAAATATCACTAATTGACCGATACTGCTGCTATCATTAATTTTTTAAATAAAAATGTTGCAGAAAGGTACATTAATAGCTTCCTCTAAATCTTTTAGCAATTAGTGCTTTTCATTTCTCTAGATACACAAAAAAAAATTACAAATTTGTGTGGTTCTGTATTTCATTTCAGACAAAAATGGTAGAATTCCCAGTTTCATTTCAGACAAAAATGGTAGAATTTCCAGTTTAATGAAGCTTTGGTTTTACTATTACACTGCTGAATAGTTTAATAACAAGCTTGGTGGCTCTAACATTCCTCGTCTTTCTATATACAAAACCAAGGAATTTGCAAGATTCCTTTATTTGTGTTTCGAAATGTTTATTAAATGTTATGGCAAAATATATTTAAGAACGTCGTTATTTTACACGTCTGAATGCATCATATAATGGCATACAACATAAAAGTGAAATATAATATCCACGCTTATGATTTCGAATTAATTATTAAACCAACTGTTATTTGCCAAACAATTCTACACCAACACTACCACAAGAGTACCGTAGACCCTACAAAGCAACAAAAGGTATGTAAATTAGACAAACCTTGAAAATGAGAAGCCTCGCAAGCTTTGCCCAATCGCGAAAAAATAATCCTATAGCGATAATCAAATTATTTCCAAACCAATTACTGCAGCCACGAGAATTGTCAACAGATAGCAATAACTAGCTGCAGACGATATTACAAGTTATCTTATTTGCCCCCAAAATTAGTTTGTGGAATATCCAATTCGAGATGGCGTGTGCTCGACGACAATAAGCCAGACGCGTTTTATGTAAGCTGCTACATACAGCATTTCATCACCACCAGAATCGTGAAAGGCAACCCGTCGTCGATATTTTAAAATATTTTTCGTCGTTCAGTTTCCTGTCGCGTCGCGCTTTCCAAGAGTCAGCCCTTATTTAGAACACGCAGTGAAAATGAAGTGAAATGCAATTAAGGTGAACAAAAGCGATGTGATTATGATAATTCAATTAACAATTCGTTCAGCTTCCGCACCGATCAGCTGAAACGCCCCACGACCCTTTCATAACTGTACCGTAATGGCGCAACTGCCACTTTAAAATAAAATTCTATATCGATATCTAAAAAATTAATAAACTAGAGATAGCTACAATTTTCGTAATTAATGCTGCCTATTGACAAAATTTCTCGTCTTAATGCTATAAACCCAAGTAGAAATGTAATTAGGAAATACGAATCATAAGTTCTACTAAAGCTGATCCCCAGCATTGTACGTTCTATTGCATGTTGGCAGATCCGCGATATTCTTCGTAGTATTGCAGACAACGAGGTTGATGAGAATTTTCGGTTGTCTGAGAATGCGCCCAAGGTTTCCAAATGCTTAATTTTAGACCCAAAATACCTATAAGTACTCTTCCACCACCTGGAGAGTGTGTATATCAAACGTAACCTAGATGTTGCTCATAAAACTCAGCTTTAGGCCTAAGCGGTAGGCGTGACGTTTCTTTCTGAATGTCTCCCAGTTCGACAACGCTGGTGTGCATCAGTATTGTGTGATCTGCCAATAGTAGATGATTCAGAAATTTCCTGTTCATTTTGACTCTTTTGTACTCCCACACCAAGTTTTTGAAAACACCCTTCTGTGTTAGGTTGAACATCTTCGATGATAATAATAATCGACACCTCTCTGTGATTGGGTCTTCGTATACTTTGACCTGGAAAGTTGCAACCCCATACATGTTTCTGAAAATGTTCGTGTACCTTGAGTTAATTCTCACCATATCCATGGCTTCCACCATCGTCAAGGTTCCCACTGAATCGAATGCCGTCTTCGTGCATATATTTCCGAACCTGTGTGAGCACCATCTGAATGTGGTGCTATAGCCTATTTCAGATCTGTCTTGTTCCATTGGTTGGTAAAAGTAAAATTGGTTGTTGAGCCAGTTGATGTTAATATTGGTCAACAGTCTGTAGAAAATGTATAAGAGGTTGATTGGTCGGTACTGCCTTCTTCCAAGCACTTGTTGAGCAGTGTCGTCTCCAAAGTTCTTCCTCTAGCCTTCAACATCTCGCTTGTGACTCGATCATCATCCGAAGTTTCAATTTTTCCGCTGCTTCAATGCCGTCCTCAGCTGTGATGCAGCAATTTCCGGGACTTGAGGCCTACGTGTTAGGTTAATTTTAATTACTAACCCCACTTGTCGCGGCCCAAATAAGCAATTTTGTCTATTGTGTATGTAACTGTAAACCTTCTTAGCATTGTCAATATTCAACAGATGCTTGTCATATTTCGCGATTCTTTTACTGTATTTTTCCTATGTGCTCTTAAGCTTTGTACAGCAGTTGGCAGACAAAGAACTAACATCATCCAAGGCAAGTCGCAGTGGCACGCGTTGTCGCATACATCGACACAAGGCATTGTCTGGTTTCTATCTCGGATTCTAAGGCAAGGCAGCCCAATATCTAAGCTCTTTCTAGCACCATCGTATCATTAAAAAAAATACCACTATGTCTCGACTGACCTCTAGCTGGGGTAAGTTAATACAGGGCTAAATATTTATGTGTTCCCCACTGTAATATTTTTTAAAATTGCACATCAGATTTGACACTCCCTCCAGAAAATTACTATTCAAGTAAAGTCAAGTAACGGCCTAATGCACACTGAAGGGCATGTTTTGCGTCGTAAAAACCGTTTAGTCCTGCAACATACGTTCTGAACTATTCAATATTAGTCAGGATGATTCAGTTTCGTTATCGATTATATAATGCTGGAATTTCTGTTTGATAGATGCGATGTGAACCTTGTTTGTCACACAAATATCAAATTTTTGTGGACGGTGTACATCTTGAAAAAATCTTGACAGTATAATGAAATTTCCTCTTTTCCTCACTTTGACGTTCTGTAAATTAAGCTTAGTTTTTGTAAAGTAATTACGGCACCTCTTACCTATCAAATTCACTACAAGCTACGAAATAGATAAAAGTATTCTATCCCAATCTGGCCTGTAAGAGAATGCTCAAACACTTCCCTTACTTGTCAGCGAAAAGTAAAATTCACATAATTACTCTTCTGAGTCCGTCTTGAAAAATGAATCGGCGGAGCTTTCATTAAAAGAGGCGCTGAATTTGAAAGGATCGGCGTTTCGATCAAATAAGCTATTAATCCGCCCAAATTAGTACTCAACAATGATCCAGATGCATGAATACACGCGAATTTACCAATTCGATTCGAGGTCGCGGCAGCCTTGATTTCTGTTGCAAAACGGCGGTCGGTTATATTTGAGCTGTTGTTACAAAGCTTAAAATTTGCGTGCACGGAAATGCTTCTGCAATTACAGAAAAATTGCGTTCCTTCCCCTAGGCACAATCGGAGGTTAGCGTTAGCCACTCCTAAAGACCAGCACTGGAACTGTGGTCGTTTGTAACACATTTGCTTAAAGAAACCACCAGCAAATGAATAATACATTTGGTGCGCTGTAGATTGTCCCGATATGTACTATTATCGGGCCTAATTACTTGGCTCCGCACAAGAAATACTTTCGCAATGTAAGCAGATCAAGTCCAGCAACGCGTCTATAAATTATCTTAAAAGAAAGTGTGTAAGGAGCATATTTGGGTAAATCGTTTTGTGGGTGGTAAAACTAGTTGCGGCGGCCGTTGAAATTGGCTGTAAGCTATGTTTCCGCTGACATACAAATATGTAGCCTCATTGTAAAGCAGTAACACTCTGCCTTTAATTTTTGGATTTTTTTTTTACTTTGCTGAACTATACCTATCCTGTGTGCCAGGAGGAAACACCTCTTAGGAGGGAGTTATGATAAGTTATGATAAGTTTTCAATCAAGCTTAAACGATTAAAATTTAATTAAGAAAATCTAAAATTGTACTGCGACCTATAACCAAGAAAAAAATTTTCTCTCTCATCGGAAAACAAATAACACCTTTGCGGTGTGTTTTCGGTCCACAAAATTTACGATTTAGGTACGTTTACATAATAACAGGAAGGAAATGTAGTAATTGCTGAAATAACAAGAAATAACCATAAATAATAACTACTGGCTTCGTAAGTGAGAATAATTACCTTAGAAATGCACATATAATGGAAAGCGAAACATGGAAAGTCGTTTCTAAGCGCGTAAGCGTCTCTAAACACGTGCTTTTAAACGCGTAAGTGTCGTTAAGCGCGTGTTTATAACCGCGCAATTGTGTCTAAGCGCGCTAGTGTTGCTAAGCGAGTGAGTGTCGCTAAGCGAGTGAAGTGTTGATAAGCGCGCAAGTGTTGCTAAGCGCGCAAGTGTTGCTAAGCGCGCAAGTGTTGCTAAGCGAGTGAGTGTCGCTAAGCGAGTTAAGTGTTGATAAGCGCGCAGGTATTTATAAACGCACAAGTGATACTATGCGCGTTAAGTGTTTCTCCGAGCCCAAGTGTTGATAAGCGCGTAAGCGTTGCTTACGCGCCCAGGTTAATAAACATTTTTTAATGTATTTGAGGTTCCGACTAAAAGCAGTCCAGTAGGCTGGACAAGCAAAATGTACTTTCAGTACTAGAAGATCGTCAACAGTTTGTACAATTATCATTTAACAAATTTGGTGTTCGGACAATCATTTATAAGCACCTGTGAAACATAACTCAATATAGAACGTTAACAAAAAAAAAATGATTGGATTTGTCTCTCTCATCGGAAAGTAAATAACACCTTTGCACCTTGTTTTCGGTCCATAAATTTACGATTCAGGTAAGTTTACGTAATAACAGAAAGGAAATGTAGCCATTGCTGATATAACAAGAAATAACCACAAAAAATAACTACTGGCTTCGTAAGTGATAATAATTACCTTAGAAATTCACACATAACAGTAAGCTAAAAATGGAAGGTCGTTGCTAAGCGCGGTTTCTAAGCGCGTAAATGTCACTTTCTAAGCGCGCAAGCGTTGCTAAGCGCGTGAGTGTCGCTAAGCGCGTTAAGTGTTGATAAGTGCGTGAGTATATCTAAGGGCGCAGGTGTTTCTAAGCGTGCAAGTAGTATTGCTAAGCGCGTTTAGTGTTCCCAAGCGCCCAAGTGTTGCTTAGAGCGTAAGTGCTGCATACGCTCCCAGGTAAATAAACATTTTTTTAAACTGCTATCCCGGACGTACTTGAGTCTGCGACTAAAAATAGTGGAGTAGGCTGGACAAGTAAAATATATTTATCAGTAGAAGATTAACAACAGTTTATACAATTATCATTTAAGAAATTTCGTGTTCCGACAATCATTTACAAGCATCTGCGAAACATAACTAAATATAAAACGTTAACAAAAATATGACTGGAAATGTTCTACATATACAGTGTGTCCCCGGATAGGTGAAACGACTCTTGTGAAAGGTAAAAAATGTTAGATTTTAATTTTCATTTTTTGGGGTTCAGCCCTGCTTGGTTAAAGGCTAATTTCTAACATAATTTCAGTTTTGAAAAATCAAGTATGGCTAGGAAATTTTCAAAGAACCCATTTTTCTGTAAGTTAAAGTGCCTTTTATGTGGCAAATACGACAAAAAGTTATTAAGAAAAGTTATTTAGAATCATCAATTAGGCCCCTATACCAAATTTCAAAATCCTCGGCCAACTTTGATTTCTCACATTTTACAAGTTTATTTCCCAAATCAAAGAATTTGATTTTTAACAAAGTTTTTTTATTATGTAATAAAAAACTTTGTTAAAAGTATTTGTTTTTCCAATAAAAATCTTTGTTAAAAATAAAATTCTTTGATTTGGGACCTAAACAAAATAAATTGTGATAAATCAAAGTTCGCCGAGAATTTTGAAATTTGGTATAGGGGCCTAGCTGTTGATTCTAAACAACTTTTCTTAATAACTTTTTGTGGTATTTTTCACATAAAAGGCACTTTACCTTACAGAAAAAAAGATTTTTTGAAAAATTCCACGGCATACTTAATTTTTCAAAACTGAAATTATGTTAGAAATTCGCCTTTAACCAAGCAGGGCTGAACCCCAAAAATTTAAATTTAAATCGAGAATTTTTTACCTTTCACAAGAGTCGTTTCACCTATCCGGGGACACACTGTATATAGGTACAAAACTAAGTCATCTAAAAATGTTTATCAATATCTAACTAAGCGCCTATTTTTAACTCCAAGCAATTCAAATAACGTGTTGCTTGTAAAAGTGCTATGAAATCTCAATTTCAGGACTATATTTAAACTGCATATTTACGTAAATCTACATAAAAGTGATGCAACTTAATAGCGCATTGTTTCAAATTGCATTTTTAGCAAGCAATTAAATGTGCTAAAACTTACCTTAATTGCAATTGCAGTCAATACAATGACACTCGAGTTTAAACATATGCTAATTTAAGATATTTCGTTAATTATTACTGCGAGCGTGTAACGTTGCATTACTAAATTGGCAATTTTACGAATATTGAAATCAACAGTTTCGTACAGCTAAATTGGGTTTTCAACCTGTACGATATTAAGTATACAAATATTAGCACAGGTGTGTTTTATAAAATTAGATCTCAAGGGGAATCCTGAAAAAGGTTTCCACTATTTCCAAACTTCAAATCATTTTTAGAAATTTACTCAATCAGAAACTACTGTGTATAAGATTATAATTTAAAGGCCTAAAATTTATATAAGTAGATTTAGTGTTTTTAACAACGAAACTAAAATTGCTAAAAACCAGCATTTTTATTCTTACAATATTAATTTGCAAATGCAAGAAATGGTTTCTAAAATGTCCAAAAACAATCTTTTGCAAAAAAGCTATAAAAATTAATTACCAAATCAAATAACCCATCATTAGCCACTCTTCAATAGGTACCTGTAAACTGTCCTTGGAGAAGCTTTTAATTTAAAAGTGGTGCCTGCGCTAAGTAAAACTTAAATGCCAATTAAAAAAAGGAAATTAGATACCTGCACTCCTCTTCCCTTTAGTTCCATGATTTATTAGATTTTAGCGCAGCCGACCATGTTGGTGCAGAATGACTCACGTATTACTTCCTTTTCAGCACCACAACCCTGCGTAAACGCTCATAACTATTTTAAATTGTAGCTTGCCACTTGCAGCTTGTAGCAAGCATTCCATTTGATACAAATAATTTTCATAAAGGTATGCTTTATCACATTTTGGCAGCGCAGGATCCGCCTTAATGTTTATGCGTTGTCAGAAGAGAGAATTTCCCATGAGGTGCGAAATATTAAAAGCAGAATAAGCGCGAAAATGAAGGAAATAGAAAACAAAGCCTCGTGGGGTCGAGTATAACACAATTCGCGGAACCCTTTCTGAAACAACATTCTGCGTTATCGGGCAAGTGTAGTGTTAAATCGCACTAAACTAATTTCACAACTTTGGACAGGCAGGGCTTTCAGCGAATAAAAAGAAGTAAATTAAATACATCAATCAATTCGTGATTGCTTTATTAATATAACAGCCTAAGATGATTGCTTTGGATTTTCAATATCCTGTAATTCCACTATGATTTGTAGTTTTGCGAAGACGTTCTTGTATCCTTGTGTGCCGTGTTTGGACATAATATCGGGTGCAGCTGGAACGTCTTTCTTTATCTTGGGCGATTTCGGGGCAGATTGTCTCTCGAAACGTTTGATATTTAATATTTTAATTTTTGCAAAGTGGAGAAATACCCATAAAGAGAACATGAATTATATCACGTCACAAAAAGGTTTTAGAGATTATAATACAAAAAGTTTTTCTTTTAGATCCGATGAATGTAATTGGAAATGTTTTCATCAATTCACAAAGGAACTGAAGTTCTATTAAATTAGTAGTAACATTTTTTTTGTGTTTTCAAAATAGGGTTGAAAAGATTCACGATTCCTTTTGCCAGTATGCTTGAAATTGTAGAATACGCTCCACATCGTCTTTGCAATTCATATACTCATTTGTCAATTATTATTAAAAGTTTGTGTTCGGAATATATTTCTTGGAGAAGAACTCAGTTCATCGTTTCCACCAAGAAAAAGGACTTAGCTTCGGTTTCGAAGATTTCAAATTGAACTCTGTCTGTATATGGCTAAAGTAGTCGCTAGTACTTTCAAACGTTCTCCTCCGAATAATAAATTCAGATCGGGCTTTTGCAAAATATTCTCGAAAATATTAGACAACTCTCTAAAATTTTGTTCCAAAATGTTATCATAAAGAGATTTCAAACATCCATATACTTCACAATAATTCAAAATTAAAGCTTTCATCGCCTCTTCCCTACACCTTCAATGAGTAATACTAAATAATGAATATACCTTTTTTTTAATCAAAGAATTTTGTGGCTTCAGTGCTAACATCGACTGCACATTGCCCAACTGAATTTAAGAAATGTGCAAAACAAGGAACATAGAATGCATTCGGAATAATGTTTATAATGGCGCTTGTATTATATATTATCAGAGCCCGATTAGGGGGGCCGGGGGGGGGGGGGGGGGCTAAGGGGGCTGCAGCCCCGGCCCACCGAATTTCGGGGGCCTCGAAAAGATTCGAAGGTTATAATCTAGTGCGTTTACTAATCATTTAAATCCCTTTGTACCCGTTGCGTAAATGTTTCGGAAATTTTAAAACCTTTTGCATTTGAAATTTCTTAAAATTGTACCTGTTCAAAGGGGTTGGGGAATTCCCAAAATGCTTACAGATGTGAGATGGTAGCATTCTGGCAATGTTAAAATCTTTTTTTGAAGTAAGCAAGCGAAAGTTTTTCAAAATTGTTGATTATTACAAATAAATTGAGAAATAGTATTAACCAAAACCGATTAACTGGACTTACTTTAATAAGCATTAAAAGTGATGTGCCTCGAAAATTAGATTTCGATAACATCATTCCCGAATTTGTGCAATTAAAAGTAAGAAAAAAATGTTGTGATGTGCATGTTAAAACTGTGTACATTTTCCTACATTGTATAAAAACTTTCCTATCTATAATGAAATATTAATTTAATAAAATAATAAAGCATGTTCGTAGAATATGCTCCTGACTTGGAGAATGGGGCCTCTAAAAAAATGTAGCCCCGGGCCTCACATATCCTTAATCCGGCTCTGTGTATTATACAATATATTTTATTGTATTATACTGCTCAGACACATTACTGGCGTTATCATATGATTCTTGGCGACAAAACTCTAACTTCAATCCGTTTCCTTTGAAATAATTTGTAATAATTTCAGTTATAGATTTTCCAGTGTGACTAAAAATTGGAATAAAACCAAAAATATCTCCTTTTCACTGTTCACGTATTTAATAACAACTGACAACTGATCGATGTGAGTCAGAAGTAGAATCGATAATATAATAAAATTTCGCTGATTTTATTTCAGGCAATATTGTTCTAATAACTGCTTTTGCCAAGATTTAAATAAATTCTTCACATATCGTTTTTGATACATACGATTTCTTTTTCCTCTAGAACCAAAATTCTTCATGTGTTTTCAAAAGAGCGTCAAATTCCGAAATTAATTCTAAAATTTCCAAACAACGTCCATTTGATAGAGATCCAAACACTTCATTTTGACCACGAAACGGTAAACTTCTTTCAAACATATTATTCGACAATATTTGTATGTATCAGTACATTTCCCACTGCCACTTTCCAATCAGAATACCCCTTAATACCAAATGGTAACAACTTCTAGGTCCTAAAAAGGTTACAAGCTTAGCAGCAGATATTCCCAGTGAAAGTGTCTTATTCAATATACAAATTGGAACATTTTTTTTATTGTCAGGAGACCCTGAACAACATCTGACAGATGACGCCCCATTCCCCATAATGCATCGCGTAACGACATGCGATTCCATAATTTGTCGAAATATAAGTTTCCGTTTATGAGCATAAAACTTCTTAAACACTTCTTATAACGTAGCCACAACAAACTTGATTTTACGGTAAGGGCTACTTTTAAAGCAGTAATATTTGAAAATTACATGACTTCAAAATTCGCGCAAAAGTGACATCATGACTGTTCGACCCCATAGTTATCGCCTTCAGAAAATTACAACCTCATTCGTTTCCAAGCGAAGCGAAATTCCAGATTACAACCGTTTCAGTCGCTCAGATCTAATTTCAGTCGCTCAGATCTAATTTCAGTCGCTCAGATCAAATTTTTTTTCGGTCTAAATCATAATAGCTATTAAAAATTACAAAGTCTTGGTGAATGTCTCCTTCTCGAAAAAAAATATTAATTGATGGGCCTTAGCATTAAAAAGTTACTGTCCAACATATCTCATGACACCCATGTTTCACCCACCAGTGGTCCACTAATATGGAGTGTCACACCGAATATGAAACAAATCGATTCAAGTTTCTATTGGTATAAGCAAAATATATTTTTCGAAGCAAAAAAACTTAAAGAAATGCGTTGCGATATCAGTAAGTCCCAGAAATCTGTCCACCTATTTCAGACACCCTATTAGGGAAGAACTATAAATTAGCAGAGGAAATATAAAGGAAAGGATTCATGAATAAAAGCTGCAGGTTGGCAAAATCCTGGGTTTTAAAAAATTATCAGCCCATTGAGTTTTTTGGGGTTTTCGGATCTTTTTGGTTTTAGATAAATTCACTGTTTTTTGTATTTGGGTATCCTATGTAAAAATCGGAATAAATATTAATATTTATTTTTAGGTAGAAGTTAAACTATTGAGTAATTTGTAATTTACTTACAAATATACAAATAAATATGCACTAAATATGTAAATCATGTAAATGGGGTTACACGTACGCAGGTTTATCAAATTATGTTTTACAGTAAAGGGTTTCCACTGTCAATTAATTCCGAGAGACTTTCTTCAAAGGAATTCCATCATTTAGTGATTTGCCAGTATAAAAATGATTGAAAGTGTTATTAATGGACGATTTGATAACACTTACAGCTTTAGAATACATTTCTGGGTTTTTCGGGCCGGGGAAAAGTATAACAATTCTGATCTAACCTAAAGCATTAAAAATATATCTGAAAAGTGCATGAAACCTAACAATAAAGCTATAGTAACGTTCAGAAAACATTGGAAGCTTCAATTACAACAACTGACAGTGAAGAAAGAAAATATTAAAATACTCTGTCTATACAAAAATATAAACCATTCTAATCTTCAACGAAACTGTGTTACTAAAACATATGTTATTATTATACTACTGCAATTAACAGAGTTCCCTTTCGTAAAATCATTAGGTGTGGCTTTGCTAGGGAGAGGGAAAGCGGAAACCCGAAAAAGTTGTTCACGAAGGGCCACCGGGGCTTCTAAGTGCTGGATTATATAATATGCCGATATATGTATATGGTTGCAACTATTTCCTTCTAGATACAATTACGAAAAAAAAATTACAAGACTATCGCATTTTCCACGAGCGGATGGATTTAAATTTATTTTACTAGAAACGATATGTAAGTTAGATATCGTGTTAATATGTAATGATCTAATTGACATAACAATTTTTATTCTTTCCAAGTACAAAACTACACACATGGTTGAAATTGAAACGTCTAAATTAGTAATTATCAATAACAACAATATTAATTAGTCTGAGGCGTAAAAACTTTAAAATTAAATAAATATATGGAAGTATAATCTCACACAGATTCCAAAAGTTTGTATATTACGCTGTTCATTTCTTAATCACTGTCATAAACCATTCGTATGCTGAAAATTCATACGGCCAAGAATTATAATCGTATAGATATCAAATAAGTGGGCATTTTAAAATTTGCAGTTATAGAGAATTAACATATTCGATTGAATTAGTAAAGGTTTTTATTTTGTATTAGACATTTTTATTATATTTATTTTCGAAGATATGCGAGCTTTTCTTAACCTCCAAAAACTAGCTGAACAACATCGTATGTTATTACATCGTTGCTTGTAAGGACGTCTATTTATTTGTTGTTGGTATCTCTGATACGAGGTATATAGAGCAATCCATAACGTCTTAGGGCGTTATGGATTATTTTTTTAATTTAGTATTTAAGTATTCAAAGTATAAAATAAAATGTATGTACCACGCCATTCCTTGATGTTTATACCCTTCCGGCAGAAACATATTCATAATGCCGTTGGTACATAAATAACTATTATACAATTTATTAAAGGCACTGTGGTTAAATGAGGTTTTGTAATACTGTCACTGCAACAGGAACTGTATTTGACTTTAATAGGACTTTTCGGTGTTTACAATCAATAATTTTGTCAGTCCCAGTATAGAAAGTTAGCTTTTGAGCTCAAATTTAGAAAACAAAACAGCGGGAGTAGGGAGGTAATAATTTTTACCTCCCGCAATAGTGTTTATGTCAGCATGAATACCACACCAAAGCTTCACAACGTTATGTTGATTTGGAAATTTGATAAAATGTCATCACAGAAATCTAGAGTCACTATAATGGACTTCTAAAGCAAAATTTTAGACGTTTCCCATTATAACACATGCGTTCTATGAAAAAATAATATATATTATCACTAGAGCAAAGATTCATTTCCTCTCTTACGTGTTTATTGCTCTTCGCTGCGCGTCGAGATAAATTTCACACGCGGGAGGAAATAAGTATCTATGCTTCTCAGGTACATAAATAACTATTATATATGGTCGATCAATAATATCCGTTTTAAACCTCCTTTTAAGGTGTAAAGCAAGTCTTTATCTCCCTTGGGCCAAAATTCTTTTACGAGCGCTGACGTAATTTTAATTATCAATAAACAAGTATTAATGAAAACCATACCTAGTTACAAACAAACAAAAAGGTAGTATACAGCTAAAATAATTGTAAAAAGGGTCATGTTTTCATTTCATAACTCTTGATATAATATGGATCTACCTTTTTAAAATTTCGATAGTACATCAAGTTTTTTATGCACCTCGTGCTATAACATTCACGCCGCGGACCAAGAGCCCCGGTTTTAAGCCCTTGATACATAAATTGCTATTATTTACCGCAGGTCTCTTATCCATTGTTATCGATTGTTATATATGATATGTATGATACGAGGTATATCAAGTATTTAGAGGGCGTAATAATTACGTTCAGTTTTTACGTCATAAGAAGTTATAGATTGATTTTCAATTTATTTACGTATTCAAAGTGGAAACTAAAATGTTGTCTCTGCACCACGGTCATACTTACTTGACTCGGGCATAAACATCTTCATAATTCCCTTGGTACATTATACAATTTATTAAAAGTACTGTTGTCGAAAGAATTTTTGATACTTTGCAATGAAATCATAGAATATTGCAGAACTACTATATATCCATTGTAATACAGGAACTGTATTCGACTTTACTAGAAGTCCTCGGTGCAGTGGCGGTTGCCATCAGAACCCCCTTAAAATTTTGCGCATATATTTTACTTTGTGATACAAACATCTGGAAATTATTTTCTGTTATTATTTTAAATTGTATTTCCAGTAGGAATTAATACTTTTTGGCAGAGGCAAAATAATTTTTGTCAATCATTCCCTTTTAGCGCCCTCAGAAATTCTGCCATAATACGCCACTACTTCAGTGTTTTCAATAAATAATTTTAATCAAATTAGTGAAGTATATAATTATAATCAATAACAGAAAGATAGTGCGAGCATTATTTTTACGTTTTGTGGAAAGAGTGTTGTTTACTTTATTTGCTTATATCAAGCTACGTTACTAAGTTATACAAATTTCGCGAAATTTATTATATATGTTTTTAAAATAATTGTCTATGTTAAAATAAAGTATTTTCTTTAATTTAAAAATGAATTAGGCTCACATGTATATAGCTATTTACGTTTTACAAAAAACATTTGGTAACGATTGATTAAGTATTTTTGAAATTTTTATCTATGTGATACGATATTTTTTGGTATATTGTACTGTGTAACGTTATCACCTATTTGTATTCTTTATGAAAGATCCAATTACGCCCGAAACGTGAAACAATTTGAAAGAAAATTAAATTATAACAGTGAGGACTGACCCAATGACCAAATAAATAAAAAGGAAACGTAGTTTACTAATAGGTAATAGATGAGCAATAGGTAATAGGTGAGCAATTACACGATTTATTGTAGTGGATATAAACAAGAATAAAAGAAATATTAAACAATTTATAAACAAACACCCATACAAGAGTTTGGAAAATTGTTACATGTAATAACTTCGAACTATGACTGATGATGCATTTTGACTTTCCTATACTTACTATATTATAGGAAAATTATGTACCTATCTATTCATATATGTGTAAATAATTTTATTTGTAGTTACGTATGAATTTAATTTTTAACCATTTTTATTACTTTCACCTTGTTTACTCCTAGCAAAGTGAGTATTAAATTCAACAATACACATTCAAATTCGTCATAATTTCATTGTTTCGGGGGGAATCATGGCACCTCGATGTATTTAGTTCCAGTTTGACATTTGAAAAATTGTTCGGTGAGGTCAAATTTAAAGGCCGTGGGCAAACCGGTGGAAAACAGTACTGCAACGTTACCTTTCTTTATACATGTCCTTCTTACGAATTCGCAGCTGCTGCTGCTTTCATCTTCAAAAACTAAACACGCACTGCACTGAACAAACTGCCGCATCCGCCAAAAGTCGCGGTAACACAGGAAACCCAGCAAACTATGCAATTCCAGTTAAATTCGCCTGTTATTTTTCAAAGATCCACTCTGCACGAACACACTCACTGTTTACACTCGGGCAACCCCAGAATCTCCGATCTTGTTTATCGAACTTATTAATAATTGACACGACGTTGCTATAGCAGCGATGTTTGTAAGGCGACTAAACACGTTCACCCGTTCGAACTGACCCGCAATACCTGACGTTGCAGTCAAAGTAACTAACTCTACAGGTATCAGCTCCCACTACTCCCTGGCGCTGGCGCCGTCTCACTCGGCGCCGGTGGCGCGCCATGCGCCCGTCTCTCTCCAGCCCTGGTCACTCGCACATTCACTCGGTAATGGTAGGTGAGCATGAGAACATAACGGTAACAGTAAACATTGCACCCAGCTAGGACAAAGCCTGAGACGAGCATTATGCAATTTGACGTCTGGATCATTAGGCATCTCGCAACGCTAGATAACAACTCGAAAGTCGTGGGATTTGCGGCGGTTTCGGCGAAAAATTGACTGGCTGTTGCGCCAGCATTTTCGGGCCAGGGTTTTGGCGAATTTGGGCTCTAGCTGGGAACTGTATCGAAGCAAGTGCTTTGCATACACTGGCCTATAAATCTTGGAGTTTAATTGTTGCACCAAGATCTGCGTAATATCGTATTAGAGGATGAAAGTGAAAAAAAGGTCCGGATTATTTAATGCAGCTTTAATTAATGCTAAAATTTGAAAAAGAATGTGTAGGTATAAAAAGTAGGGCGACATTAGTCGTTACACAAAATGAGAAAGAGGGGTATAATTTATAAATGAAAAGGCTATTAGGAATATGTAGTAAGAAAAATCAGATGTGGTTACCACACGACTTTCTTTTACTGTTTGGAAAAATTTATTTTGTCATTTTTTTTAAACTATACTTACAAAAATACGTTTTTCACCAAAGTTATAGATGATAACGTGATATACAGGGTGTTATGGAAATGACTGCAAATATTTTAACCCGTTATTAGAACTCGCTAAACTGAACAACTTCTCCATTTACCATTTTTTCGAAAACGCCCTCAAAACTCGGTTAAAATCCGGGTACACAGATTTCAATCAACTTGATTTAAATCAAGATTTAAATCGTGATTTAAATCATTCGATTCTTTACTTCCTTTTACAATAAAGGAAGTATTGGATTCACCCCAAAAATTCGAAATTGAGTTTTCAACAGATCTTCACGTTTTAGAGTCCCCTGAACCCATTAAACATGTTTTTGTTCATTGGTCTGTCTGTGTATGTGTCTGTGAACAGAATATGTCAAAAACGAAAAGATGTATGGCGATGAAACTTCATATATAAGTTTTGTATACTATCTAGATGGGACAGCCAGCTTTTGGAGAAAATCGCATAACCGGAAGTATGATGTTTACTTTTGTGATTTTCCAGTTTTTTTTAAATTTTTTTAAAAACGGCTCTAACGATTTTTTTCAAACTTCTCATTTTTATTACATTTTGAATGCGTAGCGATGTGAGATAGGTGATTTTCCAGTTGAATACTTCTAAAATGGGTTGCTTCTTTTTTTCTATTTTTTATGAACTCCTATTTTAAATAAAACACCCGGTTAAATTTTTGAATTCAACTTAAAAGTTTAGAGAAAATTTGTCGCTTCAACAACGCTGTATTTTGTACCGTTTTTGCGAAATTTGCAATTTTTGAAAAATTTTGACAAATGCTTAAAAATTTTAAATCAAATTTTGGCTAATTATAAGATCACTGTAAAAGGAAGTTGTATGCGTGTATCACACCAGATTTTTTATTTTAATCGTGTGATCTAAATCAAATATTTCAACTTGTTTATATATTTTTTATTAATGAAGAATAAATAGTTATTCTTATTAATAACAAGTAACTACATAATACAAAATGTATTCATTAAATACGATGTTAACGTTACACTCACTGTTGTAATATTTAAATAAGAATACCAATTGGCCCGCATTCTTTGTTCCACTCTGTTACACTTTTCTCGATTTTTTTTAAACGAGCTACTAACCCTTGTAATTCAAGTTTACACACTTTGCAACTTGCCCTGCATCCTCTTTTTCCGAAGCCATTTTTCTTTAGGAAGAATCGCCAAATTTTGTCGCCATTTCGATCTGCATTAGTTTACACCTTGAACCATTCAATAAAACTGAGCAGATGAAAATAGAAAATTTCGAATACCACCGTCGACGAGTCATCGTCATCGGCTTCTATTATTTTGACGAGAAATGCACATTATTGTATACATAATACACAGCAGGGATATCGATTACGGTTGGTGGGGTGGTGAAATCCATACCTTTGTTGTCTTTATTGTTTTACTGATAAAAAATGGTCAGTTTGACATTTAAAATTTGAACTATGTGTCCTACATGGCTTACTGTACAAGCATCTGGCAATTAAGAACTTAAACATAACAAAAACAAAGTACGTGGATTTGTGGACGTCGAACGAGTGTATCTTTATTATAGCGTTAATTAACGCAGGTTTTTAAATCAGCGAAAAACCTGATTTAAATCATAAAAATCCCGATTTAAATCGAAAAAATCGATTTTTAAATTTTGTTAGTTTATATCATGATTTATTTGCACCTTGGTTAAAATTCAAAACAGGTTTACTCTAAAAATGCATACCCGCCTATGGAATAATATTTTAATTTAATAGTTCACATCTGGCCATCAATTGAGGTAGGTGAGTTATTGACCACATGTTTTTTGTGCAAGAACTTTGCCGTTTTTTAATATACCTTGTGTCGTCCACCTTTAACTTAGATTTACTTACCAAGCGGCTCGTCAAATAGATAAATGATTGAAAAAATATGCGATTAAATGAAAAACGATAAATAGTAAAGTTGTTCATTTTGGTGAGCTCTATCACTGGTTAAAATGTTTGCACTTATTTCCATAACTCCCTGTATAACATTGTTTAAAATAAATTATTCCCATTATTTTTAAGCGTGGGAAAATCTAATTTTTGCGATTTTGTCACAAACTATACTTCTTACAAAAAAACAAAACAAAAGTTGTAAATAATTGGTATATGATGAAATTTTCCTGGAAAATAACAGTAAAGTACCTCTTCCGGTTATCGGATTTTAATCAAAAATCACTGGGCTCGCAGTATATTGAAATCGAAGATATACATTTTCAGACCGTTCGAATAAACCATCTGGGCTGTAGAGAGAACACAGACTGCCAGACCAATTCGTCAACAACTTTTTCTGAATCCGAAGGTAGAAAACTGATATTTCCACAAAAATTTGGAATTCGAAAAAATCATGATGACTATAAAGTAAAAAGGGCGGATAGATAAGCAAATACAGCAATCACTCGATAACGTAAACAACCTGTACAATTCGATAATGTAAACAGTTCTTGGCGACGGTTAGTCTAAGATTGATGTAGGGGATTTCCGTCTGCAACACAGATTAGTCGCCGATTTATGTAGGGGATTTCCCTCTGCGACACAGCTTAGTCGATCGGATAGGTGTTTATGATGCGTTTGCATGTCATTGCTGAACAGAGGCGCTAATCTATGCAGAATAAAATAGCAGCTTATTTTTCTTCTCATTAAAAATGTTTATTACTTATCGCTGTCATAATATGTTTTGTTTTTTATTGTGTTATTAAACGTTTCTTTTAATAATGGGTTTATTAATAAAATCACGCTCGCTAATGTAAACATTTCGACAATGTGAACACACTTGGTTTGAATTAGTTCACGTTATCGAGCGTCTGCTTTGGTTTTAGTAAAAACATATAACACTTTAGTGTAATAGAGCAGGAAGCGCTATTGAGTTGTCAATTGTTTACAGCTAAATCTCTCTTAAGCGGACACTCGGAGTTTCAAAAATTTTTCTACTTTCAAATTTACATACCCAGTTGCTCGGCTATTCTTTACCTTACTTCTAATTAAGGACCCGACACTGGAATGTTTTTATTTCATGTCTGTAAAAGTCACTCACTTCGTTTTTGTTCTGTATTGGCACGGTGCGAGCGGTAAAATCATTAAAAAATCCAAATGCCTCGTTCCGCAATCCCAATCTATATTAAGAAGTAGTATTTAGTAGAATTTATAGCTATTTTTTCTGGTGACGAAGTTTTGGTCACACAATTTCTTTAGAACATACTCCATTGGCAACGTCTGCAGTTTGTTGCTCTAGGTCGTGTGGCTGCACATTCATCTGATTTTATAGTGTTTTTTAACCTAACTACTTTTTTAAATAAACGCCTACATACCGAATAAAATTGTAACTTCATAAATTTAATTCGTGGAAGTGTTTACGCCTTCTCCTTAGGCAACCTTTTATATGACAAGTAAGTATAACCTTTCTATATGACAAGTCTAATAAATGAATAGCTAGAGTTATTTTGTTAACATTCAAATATTTTTAGAGAATTTTGACGCCAACAAAAGCTAGGCGGTTGTTGATAAACATTTATAAGCAGACAGTGTATAGACAATTTTCTAAGTAAACTTGCTTGAAATAATTAGCCTTAACCTCAGCTTAAATACCAATTCGTTACAATGCGTTTGGGTATTGCTGTCTTGGTCATGTGACATCCTAAATGGACATTTAAATGATTGCAAATACACTGATAAGCCCGAATAATAACTAAGGGGCAAGTCAATTTCATGGCATAGCTTTAAAATACTTACCACGTATTCTCTATAGCTTTATCAGTTGGTTTCATAGGATTTCTTTATCAGTTAGATTTATTCAGCTTGTTAGCTATATTTATCTATAAATTCCTTTACCTACCTTTAGGTCATCGCTATATCTCTTAGTTAACAATCGATCACTATAAAAGTATATTTGAGGCCCGTCTCTAGCATCAGTGAAGACGTCGCGGATTCTAGTTTATGATGTTATAAATGGCGCCAACAAGTTAAACTCAAATATACTGATATAAGCCAAGAAACTTGTAACTTCACTTTCTATCAACTAATAACAATACGATTATTGAACTCCCTATCAAAATGAAAGAAAGCAATACTTGTAGCTGGTTTTATTACTACTCGAACATTACTACCATCGATCAGACAATTAGCATCTTTAATATTACTACCTCACGCAGGGTACCCCAAATAGTTTAACTTAAACCGCTCGTAAGTTTAATGGTTACACAGTTTTTATATGCAAAAATATCATCAGATTCTAGCTAAACACTTATCTTTGTGCCGATATACTCGCAGACATTTACTACGTCCCGTTACTCCTATCACATGTCAGCTTGACAGGTTCCAACCTCGGCTGTCATTCGCTATACATCGACCCCCAATACTGCGGTAGATTAGCTTTCCAAGATTTTCCGCCTAATAGTTGTTGCTATAAATCGAATTTCCAGGTAACAAAAGGCAAATTCCACATTAAACTACATACCCTGTTCACAGGCAATAAACTTCGCAATCGTTGTATTCGTGTTTCCATGATCGCTTCACAGCTTGAATATAAATATTCATTGGAAAAATGACATCTGCTTAATGATCTCCCTTACAGGAACGGCTGGCCAGTAACCCAATTCTTTACTATCACCAAACCATAATAAATGGCGAGATTGTCATTTACACCCCACGAAAACTCTTGCCTTTTTTTAAAAGTTGATATACAAATTTTTTCTCAAACAAAACCAACCTTGTTTTTTATATCTCCTCTAGCAACGAACAAAGCCAATCTGATATTAATTTTTATCGCGTCACTCTCACTAGATTCCTCATTCAACACTAGTATTAATATCAAATGCTTTTGACACGTAACAAACTCCCCCCTTACCAGAAAGGAAAAATTTCAACGAAATTTTTAACTAAATAAAAACTTTATCCTAAAAGGATACATACATATACGCTAGAGAGTCATTAAACCGTCTGTCATAAGACGTCTCTAACAATTAACCTAAAAAAAAAACCCAATACCCACACCACAAACAAGCAACTACACTGTAGAGACGGTGATGACCCCAGGAGGAACCCAGGACCAGATCAACCCCACGACAAGGATCAAGATTGTTCGTCGCTGCTGGATGTAAATGCTGCGCCGGTGAACACTGTAACAACCTGTCGTGAAGAAGTTCCACCCCCATGAACCCCCCAAAATCACTCCAAATTCCCACAGCGTACCCCCCCTGACAACTTCCAATAAACCCCCGAGGCAGAAGCACACCTCCACACAGTTTCAGGTACTGTCAGACCGAAAATAGTTAAGCCAAAACGAAGAATAACCAGGGTTTTCCTTTTGACACGCCTGGGGAGGAAGTAACCCCAGTGACAGAGGGTTAAAGAAACCAGAAAAGTGAGAGGCAGAAGCCAACATCCACACAACTCTCATACGCTCCGACGGAGGGATCCTTCAGTGCCCCGAACGGCCTGAAGAAAATTCCCACCAATCTTCATCTCACATTCAACAATCACTCATCAAAGAGAAATAAAAGAAAACAAATTGTCATTCATCTAAGTAAACAGTTCATTCAAAACAAAATCGACATTCACTACATTACAAGAGAGAAATATAGACAAAGCTTTAAGAAGAAAAGAAGGCGAAGAATGAAGGACTGGTCATCTTAAAAATTTTGTTTTGTAGGGAAACACCCTATATCCCCAAACCCCAAGGGATAGCTAAAAGAAACGAAGAAGTTGTACTTCTTTAACGATTAATCTCGTTACCCTTATGTCCCCTTAGGAAAAAGCAGGATAACGTAACGCTCTTCCAATACAATCAAAAGAAAACCATCCATTAACATTTCCCAACAGGGAACTCCGTATACGTTATACCCAAAAGAGGGAAAAGAACAAGATATTAAAGTTTCCCAAATAGTGTCCTTCCCGAGTGTGCCCTTCCAACCACCCTATACCTTAAAATGGGGAAAGAACAAGATATTAAAAGTTCCCCAAAGAGTGACCTACCCTACTGTGCCCTTCCAACCACCCTATACCTTACACGAAATTCAATAACAGCTGGAATAACCAATCACAGCAGCAGATCATACCAAAGACTTCATTCGGCAACAACGGCTCGAAAGGAAACTAAAGGACATTAACTCGGGGACAGAGGCAGGTCCCATAAATCCGGAACAAGCCGATACTCTAAATGAGTAAACGAAACCGTTCTCCAACTCCAAGCATGACCAAAAGCGAAACCAAAACAAGGATTCGAGACTCACTTGTGGATCTAAATCCGCGTAAGCGAAATGGATACCGAAAAAATAAAACTCACACAATACACATAGCTGAAGGTAACCATACAACAACAGCTACGCCACCAAAATCCCAAAAAGGTATCCAACAAAACCCAACAAGCTAACTCAAACCTACGCTAAAGCGAAAGATGAACTTCACTCGACACGAATGCAAGTCAAACCACACAATGAACCCAACAGCTATCTGCAAGCTACTCCAGTGTTATTATAGGAAGAACTAGATGAAATAGCTCCCTACAGTGACCTTCCCTGCAATGCCCAACCAACCACCCTATACTTTACAAGAGGGAAAGCAAGATAAAAATGCTCCCTAAAGTGACCTTCCCTGCAGTGCCCATCCAACCACCCTATACTTTACAAGGGAAAAACAAGATGATAATGATCCCTTTCGTGACCTTCCCTGCGTGCCCAATCAACCACCCTATATGAAATATAAACCCAATCAAAAGAAAGGAGAGAATATTCCACAACCGCAAGTTCACACAAAACCACAATCATACTAACGATCCAGCTGAAGGCTGACCGACACCAAAAGAACCACACACCAATGCATTGCTAGAGCTCCACACCAGAAAACGACCACACAAAAAAAAACCCGAAGAAACAAAGTCTATCACCACACACAGAAACCACAAGAAGATCGAAAGCGAAAGAAGTAACAGCAAAAGAACCGAATACATTAGTCGAAGGAAGGGACAATGTATTGAGAAAAGAATTAAGTTCTAATTTACCAAGACAGCCAGCAACCCAATGACAAATAACCAGTCACAAAGACTCCGTGAAATCGTCCCATAACAGTACCCAAGACCCAAAAATCCGCATACCAACGGAGCTTCATCAGGTCCACTTAACAATTCACCAATCTCTGAAGCTAAGGGATAATGGTACACACAATTCAAAGGTATGCTGCCGCCATTACATCACCAAACCGTTTTCTCAAACATGTCTAACATCGTTACACAACAAGGAATGAGAATCACCCCCAGTAAAAATAGATACCACTCAATTCGGGGACACAAAAACAGCCACCGAAGGAACCACCACACACCTAATCTCGATAACTAAAAAGCTAATCGACGATTCAGAAATCACAATCAAAAACCTATCTTACCCAACGGGCGTACTCGAACCTCATCAGAAACAAAGGAAAATAAAATTGAAGATCCAACAAATAATAACTACCATAACCAAAACTAGGAAGATGGTTTGAGAGACGTGATATCTGCATAAGCAAAATCTCCCAAACACACCAACACCAAGCCACGTTATCTTACCAACAAACCAGAAGAAGATGAAAGAGCCAATCGAAGAACTGTATGCCAACCCAAACTAGAAAGATGTACTGAGAGACCTAAAAATCATCAAGGATTAAAAGAAAATCGCAGAGCGAATCCCTCAGACACACCAACATCGAACCCACATCACAATCAACACCCCAAAAAGAAAAGGAAAAGAAGCAATCAACTAAACCACGCCAACCTAACTAGAAGGAGGCTTATAAATCCCGCAAGAGCAAACTGCTCCAAACACATCACCATCACACCCATAACAGAGTTAACACCAAACTAAGAAGACACAAAGAAAATCTCAAACACACTAAACCTTTCACACATACATTCAATAAAAAAAATCAAATACATCAAACCACCAGGACTCTAACATTCAATGAAGAAAAACTCAAGCACATTTGGCCAGCATATCCTCGAGGTTCCGTCAATGAAAATCGCAATCATTCAATGAAAAACTCTAAAAGATAATTCATCATGATACCTGAATAGCGTGATGTCTTCACCATTCATACAAATGTAAAAAAACCAGCCTTTATAAACATACACACAGAGCTCCTAAATCTAACATGCAACACACCCACTCAATCAAATAAAAATAAAACCAGCAAGGATTAAATGTCCAATTATAAAATATCCAAATAAGATACTACTTCCACAAATCAATCAATAAATCGACAAAGGCTATCTCTCTTATTTCACCTACGCCAAAGTACTACTTACATAAGCTTAGTACTACTACGAGTACTATACTTGTTAAAACCACAAATAAACAATCCACATTAATCCAAAACAATCCCGTATTAAACACAAACCCTAAAGTTTAATTTCAATCTGATTAGCCAAAACAAACTACTCAAAATTTTGCCAAATATACCGTTTTATGTATTATTCTCAAAGTAATTCTTTGGTTTGTCACGTTCTGACGATATTTTTCAACTTACATAAACGAGTACAGAAAGTTATGTATAACTATTGTCAGTATTGCTCCTTTCTATTATAGTACGACCTAAAGGTATATGTTCCAAACTAGAGCCACTCGTTAGCTCTTCAAAAATCTTATTAAAGCCCCCGTTGGGTGCCAAACTTGTTAGCTATATTTATCTATAAATTCCTTTACCTACCTTTAGGTCATCGCTATATCTCTTAGTTAACAATCGATCACTATAAAAGTATATTTGAGGCCCGTCTCTAGCATCAGTGAAGACGTCGCGGATTCTAGTTTATGATGTTATAAATGGCGCCAACAAGTTAAACTCAAATATACTGATATAAGCCAAGAAACTTGTAACTTCACTTTCTATCAACTAATAACAATACGATTATTGAACTCCCTATCAAAATGAAAGAAAGCAATACTTGTAGCTGGTTTTATTACTACTCGAACATTACTACCATCGATCAGACAATTAGCATCTTTAATATTACTACCTCACGCAGGGTACCCCAAATAGTTTAACTTAAACCGCTCGTAAGTTTAATGGTTACACAGTTTTTATATGCAAAAATATCATCAGATTCTAGCTAAAACACTTATCTTTGTGCCGATATACTCGCAGACATTTACTACGTCCCGTTACTCCTATCACATGTCAGCTTGACAGGTTCCAACCTCGGCTGTCATTCGCTATACATCGACCCCCAATACTGCGGTAGATTAGCTTTCCAAGATTTTCCGCCTAATAGTTGTTGCTATAAATCGAATTTCCAGGTAACAAAAGGCAAATTCCACATTAAACTACATACCCTGTTCACAGGCAATAAACTTCGCAATCGTTGTATTCGTGTTTCCCAGATCGCTTCACAGCTTGAATATAAATATTCATTGGAAAAATGACATCTGCTTAATGATCTCCCTTACAGGAACGGATGGCCAGTAACCCAATTCTTTACTATCACCAAACCATAATAAATGGCGAGATTGTCATTTACACCCCACGAAAACTCTTGCCTTTTTTTAAAAGCTGATATACAAATTTTTTCTCAAACAAAACCAACCTTGTTTTTTTATATCTTCTCTAGCAACGAACAAAGCCAATCTGATATTAATTTTTATCGCGTCACTCTCACTAGATTCCTCATTCAACACTAGTATTAATATCAAATGCTTTTGACACGTAACAAGCTTGATTTATCAACGATTATCAACATTATCGATCTTTTTGAACGTTCTTCGGTGCTGTCATACGTTTTTGTCTTATTTATGGAGTCATTCTCAGCGCAGAACCAGATGCAAGTTCTCACCGTTGGCAATGTTTCCAGTTTTTTTTAAAGACACATTTTTAAGGTTGTGTGCTTATTGGTCATATCAAATCATTACTTAGTTTAATGTTTTATGATATTTAATTGTGTTAATGTCTGAGCTGACAGAATAACGTAAATAATTGCAAATTTTACTTGTTTTAAGCAACTATTTGTAAAAAGTTTGTAATAGTGGTACTGAAAATTGATCTACTAGCAGACGTTTAATCATTATTGCGTTCGAAATGACTGTTTGAGATTGTTCACATTCTGCATAAAATATTCGTTTTTTTAATATTAGAAACTAGCATGGTATTTTCAATTTGCCAGATTACTAAGTAACTTTAACTAAAGTGCTTACAGTTATTCACGCATTTGAATTATTATTTGGGTGAGATGTATACTGTAATGTAAAGGTATTGTAATGTAATGTGATATAATATAGTAATAATTTGAATTGTAATTACACCTACCTTACTTTTTATTTAATTCCAATGTTAGACTGACCAAAAATAATTCTGTTTTAACTGGGTTCATTAACCACTTACAAATATAACCGTATTATGCCCTTTATTGTATTTCATTCATCTGCAATTTACAGAAGGCTAGCTAGCTCGGTAGACAAGAAAAACTCATTCCTCAGAGTTGGGTTCCCCGGTTTGTTAATGTTAAAATTCGTGTGATACGCCACTGGGCTGTAAATTTACTTCAATTGCGCAGACGCTAATTTGCTATGCTGTCAAAATCCTACACAAATCGGTTTATTTGTTGCGGTTCGCGTTTTGTGATTTAAATTTAACAAAAAGAGTTTTATGAGCATTCGATAAGGTAATATTGAATTCCGGCGCCTTCAACTGCATTAATCTATCTTTTGTTTGCAGGCAAAACCTCCACTTGATTGTTAAACGACGCCAACATGCAATTGTTTCTCCTAACCTTAAATCTGGATTTTATGCAATTACTGGATATTCGCTTTTGATAGATGCTTTAATCTGCCTGGATCTCTGCTCAGTAAGACGTGCTCTTGTTTGAATTGTTGCTTTCCTGTTCCTAACACCGATACTTTGATTGCAATCTAACCTGCGTTTTCTGCAGTGCTGCGGTAACTTGTTCGGATAGGGTCTCTTGATGATCTCTGCCTGAAGCTGGACCCCTGGGATGCTGTGACTGCTGTGAGGGCCTCCTACACGCTGGGCGGATATGCTGCCGTTGAAATCTCGGGCTCAGGAACTCAATTGTGCCCGTAACTGATGATCGTAATCTGCAATGGTCCTCGGAAGGTGGTAGCAGAAGAAATTATTTTTTATGTGATGGAATTTGCTATCCACACTTTCACTGGTGCACTGGTAAATTCTCTATACAATGGTGTATTTTTTATTGTTATAGATTAAATATATTTATATTAAAATTGCAATACATGAGAGACCAAAAACTGTGTGTCAATAATTAATTTTATTTAAATGTTTCTTCCCCCTGGTCGTTAATAACAAATGCCTATCTAAACTACAAAAACGAATATTGACCAAGTTCAATAGAATAAACTTTTTAACTAATATTCCTTATAACTAAAATTATTTACAAAATTTCTAATTCTAAAATATTGTCTTTTCAATTTTATTTTAACTGTCTCACAGCGCCACTCACTTTGTATTATTTAGATTGTCTTTTCACTCTCGCGTAATTACACTGACTTGTTTTTAAAATAGTCCACTTCCTTCACCAATTTTGTTTCACATCCTGCTGTGTGTCCTTTTCCTTGTATTTTTATCCACTGTCTACTTTTCCCAGATTTTTAAATATTGCTGTCTAACATTACAATTAGTGATGGGCATAATCGGACAATTTTCATAACCGAATTATTTTCATTCGAATGATATTAATAACCGAATGATTGTTTGAATAATTATTCGAATAAATTTTGGTTCTCGATTCGTTTCGATTAAGTCAGCCGGTTTGCTGGTTGGCGGTTCACCGTCATCTGCATCGACATCGGTTCACCGTCATCTGCATCGACATCATAACTTGCAGATAACAGAGGAACCAAAACATAATATGTACGGTCGGCGCCATAGAAATCGGGACACGTAATATGTTCTTCATATCTTTTGAGTATTCTTGCTCCGGTTACTTCATTAATGTGAGATTCCAGTTCATAATTGACAAACAATAAACAATCTGACGTAACAATTAAAACCATAATAACTGTAAAAACCCAGTTTATACACTTAAAAAATACATGCAAAATATATAATAATAGTGTGTAGTGCCCGATTTCTAAGGCGACGATCGTACATTATGTGTTATGTATTGGAAATTAAGAGGTATTTATTAAGAAGTGTAGAAAAAAAGAAATATGCGGGACTGCTTGCTAATAGCTATAAAAACAGTCGTAAAACGTTTATCTTTATCGATTATAGCTTGATGCGTTTGCAGTTTTTAGGCGTTCAGGTTTCAGGTCCCCAGAATTTGATATTTTTTATGATAGGAGGTAGGTACGCGATAACCAAATGGTGTTTTCAGTACAACTTGCTTTGTTTATGAGTTATGGCGTATTTATATTTACAGAATTTTGAGCACTGCGTAGGTCGCTGAGATATGGCATGTAGTACCTTTGAATAGAGGTTTTATATTCAAAGCGTAGTACGTACGTATCAGCATGAGGTTATTTTTATTCAAATACTTGGAACGAAAACCGAGTTACATAGGTTATTTCAATAACCGGATAACCGGTTATTTTTCATTCGAATAAGCCCATCACTAATTACAATTGCCATGTTCTGCCCGGTTTATGCTTCTTTTACCTTTATTTAAAATTAGCATAAACATATCCTATTTAAATATTCTGACATCTACGCTTCATTTAACACGCACATTATAAACCTTTCTGTGACAGTTCTATTTATTTGGTTTGGTTTTAATTTTGCACAAACCTCTTATTTTCGGCTAATTTAAAATTATCGACTCCAATCTATAAAAAACGAGCTCTGCCCTTTGCCTTTTGTACTCAAATCATTTCATTACTACTGGCATTGCTTTGCAAATGTAATTACGGATTGAAATTTATACGCTAAATCTTGCAGTTGTATGAACTACCCCAACTCTGTGTTGTCTGACTTGCTTTATTTATTTGTGCTGCAAGCAGAGTTGAGTAGCTGGCTCAATACCATCTCAATACATATACTTAATCTATTAAATATAATCGTTATTATTGAGTACATATATCGTTTTGTTTCCTTAGTACTGTGTGTGTCCTTAAACGACCAACATAACTATCTCGACTGGCTCTATCCAAGTATTTTAAATCACGTATTTTAAGAGCCCATTCATTAATGTTGTAAATGTAACGACTGGTCCTTTATTTTATATTTGAACTACGACCACTTTATCGTTATATTATTCAGGAGCCAAATAAGTTGTATAAGGTCAGATTTGATGTTATAATTGATTTTGTTACGACTCTCAGTTTTTACACGTAATAAAGCTATCTTTTTCCCTAACCAAAAATTAGCCATCCCAATGGTCATCGTAGGGGCGAAATCTCGACCTACAAAAATTCCTATGGCCGCCTCTGATTGTCACCAGTCACCTACTTTTATCTTAATTCATATTATACCTTTATAATATATTTATCTTTTTGTTTCTAAAATTAAACGATTTAACCATGGTCTTTTTTGAAAACGGTAATGGCAACGGTCACTTTAGTTGCCCCTAATACAATTATAATGAATTAAAAAATAATTTGCATATCCAAATCCAACAGGAGTATGTTTTTATCAATATTTCGTAATGTTAGAGGCCATTATACCACTAGGTTCTTAATACTGTATGCATCAAATTTATTACAACCACGTTACAAAAAACATATATTTTACGGACATTCTTACACCAAAGTAATAAGCTTAACCACATGTTCATTAGGACTCTTATTTTCTATTGAGTCAACAATTTTATGTTTCATGAAGGCTTTATTCGAGCAAATACAGCAATAGTTTACCGTGCAAAGTGCCTTTATACTGCAACTGTTAAATAAAGTAATATCAAAAATGGTTTTTATCAAGTATGGATATCGAATTGTTCCGAATTTATAAATGCAACAACGCTCATATTTGAACGGAAAACTTAACATCTCATTTTCAAGTGAAAAATTGCATGTCAGCTATCATCTTAGCTCTTATCTTAGCTCTTATTTCAGCTCTCATCTCAGCTATCATCTCAGTTCTCATACTCATCTCAGCTTCATCTCAGCTCTCATTTCAGCTTTCATCTCAAGTCTCATCTCAGCTCTTGTTTCAGCTCTCATCTCAGTTCTCATGACAGCTCTCATCACACCTCTCATCTCAGCTCTCATTTCAGCTCACATCTCAGCTCTCATGTCAGCTCTCATCTCAATTCCTCATCTCAGCTCTCATTTCAGCTCCTCATTTCAGCTCCATATCAGCTGTCATCTCAGCTCTCATTTCAGCTCTCTTATTTCAGCTCTCATCTCAGCTTTCATCTTATCTCTCATCTCAGCTTCTCATCACAGCTCTCATCTCAACTCTCATGTCAACTCTCATCTCAGCCTCAAATCATCTCTTATCACTGCTCTCATCTGAACTCTCTTCTCAGCTCTCATCTTGTAACGTTTCATCCCTTTGAATTTAACTTCAGTTCTGGTAATTAATTCTGGTCATTTTCGACTTTTATTACTTTGGGAAACGTTTATTAATTTTTCTAGCTCGAGTAACCCAGTCAAAGAAAATGTTCATCAAACTCAAATATATACGATTAGGAAAACGCAATATATAAAACCAACAGTATAAGGTTTTTAACTATACATAGATTGTTTCATACTTATAGTGCAGAATTGGGTTTATGATCATCGCTGTTGTCAGATGTATTCTAAAAACTGGTCCTTCAGGCACAGAACCATTACCTGTTAATCCTATAATCCCTCACTTACACCCTTATAATGCATTGTGTACCGGTTAACATCAAGAGGGTATCCACATTTTTTAACAGTGGCATTCAAACATTTTGCTCCAAGTTTAATATAAATACCCGAAATGTGAGTACATTAATTAATTGCAAATAAATAGGGTGTTTCATTTTTATAGAAAAAAATTCAGTATAAAATGAAAAAAATTAAAAAGTTATGTTTATTAAATATTTAATAAAATTGCAAACAAGTGGGAAAAAATACAGTTTATATTAGATTTAAAATAGTACAAAAGTTATAAACAATAGCAAACAAAAAAGAAAAATTATAATTATAGTAGATTTAAAAACGGTACAACATTAATAAACATAGACTTTTATTTACACATTTTGTTAATAAAAGTGCACAAACAGTAAAGTTCAACTCATTCGACATCACTATCACTTTCTATTTCAGTTTCACTATCACCGTTGTTTATATTTATAATAAGTGGTTGTACGTTATCCATCATATTATCCACTATCCACAATTTCTCTTCTGTCTTCTGTGTGTGGTTTACGTAATTTATCCAATTTTCTGGTGTAACATTTTCATAAGCATCCTTAATTAAAGTTTGAACATCCGCTTCTTTGAATGTGGCATTTCGAGCAACATACTCTTTAACTTGGTTCCATGCCATTTCGATGGGATTTCACTCGCAGTGATATGGGGGTAACCTGAGTATTTTTACGTCATGCTCTTTGGCAATTTCTTCGATGATGTACCCATTAAACTGGTATTTATTCACTACTTCTAACAATTTGCGTTTTAAGTAATCTTCTTCAAAATATATATCTTTGGTCAACAACCATTCCTTTATTGTTTCTTTGTTAGATGAAATGTTGGGTACCTGTTCTAATTTCCTACTGTGGTAGGGTGCGTTATCTATTACTATCAAGGTTTTTTTGGAGAATATTTTCGCCGTCCATCTCGTGGTGATAATCTTGCGAATTATTCTTTGCTAAAAGTCAACTCCGCGCCGGCAACGAACTCATTCTTGCTTCCTGCGTGAACTAAGACAAACCGCGGACCTCGCGAAGTTGGAGCTTTTAATCCGTTGGACAACCCTCGAACAAATGCATCCCTGTGCGATTCCACTGTGGTATCTGTCCATTCTTTATTGGCGGTATGACCAATATTGACCCACGAATAATCGAGATAAACAATATTGAAATTCTCCCGACGATAATTCTGTATCGCACGAAGACATCTGTGTCTCCACTCAATAATTTCGGGTTTCTGAATCAACATTGCCCTCCTTGTAATGTAATTAACAGATTCATCTTCTACCCTATTGTTTAAATTATAATTCAGCACATTTACCAATAACTGTTTTTCGCGTAAGCTTAACATTTGACCCGTTTTCAATTTGGTGATTCCATCCATAGTTGCAAAGAAACTGGATCATATCTTAAATTTAACATAAAAGGAAACTTCTACTTATTTGCATAAAATGAAAAGATCGTTTGCATCTACTAATAAGTTAAATATTAAGATCATCATTAAAATTCTATTACTAACATGCAAATTATTAAGAATTCATTACTACACTGTTGGTTTTGAAAAACTACTTCATTTGTAGATAAAGTAAACTAAATCATCAGTAAAATTTAATTACTAACATCCAGACTACTAAGGCTCTATGTATTAATAAGATTGCACTGATGGTTATATTTGCTTTCAATATATTGTTACGTTTTTACGTTCGGGCTATTTAAAAATTATACGACGCTTCTTGTATTAAACATTCATTTACACGATTAATTACGACTATTTACAAATACAAGAATTATCAAGGCAGAACACAAATTACTTACCCGTTGCATATGGTTGCAAGGTCGCTTCTCGAGTATTCGACCGCAGTGACTCACATATATCCGCAGCGGCCCAGCTGCTCCAAGAAGTTCTGAAACGCTCGGAGCTGAATCATATGTCCGGCGCAACGACCCTGCTGTAGAATCGTTACAATATTAATGCTGTTTGAGAACCTCTGGAGTTCGTTACACCAAACCAGTACAATAGGTGTGTAGCGACATCGCTGTGCAGTTTTGAGCTATTTAAAAAGCATTACCTATACCACCCGTACTGCACTCGAAGTATGAAATAATCTGTGTATAGATGTACAACATAATGTTATTTAAATGAAAATGCTACATTACATAAATTAAATATTTCTTCTGGAGACGTGTTTCTTCGTTCCTATGGTGAACTGCAACACACTCAGCAGGTAGGTATCGGTGCCGGCGGGATTTGTCCTGCAGCAAAGTCTAGTCGCTGCCCCGCTGTATGTCGGATGTCCGAAACCCGAACTCGGAGATACTGGCGGCTTTGTTTACAATTTTTGCTCTGCAAACAAACACATAAATTAACGAGATTAAGGGATACCTGCAGCTCCGGGGGTGCGTAAGGGCAGACGTTGCTCTCGGAGAAGGTGCGCCGTGAATTCTTCCCTGCTGAAATTTGATCGTTTTAGCTGGCAAATGGATTTGACAGCTCGACGTTGGCTTGCGGTGAATTCATCTGCGCTCGAGCTCGAGAGGCGGGCTTTGACTTCGAGCTACAGGAAGTCGTCTTTAAACGTCCAATGCTACCCTCCAAGTAAGTTTAGTAAATACGGCTATATTGCTCTAGCCGCCTTCATGCGGACGTACAATATGATTTCTATAGGTACAGTTATTAATAGATTTTGAATATTCTTGCCGCTTACGGTCGTTGGGCTTTGAATTTACAGGAAATGTGTTAGGAGACGGGCAAATACCGCCACAATCTTTTAATGTATCAATAAAATTTGCTGCATAAGTTAGTGTTACAATCTCAGCTCTCATTTCAGCTCTCATTGCAGCTCTCATTTCAGCTCTCATTTCTGCTCTCATCTCAGCTCTCATCTCAGCTCTTATCTCAGCTCTCATCTCAGTTCTCATCTTAGGTCTTATCTCAGCTCCTCATCTCAGCTCTCATTTAAGCTCTCATCTCAGTTATCATCTCAGTTCTCATCACAGCTCTCATCTCAGCTCTCATCACAGCTCTCATCTCAAGTTTCTTCTCAGCTCCTCATCTCAGCTCTCATCTCAACTTTCATCTCAGCGCTCATCTCAGCTCTCATCTCAACTCTCATCTCAACTCTCATATCAGCTCTCATCTCAGCTCTAACAGGCATGATAGTGGACATTCTAACTAAAAAATGTCGAGAAAAAAATCTTAATGTTAGCAGCTTTAAACATAAAATTGTTATAACAAAGAACGGGAGTTTCGAATACCATGACACAACAAATTCAATACAGAAAAATGGAAATATGTCAGCGAAGGACTTGTGACATTTCTAAATAATAAAACTAAAACTTCACAACACATCCTTAAATATCGCATTTCATATCTAACTATTCACCTGATAATCAATCATAAACAAATTTATTCATAAACAGCAATTATTTTACGACGACCTCCAGAACACAGTAGGCTGAGTAGGCCATTAAAATACAAGAATTTGTATTTTATTATATTGCCACACATCAGTACTACTATTGTCAAAATACGTAGTAATGTATCGGGCATCAAAAAGCTTTGGTTATTTTATAATACATCGGGATTAAGCGATTATAGATGAATATTATTGAATAAAACATGCGATATGGTTACAAACGGAGAAGATACAAAACTTAACGGAAATTTTAACCAGGAAGAAGCTTACTTTTTTTAGAATAACAATGCTTAAGTTTAGCCGCAGAAAAAGAGACAATTAAGAATACAACTAGCTTTGATTAAATATTGACACACCAAAACTAAAATGGTACATTGGTTAATTAACAGCATGCATTTTGGATGCACGTATATTTTATCGATAGTTTTATTTATATTTGAGAGCGGATGGCCGAGCAAGCAACATGCTTGAACCTAAGGAGGCCGGACCGGGTTGAATCCCCGACGACTACACCGGGATGTTAAATATCGTACTCTTTCCGACTACCAAGCTAACACCTGTGGTGGTCGTTAACCCCTGACAGGGAAACTCTTCCTCAGTTTCATCAGGCAAGGCTAGCCACCTACCTGGCTTACAAGC
Organism: Agriotes lineatus; assembly: GCA_940337035.1. NCBI lineage: Eukaryota > Metazoa > Arthropoda > Insecta > Coleoptera > Elateridae > Agriotes > Agriotes lineatus. Next base: position 16,736,722 of record OW679194.1, on the reverse strand, counting down.
AAAGATAACTCATAGAACCACGAATTCATGGTTAAAACAGGCAACTGGCCTAAAATGAAAGAAAGAAAAAGAACGACTTGATAGTAATACATCTAGGACCTCTGTGTGAAACTGAAGAAGTTGCCATTAAACTTCTTAAACGGGGGAAACTATAATAATGCCGGAACGAATGAAAGAGGAAATTGAAAGTGCGCTGAAACGGATCTTGGTATTTCTTGCCTATAATGCTTATTTTCACATTTAAAAGATATAGCCAACTGGTATTTTCTGTTTTATAATTGTAAATTAGATTTACCCAGTGTATTGAATATAAAGTAATGTTCGTGTATCCTGTTCTGTGCTGATTGATTTCGCGTGTGTAGCGATAAACGCACGCCCAAGCCTGCGTGCGGGACAAAGAAGATTTTCAACTTCAAATCATCTTTCGCTGGCATTTTTAAATTTTAAGCTTAGTCGCAGGCTAGCTTCAGCGGGAAGCGCCTGTGCTGGCGACTCTAAAATGCACTATGAAATCTTGTTTTCAAGCGTAATAAATAAAAACGGTAGAAACCTTACAGTAAAAAATTACTGCCTACCAGTAAAAGGGCGTCAAGCCAGCGTTTATATTTTAAGTGGACGCATCCTTTACTATGTACGAGATAAGCATACAAACTTGCAAAGCAGTCCAAAGCGTCCATTTTGCTGAAACAAAATCGAGCAGACTTCAGAACAAATAAATTTTGCATAGACCACATTTGTACAATGCAAATAATAGAACAGTCGCTAGAAATGAATAACAAAATTTATCTGAATTTCATCGGTTTTCAAAAGGCTTTATAGTGTTTAGACAGAACAAGAACTAAGGAGCTAGAACTCTACATATATGTTGAAAATATCCCAGAAACAATACCTCTGGGAAGCAGCGTAAGACAAGGGTGCATTCCATCACCAACACTCTTTCTCATAATAGTAGATTGGGTTATGAAATAAACAGCGAAAAACAATACAGGAATCTTTTAACACAACTGCAAAATATTTTGCGTATCACGTAACCAGATGCCATAAAGAATAAAGAACTGTGGAATCGCACACACCAGGAGCTTATTAGTATCACCAGAAAAAGAAGAAAATGGAATTGCCTTGTTCACGCGCTCAGGTAACCAAGGAATAATTTAACCAGGCAAGAGAAAGCGTGGTCGGCCAAAGGAAATATGGAAAAGAAATGTGTTTAGAGACATTAACATTGCAGACAAAACGTGGCGTCAAATAAAACTAGATGCCCAATCGATTGAGATGGAGGCAGGTAATAAATGCCCTATGTTCCAGTGGGAGTAAAAGGGATTAAGTAACAATAATGAAGTTGTCCCGATAAATCAGTGAAAGGGGAAGGATATTGTAATAGCAGCCTCACTTAATAATGTAATAATAGTAGGGTTTTGAATAAAATATAAAATTTATAATTATGGCAAGGGTTACTACACTTTATGAATTGTATAGTTTCGATCAAGAACTGCATGTCAAATTCAGGGCAAATTAAAAGAATGTAATAATTACCAAAAATAAATGGTTTATTGCTTTTTCTCTATTTTACTTATTTTCAGTAAATTAGGGCTTAGCTCTTAACTCAGGGGGTCGGTTCATAAAATAAGTAGAAAACTTTGTATGACAAATAATTCCCTGTACGACAATTACTCTCAATCATTAGGGCAAATGCACCATTCCCAACTGACATTTAAATAACTTCTAAATTTAGTGCAATCCACAAATGATCCGTCAGTGCCAAAACAGCGTTTTTCAAACACCAAAATGGCACGAATGCATCAGGTAAATACGATTAATTCTGTGACGTAGCAACGGCTAACCTCGTCTGGTTTCAGGATGACGTCAAAACCCACGTACAGATGTGATTTTGTCCTGCTTCCGGCAAACACTGCAAATTCCGCGTCAACTCGCACTTTCTAGGGACGCTATCTAAATTATTAAGCTGGATAGAATAAAAATAAAACCAGCAAGGATTAAATGTCCAATTATAAAATATCCAAATAAGATACTACTTCCACAAATCAATCAATAAATCGACAAAGGCTATCTCTCTTATTTCACCTACGCCAAGGTACTACTTACATAAGCTTAGTACTACTACGAGTACTATACTTGTTAAAACCACAAATAAACAATCCACATTAATCCAAAACAATCCCGTATTAAACACAAACCCTAAAGTTTAATTTCAATCTGATTAGCCAAAACAAACTACTCAAAATTTTGCCAAATATACCGTTTTATGTATTATTCTCAAAGTAATTCTTTGGTTTGTCACGTTCTGACGATATTTTTCAACTTACATAAACGAGTACAGAAAGTTATGTATAACTATTGTCAGTATTGCTCCTTTCTATTATAGTACGACCTAAAGGTATATGTTCCAAACTAGAGCCACTCGTTAGCTCTTCAAAAATCTTATTAAAGCCCCCGTTGGGTGCCAAACTTGTTAGCTATATTTATCTATAAATTCCTTTACCTACCTTTAGGTCATCGCTATATCTCTTAGTTAACAATCGATCACTATAAAAGTATATTTGAGGCCCGTCTCTAGCATCAGTGAAGACGTCGCGGATTCTAGTTTATGATGTTATAAATGGCGCCAACAAGTTAAACTCAAATATACTGATATAAGCCAAGAAACTTGTAACTTCACTTTCTATCAACTAATAACAATACGATTATTGAACTCCCTATCAAAATGAAAGAAAGCAATACTTGTAGCTGGTTTTATTACTACTCGAACATTACTACCATCGATCAGACAATTAGCATCTTTAATATTACTACCTCACGCAGGGTACCCCAAATAGTTTAACTTAAACCGCTCGTAAGTTTAATGGTTACACAGTTTTTATATGCAAAAATATCATCAGATTCTAGCTAAAACACTTATCTTTGTGCCGATATACTCGCAGACATTTACTACGTCCCGTTACTCCTATCACATGTCAGCTTGACAGGTTCCAACCTCGGCTGTCATTCGCTATACATCGACCCCCAATACTGCGGTAGATTAGCTTTCCAAGATTTTCCGCCTAATAGTTGTTGCTATAAATCGAATTTCCAGGTAACAAAAGGCAAATTCCACATTAAACTACATACCCTGTTCACAGGCAATAAACTTCGCAATCGTTGTATTCGTGTTTCCCAGATCGCTTCACAGCTTGAATATAAATATTCATTGGAAAAATGACATCTGCTTAATGATCTCCCTTACAGGAACGGCTGGCCAGTAACCCAATTCTTTACTATCACCAAACCATAATAAATGGCGAGATTGTCATTTACACCCCACGAAAACTCTTGCCTTTTTTTAAAAGCTGATATACAAATTTTTTCTCAAACAAAACCAACCTTGTTTTTTTATATCTTCTCTAGCAACGAACAAAGCCAATCTGATATTAATTTTTATCGCGTCACTCTCACTAGATTCCTCATTCAACACTAGTATTAATATCAAATGCTTTTGACACGTAACAAGCTTGATTTATCAACGATTATCAACATTATCGATCTTTTTGGACGTTCTTCGGTGCTGTCATACGTTTTTGTCTTATTTATGGAGTCATTCTCAGCGCAGAACCAGATGCAAGTTCTCACCGTTGGCAATGTTTCCAGTTTTTTTTAAAGACACATTTTTAAGGTTGTGTGCTTATTGGTCATATCAAATCATTACTTAGTTTAATGTTTTATGATATTTAATTGTGTTAATGTCTGAGCTGACAGAATAACGTAAATAATTGCAAATTTTACTTGTTTTAAGCAACTATTTGTAAAAAGTTTGTAATAGTGGTACTGAAAATTGATCTACTAGCAGACCTTTAATCATTATTGCGTTCGAAATGACTGTTTGAGATTGTTCACATTCTGCATAAAATATTCGTTTTTTTAATATTAGAAACTAGCATGGTATTTTCAATTTGCCAGATTACTAAGTAACTTTAACTAAAGTGCTTACAGTTATTCACGCATTTGAATTATTATTTGGGTGAGATGTATACTGTAATGTAAAGGTATTGTAATGTAATGTGATATAATATAGTAATAATTTGAATTGTAATTACACCTACCTTACTTTTTATTTAATTCCAATGTTAGACTGACCAAAAATAATTCTGTTTTAACTGGGTTCATTAACCACTTACAAATAAAACCGTATTATGCCCTTTATTGTATTTCATTCATCTGCAATTTACAGAAGGCTAGCTAGCTCGGTAGACAAGAAAAACTCATTCCTCAGAGTTGGGTTCCCCGGTTTGTTAATGTTAAAATTCGTGTGATACGCCACTGGGCTGTAAATTTACTTCAATTGCGCAGACGCTAATTTGCTATGCTGTCAAAATCCTACACAAATCGGTTTATTTGTTGCGGTTCGCGTTTTGTGATTTAAATTTAACAAAAAGAGTTTTATGAGCATTCGATAAGGTAATATTGAATTCCGGCGCCTTCAACTGCATTAATCTATCTTTTGTTTGCAGGCAAAACCTCCACTTGATTGTTAAACGACGCCAACATGCAATTGTTTCTCCTAACCTTAAATCTGGATTTTATGCAATTACTGGATATTCGCTTTTGATAGATGCTTTAATCTGCCTGGATCTCTGCTCAGTAAGACGTGCTCTTGTTTGAATTGTTGCTTTCCTGTTCCTAACACCGATACTTTGATTGCAATCTAACCTGCGTTTTCTGCAGTGCTGCGGTAACTTGTTCGGATAGGGTCTCTTGATGATCTCTGCCTGAAGCTGGACCCCTGGGATGCTGTGACTGCTGTGAGGGCCTCCTACACGCTGGGCGGATATGCTGCCGTTGAAATCTCGGGCTCAGGAACTCAATTGTGCCCGTAACTGATGATCGTAATCTGCAATGGTCCTCGGAAGGTGGTAGCAGAAGAAATTATTTTTTATGTGATGGAATTTGCTATCCACACTTTCACTGGTGCACTGGTAAATTCTCTATACAATGGTGTATTTTTTATTGTTATAGATTAAATATATTTATATTAAAATTGCAATACATGAGAGACCAAAAACTGTGTGTCAATAATTAATTTTATTTAAATGTTTCTTCCCCCTGGTCGTTAATAACAAATGCCTATCTAAACTACAAAAACGAATATTGACCAAGTTCAATAGAATAAACTTTTTAACTAATATTCCTTATAACTAAAATTATTTACAAAATTTCTAATTCTAAAATATTGTCTTTTCAATTTTATTTTAACTGTCTCACAGCGCCACTCACTTTGTATTATTTAGATTGTCTTTTCACTCTCGCGTAATTACACTGACTTGTTTTTAAAATAGTCCACTTCCTTCACCAATTTTGTTTCACATCCTGCTGTGTGTCCTTTTCCTTGTATTTTTATCCACTGTCTACTTTTCCCAGATTTTTAAATATTGCTGTCTAATATTACAATTAGTGATGGGCATAATCGGACAATTTTCATAACCGAATTATTTTCATTCGAATGATATTAATAACCGAATGATTGTTTGAATAATTATTCGAATAAATTTTGGTTCTCGATTCGTTTCGATTAAGTCAGCCGGTTTGCTGGTTGGCGGTTCACCGTCATCTGCATCGACATCGGTTCACCGTCATCTGCATCGACATCATAACTTGCAGATAACAGAGGAACCAAAACATAATATGTACGGTCGGCGCCATAGAAATCGGGACACGTAATATGTTCTTCATATCTTTTGAGTATTCTTGCTCCGGTTACTTCATTAATGTGAGATTCCAGTTCATAATTGACAAACAATAAACAATCTGACGTAACAATTAAAACCATAATAACTGTAAAAACCCAGTTTATACACTTAAAAAATACATGCAAAATATATAATAATAGTGTGTAGTGCCCGATTTCTAAGGCGACGATCGTACATTATGTGTTATGTATTGGAAATTAAGAGGTATTTATTAAGAAGTGTAGAAAGAAAGAAATATGCGGGACTGCTTGCTAATAGCAATAAAAACAGTCGTAAAACGTTTATCTTTATCGATTATAGCTTGATGCGTTTGCAGTTTTTAGGCGTTCAGGTTTCAGGTCCCCAGAATTTGATATTTTTTATGATAGGAGGTAGGTACGCGATAACCAAATGGTGTTTTCAGTACAACTTGCTTTGTTTATGAGTTATGGCGTATTTATATTTACAGAATTTTGAGCACTGCGTAGGTCGCTGAGATATGGCATGTAGTACCTTTGAATAGAGGTTTTATATTCAAAGCGTAGTACGTACGTATCAGCATGAGGTTATTTTTATTCAAATACTTGGAACGAAAACCGAGTTACATAGGTTATTTCAATAACCGGATAACCGGTTATTTTTCATTCGAATAAGCCCATCACTAATTACAATTGCCATGTTCTGCCCGGTTTATGCTTCTTTTACCTTTATTTAAAATTAGCATAAACATATCCTATTTAAATATTCTGACATCTACGCTTCATTTAACACGCACATTATAAACCTTTCTGTGACAGTTCTATTTATTTGGTTTGGTTTTAATTTTGCACAAACCTCTTATTTTCGGCTAATTTAAAATTATCGACTCCAATCTATGAAAAACGAGCTCTGCCCTTTGCCTTTTGTACTCAAATCATTTCATTACTACTGGCATTGCTTTGCAAATGTAATTACGGATTGAAATTTATACGCTAAATCTTGCAGTTGTATGAACTACCCCAACTCTGTGTTGTCTGACTTGCTTTATTTATTTGTGCTGCAAGCAGAGTTGAGTAGCTGGCTCAATACCATCTCAATACATATACTTAATCTATTAAATATAATCGTTATTATTGAGTACATATATCGTTTTGTTTCCTTAGTACTGTGTGTGTCCTTAAACGACCAACATAACTATCTCGACTGGCTCTATCCAAGTATTTTAAATCACGTATTTTAAGAGCCCATTCATTAATGTTGTAAATGTAACGACTGGTCCTTTATTTTATATTTGAACTACGACCACTTTATCGTTATATTATTCAGGAGCCAAATAAGTTGTATAAGGTCAGATTTGATGTTATAATTGATTTTGTTACGACTCTCAGTTTTTACACGTAATAAAGCTATCTTTTTCCCTAACCAAAAATTAGCCATCCCAATGGTCATCGTAGGGGCGAAATTTCGACCTACAAAAATTCCTATGGCCGCCTCTGATTGTCACCAGTCACCTACTTTTATCTTAATTCATATTATACCTTTATAATATATTTATCTTTTTGTTTCTAAAATTAAACGATTTAACCATGGTCTTTTTTGAAAACGGTAATGGCAACGGTCACTTTAGTTGCCCCTAATACAATTATAATGAATTAAAAAATAATTTGCATATCCAAATCCAACAGGAGTATGTTTTTATCAATATTTCGTAATGTTAGAGGCCATTATACAACTAGGTTCTTAATACTGTATGCATCAAATTTATTACAACTACGTTACAAAAAACATATATTTTACGGACATTCTTACACCAAAGTAATAAGCTTAACCACATGTTCATTAGGACTCTTATTTTCTATTGAGTCAACAATTTTATGTTTCATGAAGGCTTTATTCGAGCAAATACAGCAATAGTTTACCGTGCAAAGTGCCTTTATACTGCAACTGTTAAATAAAGTAATATCAAAAATGGTTTTTATCAAGTATGGATATCGAATTGTTCCGAATTTATAAATGCAACAACGCTCATATTTGAAAGGAAAACTTAACATCTCATTTTCAAGTGAAAAATTGCATGTCAGCTATCATCTTAGCTCTTATCTTAGCTCATATTTCAGCTCTCATCTCAGCTATCATCTCAGTTCTCATACTCATCTCAGCTTCATCTCAGCTCTCATTTCAGCTTTCATCTCAAGTCTCATCTCAGCTCTTGTTTCAGCTCTCATCTCAGTTCTCATGACAGCTCTCATCACACCTCTCATCTCAGCTCTCATTTCAGCTCACATCTCAGCTCTCATGTCAGCTCTCATCTCAATTCCTCATCTCAGCTCTCATTTCAGCTCTCATTTCAGCTCCCATATCAGCTGTCATCTCAGCTCTCATTTCAGCTCTCTTATTTCAGCTCTCATCTCAGCTTTCATCTTATCTCTCATCTCAGCTCTCATCACAGCTCTCATCTCAACTCTCATGTCAACTCTCATCTCAGTCTCAAATCATCTCTTATCACTGCTCTCATCTGAACTCTCATCTCAGCTCTCATCTTGTAACGTTTCATCCCTTTGAATTTAACTTCAGTTCTGGTAATTAATTCTGGTCATTTTCGACTTTTATTACTTTGGGAAAACGTTTATTAATTTTTCTAGCTCGAGTAACCCAGTCAAAGAAAATGTTCATCAAACTCAAATATATACGATTAGGAAAACGCAATATATAAAACCAACAGTATAAGGTTTTTAACTATACATAGATTGTTTCATACTTATAGTGCAGAATTGGGTTTATGATCATCGCTGTTGTCAGATGTATTCTAAAAACTGGTCCTTCAGGCAACAGAACCATTACCTGTTAATCCTATAATCCCTCACTTACACCCTTATAATGCCATTGTGTACCGGTTAAACACCAAGAGGGTATCCACATTTTTTAACAGTGGCATTCAAACATTTTGCTCCAAGTTTAATATAAATACCCGAAATGTGAGTCCATTAATTGTCCATTGAATTCGACATGAACCACGGCGCAGAGTAGACGCATTTAAGTGACCGCTCCCTTTACAATAAATGTGTGTTATTGAATTACATTTGTTACTTCAAAAGTAGTGGTGTGTCTTTAAAATAAGTAAAGTAGAATAATCGTGAATAATAGTTATCTGTGCTACATTTGTATTTCTGCACTATGGTTTTAACACGTGAAGATAAGGCAGAAATTGCCAATTTAATAGCCAACGGTTTAACAACCTACTTTAATAAGGATGAAAACCTACATAAAATTATTGAGAAATTATCAGTCAAGATAAATACAGTGATCGACGATAAACTAACAGGCATTAACGAAAATATGAATAATTTGAAAAACAGCTACGATAATCTTAAACAAAAATGTCAAGAATTAGAACAATATTCGAGACGTAATAATGTCAGAGTATTTGGAATTCCAGAAACTGATAGTGAAGAGGTGGAGCAAAAACTTAAGGACATGTGCAAAGCAGAAAATTTTAATTTAAAAAGTGAACAGATAGACCGTTGTCACCGAGTAGGACGAAAAATTGATAACAAACATCGTGCTGTGATTGTGAAGTTTACCAGCTTTAAAACGAAAATGTTGTTTATTAAAAATAAGAAGAATTTTACCGGTATACGCGTCTATGAAGACTTAACTAAAGACAGACATGAATTACTGAAATTGGCAGCCGATAAATTTGATTGGAAGAATTGCTGGACCAGTGACGGTGTGATTAACATTAGAGATGGGGCGAGAAGGCACAGGATTACAACTGCAGCTCAATTGGATTCCCTCTGAGCCATAAACGTAAATAATGTTTACTTAAATCATTACTATACCTGAATACAGTTTAAGTTTGTAAATAGTCAGATAAATTTATATGTACATGTGTGTGATAGGTTTTATATTAAATTTATTTTATTTTATTTGGGTAAGCAATCATACGCACTCTCACACGCACTACAATTTTTCCTTTGCGCGCACTCAGTTATCTTAAGTATATTTTTATTTTGTTATATAATTTTGGAGAGCGGGGCACTTGGCGGGCGTCATCTTACTTCATTTACTTTTTTTTTCTTTTTCTTGATCCTTCATTTTGGATCTTTGCTGTTATATGAATCAGTATATAAGAGATTATAATTTTGTTCCTGTAAATGCAGTTGAAATCGATGATCCGGTAACTGCCAATATTTTCTTACAAAATGATGAAAATAATAAGAAATTTAATCTATTTCATATAAATATACGCAGTATTAATAAAAATTTTGATGAACTAAAGATATTTTTAAATCAACTTGGTGTTGAATATGATTGTATAGTATTAACTGAGACCTGGCAGATTCGAGATCCTGATTTTTTTTTGTCCAATTGATTACGATGTTATTTATAATGAGGGAGTTTATAATCAAAATGATGGTGTTGTAGTGTTAATTAAAAAATCATTAAATTTCCAATACAAAATAATAAATATCAAACAAAATCGAGCAATTCAAGTTACATTAAAATTTTGTAATAAAGTAATATTAATTACAGCCATATACAGATCACCCTCTAGTTGTTTAGATTTATTTTTAACAGAACTCGATAATTACTTAAATTCTATTAGTACTGAAAATGCTGACTACAGTATTATTGTTGGTGATATAAATTTAAATATTCTAGTAGAAAATACTGCTTCAAATGAATATTTAAATATCATGAGCAATTTTGGATTCATATCAATGATAAACAGTTACACAAGGGTACAAGAAAATAGCAAGTCTTGTGTTGATCATTTATTTCTAAAGACGAAAGAGGATATAAACGATGTAGTATCAGCAATTTTTAAAACAAATATAACTGACCATTTTCCCATAAGCTTATCACTTTCAGTAATAAATCAAACTTGTCCTAATGTAAAACAAAATAAGTTAAGTAAATTTTTAAACTATGATCAATTGAGGTTAAACATGAATAGCTTGCAGTGGGTTCAATATTATAATACAGAAAGTACGGATCAATTGGCTGTTTTACTCACAGATAGTATAACAATCGCATTAAATTCTAGTACTGTTACAAAAAAAATTAAACACAAAGATACAAAAAGAAAAAATTGGATAACTGCTGGATTGGTGACGTCAATAAACAAAAGAGATATACTATATCGGGAATTACAAAAGAATCCATTCGATATTAAATTAAAAAATGAATTTAAAACGTATAGAAATAAATTGAATAACTTAATTAAAGAAACGAAAGCTAGGTATTTTAAATTAAAAATTGAGAATATGGCAAATAACGACAGTAAATCGTTCTGGAATATTGTTAATGAAATTACAAATTCTCATAAAAAAACTAGTGATATTAAAGAAATTAAAAGTAAAACTGGAATACTGACTTCCGATGTATCTGAAGTAACAAATGAATTTAATAAATTTTTTGTTAGTGTTGGTAAAAATCTTGCCTCTAAAATTAAACCGGTAGGTAAGGCTCCATCTAGATTACAATCATTATCGTCTTCCATTTATTTAACGCCAACTAATGAATATGAAATTGCAAATATAATATCCAAATTAAAAACCAATGTTACACCTGGATTTGATAATATCACAACTGAAGTACTGAAAGTAATTTCAGAAAGTATAGTTTCACCGATTGTTTTCTTAATAAACAAAATTATAGAGACTGGTTCTGTCCCTGAATTATTTAAAATAGCTGTTGTAAAGCCCTTGTATAAGAAAGGCGACAAAACTGAGGTGTCTAATTACAGACCAATTTCTGTAATTAGTAATCTGGCGAAAATATTTGAAAAGGTTATAAAGAAAAGAATTAATGATTATTTAAATAAATTTCATATAATATCAGAAAAGCAATTCGGATTCCAGGAAAATAAATCTACGCAAGATGCCATAAGTTACTTATGTTCTCTTATTAATAATTCCTTAGAAAACAGCAAGCCTTCTCTGTGCGTGTTCTTAGATCTGGCTAAGGCCTTTGATACTGTTAGTCATCTCCGTTTATTAGATTCGCTAGAAAACATAGGATTCATAGGCATTGCTTTAAAATTAATGAAAAGCTATTTAACTGGTCGAAAACAATTTGTACAAATAAACAAAGTAAAGAGCCTTGAATGCACAGTTGAATATGGAGTGCCCCAAGGCACTGTGTTAGGGCCAATACTTTTCATTATATATCTTAATGATCTATTTCAATTAAATACTTTGGGCACAATAATTAGTTTTGCAGACGACACAGCAATTTTTTATCAAGATGACTCCTGGTCAGGTCTGAGAACGAAAGCAGAAAGGGATCTAAAAATTGTAAAAGATTGGTTTGATTATAAATTACTAACAATCAACTTCGACAAAACCAAATACGTACCATTCACTTGCTACAAAAACAAATTGCCCCTATTCAAACAATTAGTAATAGACCTGCAAACCAAAGTGGATGAGACAAAAAACATAAAATATCTGGGTGTTATTATAGACAAACATTTGAGATGGAACGATCATATAGATAATTTAGTCCGAACGCTAAGATCAATATTATTCCGCTTTAAACAATTAAAATCTATTTTAAATAGCTTTGATCTAAAAAAAGTGTATTACGCACTGATCGAATCCCGATTATATTATGGAATTGTTGGATGGGGTAGTGCTGTTAATATTTACCTAAAAAAATTAGAAATAATTCAAAAAAAATTTATCCGTATTGTACTAAATAAGGACGCCACCTATCCATCAAATTTACTTTATTGTGAAGCAAAAATATTGCATCCACGGCAACTATACTTTTTTACAGTGGTGTTATTTATGTATAAGAATAAAAACAATTTGGTCTCAATTGATCATCAGTACCAGACTCGTCTCAAACCATTTGCATTCAAGACTCCGTTTTCAACAAAATCTGTTGGACAGAGGAATCATGTGTATCTTGGACCGAGATTTTATAATTTCTTGCCAGAAGCTATTAAATCTTCTAGATCATTACATCACTTTAAGAAATCTGTAAAAGCATTTTTATTCTCCACTGATATAGATATTTTTTATAATATATTTCCTTAAAAAACTATGCTTTACATAGTTATATTTATATTATTATTGTAATGTGTTTTAACTGGACCATCGATTTCAGCTTTTTATTGTCTCTTCTCATTACTTCTAATTTTTTTAATTTTTTTGAAAATCAAGTTAAATGAATTAGTTTAAATTCTGCGTCAACAATAATATTATGTTTAAAAAGATACCCATAGACAGTTATTTAAACTTTATGGGTTAAATTTGTTTATTTGCCAATTAAGAAGAAAGATAAAATGTATTGTAATATTTTACAAAATATAAAAAATTATATTATGTTTGTAAAATTTTGCAAATAAACTTTATTATTATTATTATTATTATTAATTAATTGCAAATAAATAGGGTGTTTCATTTTTATAGAAAAAAATTCAGTATAAAATGAAAAAAATTAAAAAGTTATGTTTATTAAATATTTAATAAAATTGCAAACAAGTGGGAAAAAATACAGTTTATATTAGATTTAAAATAGTACAAAAGTTATAAACAATAGCAAACAAAAAAGAAAAATTATAATTATAGTAGATTTAAAAACGGTACAACATTAATAAACATAGACTTTTATTTACACATTTTGTTAATAAAAGTGCACAAACAGTAAAGTTCAACTCATTCGACATCACTATCACTTTCTATTTCAGTTTCACTATCACCGTTGTTTATATTTATAATAAGTGGTTGTACGTTATCCATCATATTATCCACTATCCACAATTTCTCTTCTGTCTTCTGTGTGTGGTTTACGTAATTTATCCAATTTTCTGGTGTAACATTTTCATAAGCATCCTTAATTAAAGTTCGAACATCCGCTTCTTTGAATGTGGCATTTCGAGCAACATACTCTTTAACTTGGTTCCATGCCATTTCGATGGGATTTCACTCGCAGTGATATGGGGGTAACCTGAGTATTTTTACGTCATGCTCTTTGGCAATTTCTTCGATGATGTACCCATTAAACTGGTATTTATTCACTACTTCTAACAATTTGCGTTTTAAGTAATCTTCTTCAAAATATATATCTTTGGTCAACAACCATTCCTTTATTGTTTCTTTGTTAGATGAAATGTTGGGTACCTGTTCTAATTTCCTACTGTGGTAGGGTGCGTTATCTATTACTATCAAGGTTTTTTTGGAGAATATTTTCGCCGTCCATCTCGTGGTGATAATCTTGCGAATTATTCTTTGCTAAAAGTCAACTCCGCGCCGGCAACGAACTCATTCTTGCTTCCTGCGTGAACTAAGACAAACCGCGGACCTCGCGAAGTTGGAGCTTTTAATCCGTTGGACAACCCTCGAACAAATGCATCCCTGTGCGATTCCACTGTGGTATCTGTCCATTCTTTATTGACGGTATGACCAATATTGACCCACGAATAATCGAGATAAACAATATTGAAATTCTCCCGACGATAATTCTGTATCGCACGAAGACATCTGTGTCTCCACTCAATAATTTCGGGTTTCTGAATCAACATTGCCCTCCTTGTAATGTAATTAACAGATTCATCTTCTACCCTATTGTTTAAATTATAATTCAGCACATTTACCAATAACTGTTTTTCGCGTAAGCTTAACATTTGACCCGTTTTCAATTTGGTGATTCCATCCATAGTTGCAAAGAAACTGGATCATATCTTAAATTTAACATAAAAGGAAACTTCTACTTATTTGCATAAAATGAAAAGATCGTTTGCATCTACTAATAAGTTAAATATTAAGATCATCATTAAAATTCTATTACTAACATGCAAATTATTAAGAATTCATTACTACACTGTTGGTTTTGAAAAACTACTTCATTTGTAGATAAAGTAAACTAAATCATCAGTAAAATTTAATTACTAACATCCAGACTATTAAGGCTCTATGTATTAATAAGATTGCACTGATGGTTATATTTGCTTTCAATATATTGTTACGTTTTTACGTTCGGGCTATTTAAAAATTATACGACGCTTCTTGTATTAAACATTCATTTACACGATTAATTACGACTATTTACAAATACAAGAATTATCAAGGCAGAACACAAATTACTTACCCGTTGCATATGGTTGCAAGGTCGCTTCTCGAGTATTCGACCGCGGTGACTCACATATATCCGCAGCGGCCCAGCTGCTCCAAGAAGTTCTGAAACGCTCGGGGCTGAATCATATGTCCGGCGCAACGACCCTGCTGTAGAATCGTTACAATATTAATGCTGTTTGAGAACCTCTGGAGTTCGTTACACCAAACCAGTACAATAGGTGTGTAGCGACATCGCTGTGCAGTTTTGAGCTATTTAAAAAGCATTACCTATACCACCCGTACTGCACTCGAAGTATGAAATAATCTGTGTATAGATGTACAACATAATGTTATTTAAATGAAAATGCTACATTACATAAATTAAATATTTCTTCTGGAGACGTGTTTCTTCGTTCCTATGGTGAACTGCAACACACTCAGCAGGTAGGTATCGGTGCCGGCGGGATTTGTCCTGCAGCAAAGTCTAGTCGCTGCCCCGCTGTATGTCGGATGTCCGAAACCCGAACTCGGAGATACTGGCGGCTTTGTTTACAATTTTTGCTCTGCAAACAAACACATAAATTAACGAGATTAAGGGATACCTGCAGCTCCGGGGGTGCGTAAGGGCAGACGTTGCTCTCGGAGAAGGTGCGCCGTGAATTCTTCCCTGCTGAAATTTGATCGTTTTAGCTGGCAAATGGATTTGACAGCTCGACGTTGGCTTGCAGTGAATTCATCTGCGCTCGAGCTCGAGAGGCGGGCTTTGACTTCGAGCTACAGGAAGTCGTCTTTAAACGTCCAATGCTACCCTCCAAGTAAGTTTAGTAAATACGGCTATATTGCTCTAGCCGCCTTCATGCGGACGTACAATATGATTTCTATAGGTACAGTTATTAATAGATTTTGAATATTCTTGCCGCTTACGGTCGTTGGGCTTTGAATTTACAGGAAATGTGTTAGGAGACGGGCAAATACCGCCACAATCTTTTAATGTATCAATAAAATTTGCTGCATAAGTTAGTGTTACAATCTCAGCTCTCATTTCAGCTCTCATTGCAGCTCTCATTTCAGCTCTCATTTCTGCTCTCATCTCAGCTCTCATCTCAGCTCTTATCTCAGCTCTCATCTCAGTTCTCATCTTAGGTCTTATCTCAGCTCCTCATCTCAGCTCTCATTTAAGCTCTCATCTCAGTTATCATCTCAGTTCTCATCACAGCTCTCATCTCAGCTCTCATCACAGCTCTCATCTCAAGTTTCTTCTCAGCTCCTCATCTCAGCTCTCATCTCAACTTTCATCTCAGCGCTCATCTCAGCTCTCATCTCAACTCTCATCTCAACTCTCATATCAGCTCTCATCTCAGCTCTAACAGGCATGATAGTGGACATTCTAACTAACAAATGTCGAGAAAAAAATCTTAATGTTAGCAGCTTTAAACATAAAATTGTTATAACAAAGAACGGGAGTTTCGAATACCATGACACAACAAATTCAATACAGAAAAATGGAAATATGTCAGCGAAGGACTTGTGACATTTCTAAATAATAAAACTAAAACTTCACAACACATCCTTAAATATCGCATTTCATATCTAACTATTCACCTGATAATCAATCATAAACAAATTTATTCATAAACAGCAATTATTTTACGACGACCTCCAGAACACAGTAGGCTGAGTAGGCCATTAAAATACAAGAATTTGTATTTTATTATATTGCCACACATCAGTACTACTATTGTCAAAATACGTAGTAATGTATCGGGCATCAAAAAGCTTTGGTTATTTTATAATACATCGGGATTAAGCGATTATAGATGAATATTATTGAATAAAACATGCGATATGGTTACAAACGGAGAAGATACAAACTTAACGGAAATTTTAACCAGGAAGAAGCTTACTTTTTTTAGAATAACAATGCTTAAGTTTAGCCGCAGAAAAAGAGACAATTAAGAATACAACTAGCTTTGATTAAATATTGACACACCAAAACTAAAATGGTACATTGGTTAATTAACAGCATGCATTTTGGATGCACGTATATTTTATCGATAGTTTTATTTATATTTGAGAGCGGATGGCCGAGCAAGCAACATGCTTGAACCTAAGGAGGCCGGACCGGGTTGAATCCCCGACGACTACACCGGGATGTTAAATATCGTACTCTTTCCGACTACCAAGCTAACACCTGTGGTGGTCGTTAACCCCTGACAGGGAAACTCTTCCTCAGTTTCATCAGGCAAGGCTAGCCACCTACCTGGCTTACAAGCAAAGATAACTCATAGAACCACGAATTCATGGTTAAAACAGGCAACTGGCCTAAAATGAAAGAAAGAAAAAGAACGACTTGATAGTAATACATCTAGGACCTCTGTGTGAAACTGAAGAAGTTGCCATTAAACTTCTTAAACGGGGGAAACTATAATAATGCCGGAACGAATGAAAGAGGAAATTGAAAGTGCGCTGAAACGGATCTTGGTATTTCTTGCCTATAATGCTTATTTTCACATTTAAAAGATATAGCCAACTGGTATTTTCTGTTTTATAATTGTAAATTAGATTTACCCAGTGTATTGAATATAAAGTAATGTTCGTGTATCCTGTTCTGTGCTGATTGATTTCGCGTGTGTAGCGATAAACGCACGCCCAAGCCTGCGTGCGGGACAAAGAAGATTTTCAACTTCAAATCATCTTTCGCTGGCATTTTTAAATTTTAAGCTTAGTCGCAGGCTAGCTTCAGCGGGAAGCGCCTGTGCTGGCGACTCTAAAATGCACTATGAAATCTTGTTTTCAAGCGTAATAAATAAAAACGGTAGAAACCTTACAGTAAAAAATTACTGCCTACCAGTAAAAGGGCGTCAAGCCAGCGTTTATATTTTAAGTGGACGCATCCTTTACTATGTACGAGATAAGCATACAAACTTGCAAAGCAGTCCAAAGCGTCCATTTTGCTGAAACAAAATCGAGCAGACTTCAGAACAAATAAATTTTGCATAGACCACATTTGTACAATGCAAATAATAGAACAGTCGCTAGAAATGAATAACAAAATTTATCTGAATTTCATCGGTTTTCAAAAGGCTTTATAGTGTTTAGACAGAACAAGAACTAAGGAGCTAGAACTCTACATATATGTTGAAAATATCCCAGAAACAATACCTCTGGGAAGCAGCGTAAGACAAGGGTGCATTCCATCACCAACACTCTTTCTCATAATAGTAGATTGGGTTATGAAATAAACAGCGAAAAACAATACAGGAATCTTTTAACACAACTGCAAAATATTTTGCGTATCACGTAACCAGATGCCATAAAGAATAAAGAACTGTGGAATCGCACACACCAGGAGCTTATTAGTATCACCAGAAAAAGAAGAAAATGGAATTGCCTTGTTCACGCGCTCAGGTAACCAAGGAATAATTTAACCAGGCAAGAGAAAGCGTGGTCGGCCAAAGGAAATATGGAAAAGAAATGTGTTTAGAGACATTAACATTGCAGACAAAACGTGGCGTCAAATAAAACTAGATGCCCAATCGATTGAGATGGAGGCAGGTAATAAATGCCCTATGTTCCAGTGGGAGTAAAAGGGATTAAGTAACAATAATGAAGTTGTCCCGATAAATCAGTGAAAGGGGAAGGATATTGTAATAGCAGCCTCACTTAATAATGTAATAATAGTAGGGTTTTGAATAAAATATAAAATTTATAATTATGGCAAGGGTTACTACACTTTATGAATTGTATAGTTTCGATCAAGAACTGCATGTCAAATTCAGGGCAAATTAAAAGAATGTAATAATTACCAAAAATAAATGGTTTATTGCTTTTTCTCTATTTTACTTATTTTCAGTAAATTAGGGCTTAGCTCTTAACTCAGGGGGTCGGTTCATAAAATAAGTAGAAAACTTTGTATGACAAATAATTCCCTGTACGACAATTACTCTCAATCATTAGGGCAAATGCACCATTCCCAACTGACATTTAAATAACTTCTAAATTTAGTGCAATCCACAAATGATCCGTCAGTGCCAAAACAGCGTTTTTCAAACACCAAAATGGCACGAATGCATCAGGTAAATACGATTAATTCTGTGACGTAGCAACGGCTAACCTCGTCTGGTTTCAGGATGACGTCAAAACCCACGTACAGATGTGATTTTGTCCTGCTTCCGGCAAACACTGCAAATTCCGCGTCAACTCGCACTTTCTAGGGACGCTATCTAAATTATTAAGCTGGATAGACCTGGGATTCTGGTAACACGTTGAACTTCTCGGAAAAGGTATAATCTTGACGAACCCCAGTTTCTATGAGGCTGCACGAACTCCTTGCTGTGAAATTTTAACATTTTGAAGAGGTTCTCCGCTGTTGGTTGGCAGACTGGAAGGACGCCAAGGTAAATACTCGCTTGGAAATGGGTTACTAGTCCTAATTCTTTTAACCACTGGGTTGCTACAGCTTTCCTACCCACGTAGCACCAACAAGATCTGCCTTCCGATTGTTTTATTAAGTATGACAATTGACTATCTCGTAACTAAGCAACTATATTTACAAATGTTTAAAAGAAATTAGGTTTGATTACATGTTTGAACTTATGGACAACAGTTTTGATGTCACGTCTTTTCATTTTCACTAAATTGTCTTTTTTTGGGATAAATGTCACCACACTTTGCTCTGCTTTTAATTTTCACTTTGGTTTATAATATACTGATACACTTGAGTTCTTTTAGCATCGCACTAATTGTCTTTCGTTCGGTTGCCTTACATTTTCCCATTGCTCTATTGCAATTATTACTTTGCTAGCACTGTTTTTCGTTTATCTTTCAGTTAAATTTCCGTTTGCTGGCCTATAAACGTTTAATACATAACGCTCATACAATTTCTGTACTTAACAAATCATTCTGTATCATTTTATTCACATTATGTTTGACATTACTAAGCATTGCCCCTTCCGAACATTTATCATATCTGAAACTCTGCACGTAACCCTTCTGAAAGCTGCTTTATCTCATGTTAACTTTTATCCTTCAAGTTATTAGTTACTGCTGCTCACATCAACTGCACATATTAATGTAAAATACTGATTATCTTGCAATAAACAAAATACATATTTAACAGAATTGCCTGGAGGCTGGATCAGGTTTCCGTTACTTTGCACTGGTTGTTGTCCATAAAGGTTTTGAGCACAAAAGGTGAGACTGCACCTTTGTTTTAAGACAATGTAGTTAATGTCACTCAAAGGGACGTTAATTGTGCTACCCTGAAACGCAGCTTCACGTTTCATAAGTTTATGGCTTGAAAGGGTAGCATCGATGTAAATGAATCAAACTATATTAGTCGATTAGTTTATTACAAAAATAAACGGTCGATATATACAAACATAATTGCTTAGTAATTCAAAGTACAAAGTATATTTACAGTGGCGATATACATTTCATAACCTATGTCAGCATTAAGCCAGTATTATTTCTGCTTTATCTGCAAGTATGTTACACTGAACTCTGGGTTCTAGGTCGTGGTGTAACGCAATATGCTTACTGGCAATTGCGGCATTTAAACTTTGCTGCTTATGAAATCAGAATTGCATTTTAAAACTTATGACTGGATTTCTTAAATTTTGGAATTGAAATTTATGTCTGTTTAATCCAAGATTAAACACATATTTAATTTCGTGCTCATTTTGACGTTATTCATTTAGTTAATTAGGCAATTAGAATTGCTGTGGGGTGCCAAACCGAAAGGAAAGTTTACCGAAAGGAAAGTTCGCCGAAAGGAAATTTGAGGCAGGTGTCGCTGTCTGCAGCGTCGTGTTTGCAGAACATAGACGGATTATCATCATCTTCTTCTTCTTCTTCTTCTTTCTCTTAGTATAGGCTGAGAGCCTGTTGCTAACGCACACTGGGTAAGGATCGTTTCCTTGCCCAATACGCAGGATAATTTTCGTTACTGGGCGTGTGACGTGGAAAATCGTCTAATTATGTAGAAAAGACGATGACGAAAATTATAAATGTAGATCGACAACTAAATGGTCCTAAAACGCGTCTGGAGAACTGCATACAGCGCCAGCGTCCGGAAATATTAACCACGGAAAGCCTGTCGCAATTAGAAACGAGAGGACAGTTTCGAAACAGCATAACATATATGTTTCTTTATAACCGCTTTTAAAATATTTAATAAATGATAACATACTACGCACCTGTGATCATCTAATCTTGTATTCTTGTTTTAATTCCAGATTGTAATCATTCTGTTGATAAACTTATTGCAACGTTCAACCCAGTATTATTCTGCATGTGAAGTAAGTGCTTCCAGTACTCGTCTTACATTTGATAGTGATAACAGTTTTTGAACACAGTAGTTTGAGATATGGAATTCTTTTTAGTTTTAGTCAACTATATTTTAAAATAAACAGTTTAAATTTTTGGTTTATTTACAAGCTCTCCATCGCCTCTGTTTTATGGCAATAGTTCTAATAGATCAAACAGTACAGCTAGGTACAATTCTTCTGAAAAAATCGTAGTAGCCATTTTGTGGGAATATTTTAAAACGAATAGGAGACAACAGCTTAGCAGAAAAGTATCTACATATCTAGAAATTCTATATTAAGTTACCTATCCAAATTTGCTTAAAAATAGATAAAGGACGATGTCAATTGGTAATATATAATAATATTTGTAAATAATTAATAAAATACCTCGAAGAAACCCTAGTCGAAATGGAGAAGCAAAGGCAATGGCAGATTGTCTCAATCAAAGAGTATGGAATAAATAAACATATTGATAGGGAAACTAAATCAAATACACGCTGTAGCTGTAGTGAGATCGCTGTTGACACAGATCGAAGAATCAACACCCGACACCGCCCCAGTCAAACAAATGACAGAAACTATAAACACGGATTAAGCATCAAGATAAGATTAGCATGGAAAGTCGATAATATTGACATACGGATTACTGGCAAACGAAGGGAATAAACTGACATATCGACGTATTGAACGAAAACAGAGTAATAATAAAAGCAAGTAGTACATAGTGATACACCATAAAGATATATGAACCGACCAAAGGCAAGTCGGAAAGATTTTTCTTTCCATGAACGGCAAAGATATACAGTTAGCATAAAATAAAGAAACATATACTAAAAAATAGTATTTAACGTCAGATTTATAATTGGGAATTTTAGAAATACATACATATTTATTTTTTTTTCTCTTTGTCACGAGAACCGTTTTAATATATTTAAAATTTGCCGACAGTAGGAAATCCCTTAATTTGAAATGATAAAATAAATTTTTCTTCATGATGTTTATTTCGGTATTTCTCCACACTAAACTTTTTAAAATATGAAGTATGGAGAAATAGTTTGGTTCTATTATCAACACAAAGAGTAAAATTAATAAAATAAAATTTATTATTTTTATCTATAAAGGGTGTTTCATGAACATGATGCCAAACTGAAGCAGTTTATAGGGGGCGTTGAAACATATAAATTTTGCATATAAACTTTCTCTTTTAAATCTCCCTTTGAACGGATAAGAATTTTATTACACAAAAATATGTATGCTGCAAAGCCTAAAATTTTTTAGCTCCTTCAGTCCTTTCGTAAATCTAATAGTTTTTTTACGTAAAAATAAAATACATTACGATATAAAGCATTTGATTGAATAATCGTGGCGTGTATCAAAATATACTTTTTTACACAAAATCCATTACTTTGAAACATGAAAAAAGGAGCTAAAAGGATTTTCAATAAATTATGCTTTCCGTTAAAAAGTTCCAGTATAACCATATAACGTTTCACTACCCTGCAAAATGCATTAGAAGTGTTTTAAACACATTTTTCAATTTGCACGGGGTCTATTTCCGCCATAAAAGTAATCTGGTTCACACAAGAGGTTACATGAAGCCTTGTGGTCGCAGAAAGATTTAGCTGATCGCACCAGGTGATCAACGCACGAGTTATCGAGTTCGAGTGAGATCAGAGCCCGCGTCACTGCCGCTCGAGGAACCTCTCTTGAGGAAACACGTCTAGTTGCAGGCGCATCAGACATTTTGAACTACAGAGACGTTCCATTACAGATGGCTAGGTCGAAGTTTGTTAAATTTCTTTCTAGCCGAAACTAGTTGATCCTTCTCCAATCATACGATAGTATGATACTATGTGTCTTATAATCTTTCGATAGAATATGTTTTTGCAGTTACTAAACCAGGATTTACATAAATTCTCCAAGTCGGAAAGGAAAGACTTGCTTTGGTTATTAATTTCTTCATATGGGAGTTTGATTTAAGCGATCCCATAAACGAAAATAAATTTAAACATTTATTCGTATTCTTTTTCTTTTGCTTTCTGTCTATTTCGTCGGAAAGTTCGGCGTTTTCGTCTCTCTACTGCCATTTTTCTAGCCTTCCATTCCATGTTTCTTTTGCCGTGCTTCGTTTCGAATCTCTTCTACCGCAAATTCTTGTAACATGACCAAACCAGGTAAACTGCTTTCTTTCTACTTGCTCACTAAGTATTTCAATTGTAATTTTTCTCTTAACAGTATATTTTCCCGGCTATTGCTTTCTCTTTTATTCCATATTACATAAATTAGCTGTTTAACCTATATATGAAAGTAGGCGCATAGATGGTGTATACTTTGAATTTTGTGGTGTTACTTTTTTTATTTATAATAGTGTGGCGTTAGCAGCTAAACCAATTCAGTTTAAGCACAAATAATATGCTTTCGGATCATTCCGGCCCAGATACATTTGTATTCATCGTTTGAACTTGTACATACATTGCATAAATTGATTTTAGATTAAGTCACGGCATGTAATATAAATACCAATAGATACTTTATATTCAATGTGTTCTTCGTCTATATACCTGAGCATGAATCGAAGACTGGTGCCTGAACTACCTTTAAGTCAAAATTTAAGTGAGGAAACTAATTAATCAAACATTATCCAGCCTAGAACATTCATTACTTTTTGTGTTCATTACAATGGCATTGGATTTATTGAATGTTCTACTTTCATATTTTCATGATGTTTCTCTAAACTAGTTGTAATTTCTCATCCTTATACTGTTATATTCCATCTACTTACAATTTGTTGTAATGTTTGTAGTGATACAGACAACAAGACTATATCATCTGCCCGATAGTTATCATATTCATTTGAATTTCCTTTCTGGTGTACTGCAACTATTATATATTGTTGTTCCAATTCTCTGGTATTTTTTGGCCATTCCATACAAGTTGACATACCTATTTCTTTAATCCATGCCTTTACGTCTTTCCCGTAGTACTTTACTATTTCCGGGGTAATTAATTTTCTTTAAGCTGTTTTTTCTAGTTTGATTTGCTTTATTGCTTCATCTATTTCTTCGATATCAACATATTTTTCTTTCTCTATTATATTTACTGTCTTATGCCTTATTCTCCCTGACATTCGAATATTACTATCATCTTTGAATTTTTGCTTTTTAGGTTTTTACCATGTTTTCTTTGTATGTCTTTATGGTTACATTTATGATCATCATATTCTATACTGGTTTGCCATAATGTCTTCTTAGGTTTTAACTGTTTTTCCATACTCTCCTCCGTTATCTTTATTAAACAAAAAAGTTTTTTTTACCAAAGATCTCCCAAAATTCTTGTTTGGCTCTTAGAACAATCTCCTTAGCTTGGTCTCTCTCTTGGAATTTTCACTCCAGGTTTCTACTTTGTTCTTCCGTTTCCTGTCTCATCCATCTTGCGGGCGATGACTTTATTTTAATCTCGCATGTTCTGCAAGTTCTTGTATCTTTAGTTTATTTATTTTATTTTGTTTCACATTCTCTTGGGATTCCAAGCTTTTTGCTGCAAAATCTTATGTCCGTTACTAGTAACCTATGCTCGGTGTTTAGTTCGGCCCCTCTTATTACTTTGACGTCTAACATTGGATATTTGGTGCACCTTGTGTATGTAATATAATCGTTTATACTCTTTGCTTTTCTCCCATTAGCTTCAATGCGATTTTATAGATTATCTTACGGTTGAAGAGGCTAGTTCTTACGACAGTTAGGAGGCAAATGCAGAATGTGATTTTTTCTTCTCAGTACTTCCAATTGCGCAATGTTCTGCTCCTTGTATATTCCCAGTGATTGCACTACAATCTCCATTTATTAGTGTATGTCTATTTCTTCCAACTGCTCTTGTAGTTGTTCATAGAACAATTCTTTATCTTTTGCAATAGAATCTTCTGTTGATGCACATATTTGAATAACTACTATCCCTTCCTCTAGTGATAAATTAGCCTATGTTATTCTGAAGTTAATTGGCTCCTATTGCTTCATATTTTGCATCATCTTGTGACTAAGTGCAATTCCCACTTCTTTCTTTGCTTTTTCTTTCAGACCAGACCAAGCACGGAAGTTAAAAGTCAATCGAGGCACCCTGTAGTCTTTTCGTTTAACACTATGTACTAAATAGAAACGTACCTATCCGACGATCAATCTTGGATTCAGAAAGGGGTTCAGTACAGTTGACCACTTATTAACACTTAAACTAATAATAGAAAAAGTAAACGAATACCATCTTCCCCTATACGTGGCACTAATAGACTTTGAAAAGGCTTTCGATAGTATCGAAACGTGGGCAATACAACAAAGCTTATGGAACTCCAGGATAGATCATAGATACATGACACTCATTCGAGATATATACGAAAAAACAACAATAACGATCAACCTATCAGAGGAAACCGAACCAATTCCAATCCAAAGAGGGGTTCGGCAGGGAGACCCAATATCTTCCAAATTATTTATAATGGATCTCGAGGACATTTTCAAAGGATTAAATTGGGAAGAAAAGGGTATAAACATAAATGGTAAACACTTAACTCACTTAAAGTACGCAGACGACATCATATTATTCGCCACAGATAAAGATCAATTAGAATCCATGCTGAACGAACTAACTGAAGCCTCCATGAGAGTAGGATTACGGATAAAAAAAACTAAAACCAAAATAATGACAAACATTGAAGAACACGTAGATATAGAACTAGAAAATAATACTTTAGAACAAGTAGAAGAATATGTATATCTCGGACAAAAAATCACTCTCAGAAAAGACAATCAAGAAATAGTAATTAAAAGAAGAACAAAATTGGGCTGGGCCGCCTTCGGTAGACTCAAATATATATTGAGAAATAGTAAGATACCCCAACACCTTAGATCAAAAGTATTCAATAGCTGCATACTACCCGTTTTAACTTATGGAGCACAAACCTGGACCCTCACAAGGAGAAATATAGATAAATTAATAAAGACCCAACGAGCCATGGAACGCCAAATGTTAAACATAACACTTAAAGACAAAAAACGAAAATCGTGGATATGGCAAACGACCAAACTTACAGATGTAAGAGAAATAACTGCTCGACTCAAATGGCATTTTGCAGGACACAACGCTCGTCAAACAGATGATAAATGAAACAGACGTGTCTTAGACTGGCGGCCATGATTAGGAAAGAGAACACGTGGAAGACCACAGATGCGATGGGTAGACGACCTGAAGCGACACGCCGGTTTAGCATGGAAACGAAGTGCCCAAGACAGAACAAGGTGGAGGGAACTAGGGGAAGCCTGCAACCGTAATTGGATTGAAAATGGCTAATGAATGAATGAACTATGTGCTTATCTAACTACAAACCCTGAAAGTTTGAAAAAAAATCTGTACATTAGTTATGCAAATTCCAAAACGAAAAATTGCAAAATGTCTTTATAAAACATAAACAGTGTTTGGACTAAATACATATGCGGTTTTTTCTAGGATTAGAGCAATCGCAATTAATTTCAATATACGGTAACCCCCACCCAAGAAAAGCACCCTTCGGTGCTTTCCAAGAATGCTTCGAAATTCAGCATCACTCCGTTTCGCTAGTACAATGAAATGTTATGAACCCATTATTTATAAAAAAACAAAAAAAAAATTCTTTGCTTTCGACCATACTTCAAAAGTTGATGTGCCTTCATTTTCAGAGGACCTATCGCATGAAAACGATCCAAGACTTCAGGAAGCTTCCTGGCGACCGGAATCGTGTACACATACTAACATACGTACACCGCACAGCACGGGATCTCGTGGGCTGGGGTCTTCACCAAAAGATCCGTACAGCCGAGACGGAGATTTGGTGTAGTGGGTTCATTAGTCGGTTGACACGAATTTTGGAGATATTTGGTTTTTGATAGTGTACAATTATTGATTTAGTATCTTCATGCTATTATTGTAATTATGACTGGGTATAAAAATTTCTCAATTTATGGTTTATAAAACGTTTCTCCAACACAGCAAATTCATTTACCAAATTTCTAAGCCATTTAACATCGTACGTTATCTAGGGTCTCGTGCATGCTCATATAAATCCTTGTTTCTTGGCTTTTACTCGTATAGTTTTCAGATTATTGGACCGAGCTCGCCTAGAATAATTTATAATGAGCGAGCGGGTTTCATATTACTTAGTACGAATAATACGGGTAATATATTTTCTCGTTTTTAAGATGTATTTTTACGAGCCTTACATAGCTTCAAGACAGTTTCATATTAAAACTCATACTGTTTCTTTAGAGGCATTTCATTCGTTAGTGAGGTTGTTACATATAAACAGCACGGGAATAAAGTCTAGCTTATTGATTATAATGTTTAAAGGGGAAAAAACTTCAAAGTGTGCCAAATATGTATTCTTATTATTATTATTATTTATCAAACCTCATTTTTCGACAAAAAAATATTTAAAATTTTCTAACTGGCACACGAAATTTTATCCCAACCCACTGACCTAATCGAATGAAATAACGACCTTTACTAAACGAAGAATGAAAAATCGCAAATTGTATAACAGGGCTTTGCATACATTTGACACTGATTACTGAAAAGAATATCTGTTTTTTTCACAAATGCGTTAAAGAAACTTTAGTTGCGATTATGTTTGCGTTAGTTTATAAATGACGAGATTTTTACTATCTATTTTTATGGTATAACAAACACTCACGTACGATTTCATAAAAGTTAAAAATACACAATACAATTTAAATAAGTTTTAGGCACCTTGTTGCGACCCACTCTATGCTCTTAAGGCAGTGTCTTGGCCAGTTAAAGTTTCAAATTACTGAAAGGCAGAGTTATTCAATTCTCTATATAGAAATTTCCATTAACCTTTTAGCTCTTCCGCTTTTCATTTTAGCAAAATTTTCTGAGTTTATTAATTTACATAAAGCTAAAATCCATCTAGTCTCTACTATAACTGACTGTTGGCAAATATAAAATGCAATGGTTCGAGCTATTTGATAAAATGAACTGTTTCAATAGGTACATACATTTTTATATCTAAGAAACTTCCTAAAATAATAAAATAACAACTGCCGTAAATTAGATGTTCCAAATATGGTTTTTAATTAAAAGTAAATGACAAAAGCGTAAGAATTGCTGCAACTCTAGCAAAATAAGTGTTACCTCATTATGTTAATAATTTTTATTTATCACGTTTCATTGCCAACATGTGAGGCAAGATGCAATGCTGCGCTACTCCCAAGAAGTTTCGACATTAATTTATTAAATTATAAGGAAAAAGGTCGTTCGTACTCGTTTGTTCTTTGTCTTTAAAACAGATTGCTTCACATTCACATGAAAGCCTTTGAATATATATAATTGAAAACATTAAATACTCTAGCGTAAGAATTTTAAATAAAGTTTTTTTATGTTACATGCTGCACAGATGCTCTGGTTAGATAACTGATTTATTTCTTATACATTACTCTTATTTTACACTTGACTACATTCTAAATGCAAATAATAACCGTTATTTATTTTACTACTCACGTAAGAATAGGAAAACAGTTTTAAGTTCCGTATTAAATACAGTATATGAATATTTCACTATAGTAATTCTTTCGAACTACTCTTCTTGTGTTATTAATACATTTGGTACACTACAATAATCGTGATTTCGGAGGCTTTCACGACCACTGTCGTTAAGTAACAAACGACTTCCGGGATTGGACCGAATCATCATTGAGGTCGAAGATTTCAACGTTTCGCCCACTTTCGTATGAGGCTTCATCAGGAGGAAAAGCAAAAGAGCACGGTAACTCAACGTGTAAACCACGCCAGAGGCGAAACTCAGAAGAGATAATCTTGCAAGCAATATATAGTGGCAATTGCTAATTTTATTTTATTGCTTTCTAGTTTGTGGTGTAAAATTATTAACTCTGACAACAATTTTCTCGGCAGCTTTAATAAGCAGGCAGTATAAAAGATTTTATAATTCGTTACTCCATAACTCCATAATCATGAATTTTGTTCTATTACCTACCTCTTTTGAAGCAGCCAATTTGTGCACTGAAAAATCACAAGAGTAAACACCATACTTCCGGTTATGCGATTTTCTTCAAAATTTTGCTGTCGCATTTAGATAACACGTAAAACTTATACAGGGTGATTCGGGAGGAAGTGGCAATATTTTGAGGACATGTCGAGGAAGCCAAACTAAGCAAAATAAGCTCATATGTTTAAGTCCGATTTTCATTTATTTCAGAGATACGTTGATTAATTGTAATTTAAAAACTAAAGAAAAATTCAATACAAAACTAACAAAACAAAACAAAAAAATACACAAATTGCATTAATTCACAACAAATTTTCAAAAAAAACCCGCCCACTTCGATACACTTATTTGCGCTTTTATAAATTCAACTAGTAGCGAGTTTTAGTAAACGATGATTTGCTCTAATGAACGCTGCAGCATTAGTTCAATTTATAAAGGCGTAAATAAATGTAGCGAAGTGGGAGATGATGTTTTCGAAAATTTGTTGTGAATTAATGCAATTTGTGTATTTTTTTGTTTTGTTTTGTTAGTTTTGTATTGAATTTTTCTTTAGTTTTTAAATTACAATTAATCAACGTATCTCTGAAACAAATAAAAATCGGACTTGAACATATGAGTTTATTTTGCTTATTTTGACTTCCTCGATATGTCTTCAAAATATTGCCACTTCCTCCCGAATCACCATGTATATGAAGTTTCAACGCCATACCTCTTTTCGTTTTTGAGATATTCTGTTCCCAGACAGACAGACACACAGACACACAAGCATACAAACCAATGAGCAAAAACATGTTTTTTGGGTTCAGGGGACTCTAGAATGTGAAGATCTGTTGAAAACTCAATTTCGAATGTTTGGGGTAAATCCAATACTTCCTTTATCGTAAAAGGAAGTAAAGCCCGTCTACAAAACTTAACAGTGTATTATTTACTGGATGGTTAGTTGTACATAAAAAACCTGTATAATCTTTTTTGTGGAGAATTTCCTAGCCTTCATTTCTTGTAATAACTAAAAAAGTCATACGACCCATAGAAAGAGAGATATTTGCGAAAAGTTATTTCTGTCACCTTTGACCTTGAATAACTCAAGACGCAAGCACGATATCGATGGGGACTTTTGAGACATTATTTGTAATGTCAAAATGAAGGTGTATGCAAAATTTCAGCTCACTTGGATTTTTTTGGCAGATGCTGCGTTTTTCAGTCTAATGTAACTGGCCGGGCTACTAGCTCACATCAATACACATTAAAAGTGTAATAAAAATGTGAAGTTTTAAAAAAATCGTTAGAGCCGTTTTTGAAAAAATCGAAAAAAACTGAAAAATTACAAGAGTAAACACCTACTTCTGGTAATGCGATTTTCTTCAAAAGCTTCCTGTTGCATATACATAGTACACAAAACTTATATGTGAAGTTTCAACGCCATACCTCTTTTCGTTTTTGAGATTTTCTGTTCACAGGCAGACACACAGACAGACACACAGACAGACCAATGAAAAAAATATGTTTTTTGGGTTCAGGGGATTCTAAAACGTGAAGATCTGTTGAAAACTCAATTTCGAATTTTTGGGGTGAGTCCAATACTTCCTTTATTGTAAAAGGAAGTAATAAAAATGAAACTAACGTGAAGATTTTTTTGGAATTAAGATTATCAAAACCATTTATAACCCAGACAAATTGTTTATCTAGCTGTTTTAACATTTCTGCCCTTTGATACAAATAAATTTAATTTAACTGCTACTGGTTATCGTGTAATTGCGCATTATAATCAGTGAAGTTTTTCACTTACATAATCTTAAAAATGTCGCCTATAATTATGGATCTTATTTTGTATTACCTACATCAATTTTATTAATGTAACATTTCTTATCATTACAACGCAACGTAATATGAAGAATCAGCATAAGCTTTGTTTCAATTTCGAGAAAATGCATTGCCTGTGCTTGCAATGTTGCAATAAAATTATTGTTTTGCTGAATATCATAATTTTAATGTGTCTATATTGACGCTGATTTCCCAATTTCTACCTTGGGTGTTAATTCTATTTAAAAGATGTTGTAGGTGTTCTTCGCTTTCTGAAACTATGGCTGTGTCTGCAGCATATCGAATATTATTGATTGTCATCCCCTTATTTTTGACGCCCTAATTGCATGTTCTAGTTAATTTTGAAAGATATTTTTAAAATATTCGTTAAAAATCAGAGATGATTGAATGCACTGCTGTCCGACTCTTTATTGGGTGTTAACTTGTTTGCTTAAATTTTCTCTATTCAGCCTCTCTACCGTGTTTTTATAGACATACATTTTGCACCCTAACATCCGAGCGTTATTTCTCCCACCTAATATCACCTTATTGCTGCCACTCATGGATCTTAAGAACAGTAAGAAATGTATTACAGCAAGGAACACTGCAAAACGAACTGCTCAGAAAGTCATTGGAAAATCCCGAAAAATCTTTATAATCTTAGATGATATTAAGACCATACCAAATGTTTAAGGTTTCTACGTTGAAATGAGCTCAGAAAAATGATGTCCACCATTACTAGATGATTTTGAAGACTTCGTAAACTTTATACCTGAAGTGACTCTAGGCAGATACAGCTAGAAAAGGAACTGCAAGATATAGTTAAACGTATGAAGTCAGCTTCTCAGCAACGAAGATCTTCTGACGTTTGAAGGACATCGACAAGAAGATGTCTGAAAAAATATTGTTACGGGCAAAAAGCATTATACATTATGCCCTTTGATTACCTCGTTTGATTTTATGCATTTTGGCTACCCCTGTTCGAACGCTCGGCGTTTCACAATTATCGGGGTCACCGAACTCGTTTCGAACGGCCTTGAGTCGCGCAAGATGGATTATCGATCAGTTGTCAGGCGTAACTAGTAGCCAAGTAGCGTTCTATTGTCTCCGCGCACCTGTAACGATGTTTTTTGTCCTTCGTTCTCGTTTGACAGTATCTTTTGAGCCGACCGCATGCGTACTATCGTGGTGCGACCCTAGCTCGAGTTTGAGGCTTTATGACTTTATGAGTTGTATTCATCAAATATTTTTAGATTTTAATTATCCATCGCATTTGATTGCGGATTTTCTGGCGTAGCAATTTAAATCTTGGAGATGTAAGCTGAAGGTATGTGTGCGCTTTCTCTTTGTCGTTTCCTATTTTAATTAGACATTTTTATTTCGTGGATTTCAGAGCTAACTTGGAGCCGTTAAAGTATGAGCAGCTAGGTTGTGCTACTAATTTCATAGCTAAATTTGCAATCATTACTGAATTTTCCGTTAATTGTTGGGCCCTTGTTGTGATCCCCGCTTTGTTTCTTCGGTTAACAATTGTTGCTGAGAGTTTTTGTTATGCATCTACTTCCATATATAGCTAATTATGCTGTTTGTTTTGTCAATGTCGCCTCGCATTGCTGAGAGTATCAAAAATCATGATTTTGTGTTGTGAAAATAAAAACGAATCTGTACATTAAGAGCACCGAACGATTTGAATTACCGGCTAATGCTGCATTTCCTCCGAGTTTGTGAGTAATTACTGGGGCATTTATGGAATATTCTAAATTTCTACATACGTGGTGGTATACTATTATTGTCGTCCTCCTGCTATGTTCGACCTGCGGCATCATCGTAAATTTTTAATTGTCCACTAATTGTATTTGCTCATAGACCTGTTACTTTTTTAAACAGTGAATATTGTTATATGCGAGTTAAACTCTATAATTAGTGGCAGCAGCCGAGTTAGCTGTATTTGTGGCTTTCGCCTGTAGCGTTGATCGCGTTGTGATTTATACAAGTGCTGAAATTTACTGGTATAATATTTTGTATCATATTTATTGTCATTAATTAATATAAATCCGTTCAGGTTTACTATGAATTTGTGTATGGCTAATGCAAATATTAAGGTATCGAACCTTTTTTAAGTCTTTTTCAGGTACTTTAGTAAGTTTAAGAGTTCTCGCAGGCTAATGAACGTAAAAGGCTTATCGGCGCTCTCTTGTAATTTGAACAGTGCTAATTATTAAAAAAACCGCACACCGTCTTTACTGTAGCAGGTCGGTCCTCCGATATTTCCAAGTAGCCTAAACGTTTCTTCGGTACGATTTAAAGCTGGTTAAAATCATTGAGAATTGTTGGTTTGGGGCGTAAGTCTAAATTTGATTGCAGTTCGTAGTAAAATAATAATATACCCCGAAGTTTGTGGCAGTATCAATCGTTGAGTATAAAGGCTTAGCTTGGAAGATTATGTTCAAACCTTTTCGTTATATCGAATCTGGCTTGGCTTTTTTGGAAAAACACGACCAGAATATGAACGAAGTTCGAATTCCAATACCGACCGCGAGATTTTTACAGAATTTGTGACATCCTGATCTGTAAACAACACATTCATACATAGTTGACGTCCACCGTAACTACTATTTTACGCACAACGGTGCGGTAAAATTAGTAGAAAATGTTTAGCTCTCAGAGACCCTTAAAACAGAAGTTGCTTTATAGTAATAACAGGTATTTTCAGAAACGTTCCAGTTACGTAATTCATCGTTAAAAAATAACACTTTATAGATGTTTACTACTTTGACTTTTGACGTTCCAAAGCGTTTTGATGCAGGGCTAGCTACAAAATTTTCTGAATGCAGCTTGCTTGATGGCAACGGTGATTTTGATATTCGGAAACAAAATCTCGAATTTATAGAAAATGTTAAACATATAGGTATCGGCCAAAAGGTGTAATGCAACACTCGTGCGTTAACCACTCCGATTCGCATCGTGCTTCAAAAATTTAAAATGCAACTAATGTTTGCTGCGCATAAACCAAAAGCCCTGCTTCTATTGCTGTTTTCAAATTTCCAGCAAATGAGTATGCTTAACCTATTTTTTGAAAATATATCCTACAATATTTCATTTAGTTATTATTATGAATGTCAGTTATATAAAACTGCCATACCGTAACTAAGGACTGGTAGGTAAACAAAATAGTAAATAGTTGGGTTTCGTTCATCAGGACAACAATTCTAAAGAAAACTCTTTATTATTATTAGTAGTAGTAGTATTATTATTACTAGAAAAATTTACAGGGCATCAATTACTGTGGCTATTAGCCTCAGGATCTATTTTTACAATATATTTGTTCAACTACTAATAAAAAAAATGCATTAATTTTACTATGCTATTTCTATCATTGCTTAGCATTTTCTTTAAAGTTTTTCCTGAGATATCAGCCGTTCTTTTTTCCTCCTCGATTTTTTCACAGTCTGTAATCAAAGGATTTACTGTTATTACATTTTTATCCAAACCAACATTTCGGAAAGCTTTACTGCTTTCCCAAGGCAAGCTACAATAAAATATACAGTTGTAGAGAATATTATAGCAAAATAATGTGCTTTACTTGCGAAAGTGAGGTTAGTACTTCATAATTGGCAACAAAAGACATAAACAGGCATATCTTGTTTGGTACATACGATTAAAGGTTAAAAACAATACCTGAAGTAATGCGATTATCAGAGTTAATTGATTCATCAATTACAAACATATTAAAAATGTAAATTTTTATGACTAATTTTTAGATGGCAACTAAACAGTTCAAAAACCGACAGCGACAAGCGGAAATTTTGAATGGTCAGAATACAGGAGAACTTCAAAGAACAGTCATACAACAAGTAATGTAATACACAAAGAAAAGGGGTGTTTAAATTGTAATGTTAGTATTATCATTATGAATAATTCTAAGTTTACAATTAATAACAATAATACAAGTACTAACCTCACTTTCGTAACTAAAGCAGATTGTTTTGCTATAATTCTCTACAGATGTAAATTTTATTGTAGTAGTCCTTGAGAAAGGAATAAAGGTTTTCGAAATATTGGCTTGGATAAACGGCTTCCGGGATTGGATCGTGACATCATTGAGGTCGAAGAACTCAACGTTTCGCCCACTTTCGTAAGGGGTTTCATCAGCAGGCAATGCAAAAGAGCACGGTAACTTAACGTGTTACCCACGCTTTTTCTTCTTCTTCTTATTCTCCATCTTAGGTCCAGGACCTGTTTGTTCCAATAATTTTGCCGTAATATTTGGGATCTGGAGGTCCAGCTATCCCTCTATCTTTTCGGCGGTCTTCCAGGTGGTCTTGAAGTTCCTGTTCTGTTGTCTCTAGCTATTTTAGGTAATCCGTTGTATTCTAGTTACGTGATCATTCCACTCCCTGCGTCGTTTTCTGATCCATCTAACAACATCTTGTATGTTTAATTTAGATTAAACAGATGTAAATTTCCAGTCAAAATTAACGAAATATCGTTCACAATTTAAAAGCCAGTTTTGCTTCATAATCAGTGGTTTAAAGACCGCTATCACAACAATAAGCATATTATGTTACGACATGACCTAGAACTTCAAGTTCATCGCACGAACTCGCAGACAACGCGGAACTATAATTGCTTATTACTTATTTTGCAATTTTAGAATCGTTCTAGTGAACTATACCTTTGCACTTTGAAATGTTTTTATTTAGTATCTAAGCAGTTATATTGTATAAAAGCCCACTTATTTTTGTAATAAAATCAATCGACATTGACTGTTTGATTCAATTACATCGATACTACCTTTCCAAGCCTAAATATTGAAGTGTGAGGCTGCACTTCGGGTAGTTATCTAATTATCGTCTCTTTAAGTGACATTGACTTAAGTTGTCTTAAAACAGGAATGCAGTCTCATTCCTGTGCTTAAATATTAGGGACAAAGAACCAGTGCAAGTAACAGAAATCTGATCCAGCCTCCAGGCAATTCTGTTCATGTACGTTGCACGTCTGTCTGATATTGTCGGTTCTTATTCTGTCTCTAAGGGTGTGGCCCTTTATGTTCCTTAATATTTTCACATCTGTTGTCTTAACATATCTCTTTGTTACAGAATTGTCTGCTCTCATATCTGCTGCATACGTCATAACGCGTTGGACGTATGTTTTATATATTTTCACTTTAGCTTCTATGGACATTGCTTTGTTTTGCCATACTAGTTCCCGGAGGCAACCTGATATCCGTGCAACTTTATTGGATTACAATTTGACTTCTGCTTTTATATTTCTATTACTTGATATTTCGATGTCTAGATATTTAAAACTCATCACTTGCGCGATCGTTTGCCCCTCGATTGATAATTTACAGCATCTGGGTTCTTTTAATATGAACACAAATTTTGTTTTCTCGATCGATATCTCCATGTTATACTTTTTGGCGGTAGTGTAAAAAGCATACAGTATTCTTTGCAGGTTGTCCTCTTTTTCGGCTACAATGATGGCGTCGTTGGCGTAGCATACTATTTTAATTTCTTGGTTTCCCAGTCTGTAACCGGAGCTCGTGTTTTTGACGTTCCGTATGATTTTATCCATGACTAAATTAAAGAGCAATGGACTCGAGGAGTCTCCTTGTGTGTCCACGTCTATTTCTTTGGTTAACTGGTTGTTTATCCGTATTCTTGTTTTAGTCTGAGTGTTTAATTCATTAATAATTCGTATTATATCTATCGGTACATGTTTTCTCTTAGGATTGATAGCACATCATTTAATTTGATTCGATCAAAAGCTTTAGTGAGATCGATGAACCACATATGTGCAGGTTTGTCGTATTCAATGGATTTCTCCACTATTTGGCGTACGATGAAGATTGCACACGTGGTGGATATGTTGTTTCTGAACCTCTGTTGTTCTTCACTTATCTGTATGTTGTTGGAAATAATAGATTTAAGTATATCAGTAAATAACTTCATACTGGTGTTGAGCAGTGATTCCTCTGTAGTTTCCTGGGTTCTTTTTATCACCTCTCTTAAAAATTGGTACAGTGATGCTGGGTTTCCACTCTTTCGGTTTTGAAACTTTGGCTAGTATCATTTGGAAAAGATTTCTAAAATCCCTACTTAGATCTGTTCCGCCATACTTAAGAAGCTCGTTCGGGATTTTGTCATGTCTGGCAGCCTTCCGGTTCTTTAAATTTCTTAATGCTTCGTTATCATCTCTGTTGTTATTGTTGTATTATGTGTTACGGTCTCGAATAGTCGGTCTTCATATATTTGATTGTCTTGTAAATACAATGTCTTAAAGTATCTTGACCATGTGTTCTCGTCTATTGCATTGGTTTGTGTGTATTCGTTTACATTTTGTCTTGCTCGTTTCAGCATGCCCGAAACTTTTCTTTGTGCCCCGTACAGATCACTTTCCATTTCGTGTGTGAAGTTCGTCCAGTAATCTTTCTTAATCTGTCCGATTTTAGCGTTAACTCTGTTTCGGACTGTAATGTATTTAGCATATTCGTCCATCCCTCTGTTGCCCATGTACCTTATATATGCCTTTCTTTTTTCTTTAGCTAGTTCTTTAACTTCTTTGGTGAACCATGATTTACTGCTGGGGTTTGCGTGTATATTAACTTTTCTTGTACCTATGGCTTTATTTGCTGCATTTTGTTCCATCAATCCTCTACTTGATCTTCCAGCCGGATACATTCGCTTTTGATCTTTTGAGATAATCTGCGTGAATATGTCCCTAGTGCTATCGCTCTCCATAGATTCAATATTGAATTTGTCGACGTATTCTGGTTTAGGCTTCTTTTTAAGTTGTATGGTTAACCTAATTTCCCGAGCACTAAGTTATGGTCAGTTCCTATATTTGCTGAGGTTAATGTTCTCACGTCGAGTATCTACGACGGGTGTATTGATCTGTTTGATATAATATAATCTATGGTGGAAGTGTGGCCTCTTGTATTAGACCACTTGATTTTATGCTGAAGTTTATGATTAAAGCAAGTGTTGTTGATTCTAAGCTCGTTGTGGGCACAGAATTCGATCAGAGTTTCTTCACCATCGTTGATTTGATTTCCATTAAATCTTTGCATTATTCCTGCCATAGGTATATCTCCTATGCAGGCATTCATGTCTCCCATAATTAAGACCTTCTTTGCTCTCGGTGTTTTGTTGAGTTCTGACTGTAATGTTTCAAAGAACGCTTCCACTTCGTCTTTCGGTTTATTTATACCGGGTGCATACACACTGATTAGGTGGAGTCTTTCTTTATCGAAATGTATAGTTACTTTTAGAATTCTCTCATTTACGTACCGTATTTCGTCGATGTTTTGCTCGTATATGTTTTTAATTAGCATACCAACTCACATGCTCGTTCATGTTTCTCTCAACCGCTATATATCAGCATGTAGTCCTGGTACTTGACGGTTCCCTTTCCTTTCTTCTTTGTTTCCGCCAGTGCACAAAAGTCTACTTTATGTTATTTTAATTCTAGTATTATTTTGTGTTCTTTTCCGTTCCACATGATATTCCAGCAGGTGCATCTAATTATGTTGGTTCTCCATTTTTGTTTCTTTTGTTTTTGTGTAGATAATACCCACGCCAGAAGTGAAACTCTTTGCAAGGAAAGGATAGAAGAGCAGGGTAACTCAACGTGTAAACCACGCCAGAGGCGAAACTCAGCTGAGTTGAAAGTGATGTAATCTATATACAGATTGCGGCAGGCATCTAGGACCATAGCAAAAGCAAGGGGACCTTACATGTAGCCGTAATTGTATTTTCTTCTTCACTCTTATCCTTATGCCTTCCAGCGTCGGATTTATACGTCTCAGTCCTTCTTAACCCAATTCTTCCATTCTTTCCCGTCTCTTGTTAATTTTTTCATTTCATTTACTCTCTTTCCTCTTGCCTTTCCCACATCAATGATTTGACTTATCCACTTCTTCCTGGGTCTTTCCTTTCTTCTTTTCTTCACACCTTGCTTCGCACACTTTTCTGCATATTCTCTCTGGTTTCATTCGTTGTATATGACCGTACCATGTTAACTGTCCCTTTTTAATTTTCTTCACTATTGGTTCCTGTTGTAATGTTTCTCTTATTTCTTCATTCTGTACTCTATCAAACTTTGTCTTATCCGCTTTCCTTCTCAAATGTTTCATTTCTATGGCCGTTATTATACTCTCATGTTTAGTTTGTATCGTCCAATTTTCACTAGCGTACAATACTGTACTGGTATTGTTATCGCGTTATGTAGCACCATAAATTTCACCTTTTGGTCTATCTCTTTTTTTCCCAATATCGTACTATGTAGTGCATAGTATATCCTATTCTCTCTCCTCATTCTGTTCCGCAGTTCTGCTTCTATTCGGCCATTCTCTGTAATTATTGTTCCCAAATACTCAAATGTTGAGACTTTTTCCATATTACTCCCTTTGCACTTTACTTCTCTATTTTGTCCCCTCTCCTGGTTTTGATTCACTATCATTGTTTTACTTTTCTTAATGTTGACCTCCATTTTCATTTTCTCTATTTCCTTCACTCATATGTTGACTAGCTTTTGTAATTTTTATTATCCGTATCTGCCATTATGACTATGTCATCTGCATACATTAAACTTTTCACCTTAACTGGTTCCAGATTTCTATTCCTATTATTCTGCCCAATCCTCTGGTTTTTTATTTTAGATTTGTTACTATTTCATCCATTATTATTATAAACAGCAATGGGCTTAGGCTATCGCCCTGTTTTATGCAGTTCTCCATTTTGGATACCCCTGATGTCAGTCCAGCTATTTGAATTTTTCCTCTAACTACTTTGTATATACTTCTGATGGCCTCTATCAGTTCCGTTGTCACATCCAGTTCCTCTAAGCATTTCCATATTTTTCCTCTCTCAACTGTATCAAAAGCTGCTCTTATATCTAAAAAGGTTAGCAGTAGCTCATCTCCTTCCTCTATTTTTCTTTCTATAATATTTCTCAATATGCATATGTTGACATTAACTTGCCTATTTGCCCTAAAAGCCCCATATTCCTCCTTTAGTTTATTTTCTATCACTTTTCTAAGTTTTCCCTCCAGAATTCTGGTATATACTTTAAAGCACACCGAGGAGAGACAAATAGCTCTATAATTATCGCATTCCGTCTGATCCCCTTTCTTATATATTGCACTAGCAAGATGCCCGTTCTTCGTACGGACTACAAATGTTTGTTTTTTCTTCTAAATCTCAAATGCATTCTAGAGTGTCCCCCTCCTCCATCACTCAATACGCTAAACAGTTTACCACTTTTCGCCTCTTAGAGGTGCAATTTCTAAAAAAATCAGCCCGTTTTATACTGAAATAAACCCACAGCGAAAATTTTCAAAGTCCCTTACGCCCCTTTCTAAATATTTTAAAAATCCATCTGTATGCCAAAAAAGAATGTTCTAACTCAATAAACATAGGAAATACTTACGGTTCTTTAATTCACCCCCAAACCAGATTTGCACCTTTAGGGGTTGATTAGGGCAAAATACTAAAATAAGTGTCTAGGTATTTGCATTGATAATATTTGCAAGTAAACACCAAATCGCTATCTCATCGGGTGTAAGAGAAATTGAAGAACTCATGAAAACACATTTTACCCCTTTCACCCCCGTAGGAGAGGAATTTCAAAATATCCCTTTTAACCCATTTTATTGTGAAATGGAACTCACGGCGAAAAAAATTAATAAATTTAACCCCCCCACACCTTTTCAGTTTTTCCTCCTTTTACCGCTTTAGGGTTAACATTTTCAAATTCCCTTATACCCCTTTCTAAATATTTTAAAAATCAATCTATGTGCCAAAAAAGAATGTTCTAACTCAATAAACATAGGAAATACTTAGGGTTCTTTATTCACCCCCAATCCACATTTGCACCTTTAGGGGTTGATTAGGGCAAAATCCTAAAATACGTTTCTAGGTATTTACATTGATACTCTTTGCAAGTAAACACCAAGTCGATATCTTATCGGGTGTAAAAAATATTGAGGTATTCGTGAAAACACATTTTACCCTTTTTCTCCCCCTTAGAGGTCGAATTTCAAAAAATCCCTTCTTAGCACTACCTTACGTAACAAACCGAACCTTCCACCCAAATTTCAAGTTTTTAGTGCCAGTGGTTTCGGCTCTGCGTTGATTAGTCAGGGTTGTGACTTTCCTTTATATATGTATATAGATTAGAACTATCAATTTCTTTTCCCTCCTCTGGAATTTTCTTAGTTCTCCGTGCCTCCTCACATATTTTCCAGAGCCATTCTTTACCCTGTTCTCCCATCCATTTTATCATTTCTGGGTCTATTTTGTCCTCGCCTCCTGCTTTCCCAATCTTTATCTTTTTCAGAATATAAATTGTATTTAAAAATTAAAAAATCGAATATATACCTTGTATTTATAATGATCCTAACGACCTACCGCTATCGTACATTGATTGTTTGTTTGTTAAACACAATTACGGCCATATGTAAGGTCCCCTTTTTGTGCTATGGTGCTAATTGCCTGCCGCAATCTGTATATAAAAATGAATGTTGATTTTGTTTGTCCCGTATGTAGGTATGCGTTCCTATACCATTCATCCGATTGCGATGAAACTTTGGTGAGTTGTTGCGTCCATAATTATTAGTAAGATCTTTTAAATTATATAAGGGAAAAACTTTATTCATTATAATGCGTAATTACACGGTAAGCAGTAGCAGTTAAATTAAATTTATTTGTATCAAAGGACAGAAATGTTAAAACCGCTAGATAAACAAATTGTCTGGGTTATAAATGGTTTTGATAATCTTAAGTCTAAGGAAATGTTCTTGTTATTACGGGCATTGGAAGAGCGTTATGTAAATTTGTTGGCAACTTGTCATACGAGTACCAGTATGAAAAGTTGCATAAAATTTCACCAAACAATGCATTACATTTATTAATTAATTAATGTTATGTATTTAGTTGTGACAGCTAACAGTTTTCAGTGTTATTAATTACTGATATATATATAAAAATGCATTCAAACACATGTGATTAAAGCCTTCATTTGGGAGCAATACTCAAATAACAGCAAGCTCATACTCATACTCCCTGACTGCTCTTTCTGTGTATGGCTTCAGTTTAATTCTTATACAGTGTGTTAAGATTTTATACGCGGTATCCAACAAGGCAATTCATCTGTAATCACAAACCATTCTGTCTCCCTCTTTGTGTAGGGGAATTATCACAGTCTTTGTCCACTCTCAGGCATTTTCTCACTGTTCCATATCTTCAGTACTATTAGTTTATATTGTACCCTTTTTTATAATTTGTTTCCTCCGTATTTGATTAACTCTGTTATTAACTTATACTGTTTTCTCTCGGATTTCTTCCTCGTTTCTTGGTTCTTTTCATTAGTTTCCATTACTTTGTAGTTTTTTAAAGTAAATCTTCAAAAATATCTCTCCATCTATCACTTATTTTTTCTTCCTCTCCTATTAGTATGTTCTTTATCTTTGTAATAAGTTTGTTTACACTGGAAGCCTCATTGTTCTTTTAAAATTTCCTACCAGACATTTCTTATCTCTTTGTTTTAAACTCTTTCCCCTATATCCTGTATTTTATCTTGGTAGTAAGTCCTATATTTCCTTCTGCAAATATATTTGCTTCTCTTCTCTGAAGCTTATAGTTTTCTCTGTTTGCTTCTGTATTATTTCTTAGCATTTCTTCCCTTTCTTTTCTTCTTTCCTCTATTAACCTGCTGCATTCCCAATCCTACCATTTCTTGCTTTTAGTTGTTTACTTTCTTGAATTGCTTCTGCCCTTGCATTTTTGAGTGACAGTATTTTTTCCTGTGTACTGTTTCTTCTTGGTTTTTCATCATCAATTCTCTTTTTCCTATTTCCATATACTTTCCCTTTTCATATTCATATCTTTTCGCCCTTGGTTTTGAACTTTGCTTTTTATGTGATATATTTATACC
Source organism: Agriotes lineatus (assembly GCA_940337035.1). NCBI lineage: Eukaryota > Metazoa > Arthropoda > Insecta > Coleoptera > Elateridae > Agriotes > Agriotes lineatus. Next base: position 16,693,872 of record OW679194.1, on the reverse strand, counting down.
AAATGTTTGTATTATTTTTTCTATTGGTAAATAACAATGAAAACCCACAGCTCGATAAATTGTATAATATTTCAAATAGATCATGGATTAATAACAAGGGGAATAAATGGATTTGTAATTACTGGAATTAACGGTCAATAACAATATTATCACAAAAATAAATATATCACATATGTAAATATCACAATCTTAATCAATCAAAAACTGAACAGGGTGCATCCGAAAACGCAGCCTTTGCTCAGGGCGTGTAAAGCTAATTTCCAAAATTATTTACTTTAAACTGTAAGTTGGCCAAAACATGTAATTTAGTAACATTCCGAATACTGAGTGAACGACACAGCGGTACTGCGTTCCACCTTTAAAGTGTTAAATTAGCACCTCGCGTCTACTCACACATTCAGATATCTGTATGTCGCAGTAGTATCCGACATAATAATTTTCATTGCTTGCTTGCTTGCTTGACGCCACTTTGAGAGCGAACCCGTGGGCCGAATTGGCTGATTTTGGTGTCAATCGACTCAGGGCGACGCAAGTAAGGGTTTTCAAATTTTTATAAGTGACTTTTTTATGTGGATTTTCTAACCTCAAAATTAACTCGACACACAAAATGGATCACTCTTGCACAAATTGCATTAAATGAATTATTTCGCGCCCAATTTGGGTGCAGAACGCTAGTACCAAATAATCTGCTGGGGTAGCTTTCTCTCCAGCGAACTTAATTTCTAAGGCGATAGTTATGGAACAAACGTACGTGAATTCACCCTTCATTCAGCTAATTTATTAGCCTGCAGAGCTGCGTTAATTATAACTGACCTAACTCAGCTTGAAACTGACTTTCATTTAACACACCTGAATTACAGTCCACTACAACAGCGGTGAAGCCGCTAACTTTAAAGTTTAAGATATATATGAATTACTAAATTAAGTTAACAAACGGCAAGACCATTAGGAATTCAATAGCATGTCAATTATTAGATCACAAAACAAAATAGCAGGTAAGTTCAAACCCCATTCAGCACAAGGTGAAAGTGGTGTTAGTTCCCGGCAGCTACTGCCAGACACAGGAAGCTTCCTAGGGTCGGTTTGAAAGTTGCAGGGCCCAGCGGGAACAAACGGAGACTAAGCTGCATATCACTCGGCACTGCTGTAGGCCTCTGCCTTAATTGGGCACCCTTTAGCCCGTAGCTTGAAGGCAGAAAATCCTGCCTAAACTCACACCAAAAATGTGCTCGACCAACAATTTTAGATTTCCATGGCTTAGGGCCGATAATTTGGCCAAATCGCTTATGCTACATACGCATGATCCAGCGATTAATTTCTACAATGCCCTAATCCAATTCTGCCATATTCACAGAGCTGGATGAACGAAGACTTTTGTACCGGCAAATTGAACAATGTTTCACCACAGTCTATAAACAAAACAGTCAGGTCACTCCTTTGTCGGCACTTTGATGTTGGTGTCCCCGAAAAATTACTGGGCATATGCCAGGAGTCGCTCACGGAGGCAGGAGTTACCAATTTAATAAAGCGCGCGCAAGTTGTGCCGGTGGCGCGAGGTACGAATTCGAAAGGTTTACGGTTGTTGGGACGTAACCGTCAACCGCCAATATCAAGAACACGCCTACTGTAGCTACTGCTGGGAGTCGAAATGTTGGAACATGCGTCCTGGAATTCGGGGACATAATTTTGGCCGAGTGAAACGACTGTTTGGTATATAGACTGTGGTTTCACCTTCGTGACATATTTTTGAAAGTCGAAGTGACGCCAAACTGTATCGCCATCTAGCGACAATTAATGCCCTCGGCGGAAAGAATTGCAGATTACATAGGAAACTGTATTTAAGCAGAACACTGCAGGTCGCCGGGATCTTACCTTCGACATGCCAGTAGAAACAGTTGCCTAACCGCTGGGCGTTTTCGGCCCGTGAAACTTGTCAAATTACGACATGACAATGAATTCGTCTCAACTGATTAAAAAAACTGTACGATGCAGAATTACCCTTTACTGGTTAATAATGAGTTTATTACACTTACTCAGAGCTGTTCCGAGTACAGACAAAAAGTACTCGAGTACCGAGTACAAATACTTTACTTAAAATGTAATCGAGTACCGAGTACAAGTACACATTGAAAGTATTCGAATACCTATACAAGTACAGAGTACCGAGTACAGAAGAATGCAATAGCGGAACAATGGTAATAACAAAACACAACATTTTTTAAAGTCCCATTTGATTGGCTTTCAAAATAACAAGTTTTTCAAAATTGTCATCTGTCGGGACATTGCGACGTGGTCTGTTTACCAGTGTCGCTAATGAAAATAATCTTTCTACTGCGGTCGATGCATGTATTATAGCGCATAAAAAGTTTTTTCATATTCGAGTAATCATCCAGCATTGACAGATTGGTCCATTTATCTTCAAGATAATTTAGAATTTCAAGTTGAATTTTGGACTTCTTTTTATCTAGAATATGTGATTCTTTCGTTTTTTGGGTTTGGATAATATGAAGAGATGAAGATCCGGGTACATCACGATTATATTCATCAAAATCAAAATATTCATCATATTCTAGAGCCTGATGTTTGGCATCGCTGTCACATTCATCGGAATTTTCAGAATATATTTCCAGCAGCAGTTTAGCTGATAAAATAATCAAATCGTTAATATCTCCAAAATAGTTAACTTTGACACACAATTTTATATTAAAAATATTAGCCTCTTGACTTAATACTTTTATATATATAATTTAGCGCAACAGGCCTTAAAGGCCTAGGGCTTGTTTTATTGTCTTTCTCCACTCCGATCTGTCTTTGGCAGTTGTCCTCCAGTTTCTTACACCTAATTTTCTCATGTCTTCTTCCAGTGATTCTCACCATCTCTTCCTCGGTCTACCTCTTCGTTTAACTCCTATCAGTCCTCCCCTTAACATCACTTTAGACACCCTCTCCCTTGGTAGCCTCTCCACGTGCCCCAGCCAGCGTAACTGTTGTTGTTTCACTATTTTCAGTATACTGGCTTCCCCATACAAGTTATATACCTCTTCATTTGGCCTTCTAAACCACACCTCCCCAACTTTCTTACCCCCGTAAATCTTTCTCAAAACTTTTCTCTCCCATCGTTCAAGTTGTTGTTGCTCACTTTTGTTCAAAGTCCACGTTTCACAGGCGTATGTCACCGTCGGTCTTATGACTGTTTTATACACTCGCGTTTTCGCTTGGCACGTTACACATTTGGAATTTAAAACCTCACTTATTGATCCGATTGCTTTATTCCCTTTTGCTATTCTTGCGTGTATCTCTTTTTCATTTTTGTTGTCGTTTGTTATAAGCACCCCCAGATACGTGAATTCTTTAACTTGTTCAAACTGCATTTCCTTTCCGCTCTCCGTTTTTATTTTAAGTAGTTCCTGTTCTTCTTCTTTGTTGCCTATTCCTCCCATAATCATGTACTTCGATTTTTGTTCGTTTATTTGTAATCCCAATGTGCCTGCTGCTTTCTCTATTTTCGTTACTATCTTCCTCAGACATTTCCTGGTTTTGGCTACCACCGCTACATCGTCTGCATATGCTAACACTTGGTATTCGTTGCTATATATTGTCCCTTGCCTGTTCACTCCACTCATTCTTACAGCTTTTTCTAAGGCTACGTTGAACAAAACTGTCGAGAGTGGGTCTCCTTGTCTCAATCCATTTTCTATCTTGAACTCTTGTGACATGTTCCCATTAATTCTCACCTTACACTGCGTCTGAGCCATTGTCATGTTTACCAGTTTTATTAGTTTATTCGGTATTTCCAATTCCTTCATAGCTTTAAATAGTTCTTTTCTTACAATGGAATCGTAAGCCTGCTTAAAATCTATGAAAACAGCATAGAGTACCACCTTATGTTCATAACAGTTGTTTTGTATTTGCCTTAGGGAAAATATCTGGTCATTCACCGATCTACCGCTTCGAAAGCCGCATTGATACTCGCCCATTGCCCTTTCCGCATATGGTTGTAGCTTGTTTTTAATACATTGAGCTAGTAATTTGTAAACTGCGTCCAGTAATGTTATCCCTCTATAGTTTTCGCATTCGGATTTGTCGCCTTTTTTATGTAGGGGTATAATAATTCCCTTTGCCCATTCTTCTGGCATTTCTTCCCTTCTCCAGACCTCCACCACCAATTCGAATAACCTCTTTTGCAACTCATCACCTCCATATTTGACTAATTCTGCAGCTAAACTATTCTCTCCTGGGCTTCTGTTGTTTTTTTGTCTTTTGACCAGCTTGTTAAATTCATCTTCTGTTGGGGGAGGGACCTCTACTTCCTGTTCTTCTGATTCCATCTCAGTTATTTGCTCTGTCTCCTCCCTCGTCTTGTTCAGTAGCTCATTGAAATATCCCTTCCATATTTCAGTAATCTTTCCCTCCTCTCCTACTAAATTCCCGTCTTTATCTTTATAATACTTCTGCCTGGACTGTACACTACTTCTTGCCTTTCTTATTTCTTGGTAGAAACTTCTTATCTCTTTATTTTTATACCTTTCCTCTATTAGTCTTATTTTATCTTCGTAGTGCTCTTTCTTTTTCTTTCTGCATGTTGCCTTTACTTCATTCCTTTGCCGTTTATATTCTTCCCTATTCGGTGCTGTATTGTTTTTTATCATTTCTTCTCTTGCCTTCCTCCTTTTTTCTATTTTTTCCTTACATTCCGAGTCGAACCAGTCCTTAATCTTATTCTTTTTCTTTTCTGGGATAACTTTCTCCCTCGCTTTCTTCAGCGCCTCCTCTACTTGCTTCCATTCCTGCCCAACTTTTAAGCAATCTAAATAGCTATAGGGCGTCCTGTTAAAACAAGTAAGTTAGTTTCGCCACACTTTTTTCAGTCGCTTTGTATAATCAAAAATATTTGAATAATCTGCACTACCTTTGTATCTACAACTTCTATGTAAGCAATTGTTATGTAACTCTAATAGTTATAGAAATATCTTCCTGTCCATTGTATGTATTGTTTAGGCCAGGCTGACCAGGTGATGTACCGATGGGACCACAATTATATATAACAGCAATGAGATAACATGAATAAGAAGATAACACATATTGCTTGAGTAGGAAAGAGATAAACGTAGTAGCAATTTAATATAGGGTGTATTGCCAGATCAGCATAAGAAACGCTATACATGGCACTGTTAATTGTTAGTCATTATAACTATACATAACTTTATCGAGGTCGGCTTCGACGGCTCCTCTGTCACTAAATGGTTTTTGTTGTCGTTACTGTCACTATGAGCCTTTTATTATTATTGTCACTATGCGTCTTTTATTATTATTGTCACTATGTATTGAGCACTATTGTTCGGGACCACTACTATCGTCATCAACCTGCGATGGCGGTAGAAGATCACTGGGAAGTTTTCTTTTAAGCCTAATGTGAATGGAACGTTCACCAATTCCATAATGGGCAGCTCCACTGCATTGGTGTAAATTTTTGTAAAATTGTTTAGAGGTGTAATACACAAACAATTCGATGGTAGGTATTTCCAATTCACGGTGAATTTGATTATTTCTGGCAAACCATGGTGCATTTACAATAATACGTAAGATCTTGTTTTGTAGTGTTTGAATTTTCTTTATATTCGTTCTTGACGTGGCACCCCAAACAGTACACCCGTATGTGATTATTGGCCTTAGGAGCGCCGTGTAAAGTAATTTTCCACACTCTACTTTTAAGGGTGACTTTTTATTAAGTATTGGGTATAGCATACCTAACCTGGAATAGCATTCAGATAGTTTTTTGTTAACGTGAAAACTCCAGGTAAGTCTTCTGTCCATATAAACTCCCAGATATCTAACCGCTTTATCTTTCTGATTCCAAGCGATTTCTCTATTGTTAACTGTTATGTTTGGGGGATCGATGGGTCGCCGCAAGGTAAAAATTTTCGCCTCGCACTTGTCAGAGTTTATTTTAATGCACCACCTTGTTAGCCATTTAAGGACTTTGTCTACGCTCTGTTGTAATTTAAGCCTAACTTTATTTATATCCTGATCTTGCGTGATAATAGCTGTGTCATCCGCATACATTGCTATTTCTGAGTCTGTTGGTTGCGGAATATCATACATAAAAATATTGTATAATATGGGCCCTAATATAGATCCTTGCGGAACTCCGGCATGTATTGGTCTGGAAGTGGAAAATGTTGAGCCGATGCGAATTCTAAACGTTCTATTGGTTAAGAAAGACGTAATGATGTTTCGAAGGTATTGTGGAAATTCGATTCTCTGCATTTTTAGGCGTAATCCGTTTATCCACACACGATCGAATGCCTGTGCGACATCTAGGAAAGCGACAGCAGTGTGTTGTTTGTTCTCAAATCCTCGTTCTATTATTTCAAATATACGCAAATATACGAGTAGGCTTGACGCTTACTTTAATTATGACATATGTCAACTAATTGTGTCTACTAAAATAATTTTGTTGTATGGGCATCTCTTTCTTACTCAAGCATTTTATTTTGTTGTTCATGTTATCTCATTGCTGTTATATATAATTGTGGCCCCATCAGTATATTAGTATGTTTATATCTACCCTGTAAATATTCAATATGTTCAATATATGAAAAAAAACCAAATAGTTTTTGAAAGCATTTTAAGAAAAAAGGCTAGAATTAAAAAATGTAAGTAAATAAAATGAAAGAACTTTTCTGTAATATAGTATAAAAAGCACACGTTTTCTTCCTGTACATCGAAAACTTTACGTTAGAAAATATAAAATAAAAAATAAAAGTAATTTAATCTCTTTTTTATCATTATGCAAAACATCTATACTGGCTATACATGCTATACTTTTCATAAACGCACATGCTAAGTGGCTGAGGTGATCTGAATACGGTGCAGAACTTCGTTAATGATGCGTTTACTACTAAATGTAGGTACTTATTGCTCTGTGCAATGTACTGGAGTACCCGAAAATGTATTCGAGTACACGGATATGTAATCGAGTACACGTAAATGCGTCAAATACAAGTACAAGTACATTTTAAAAAATGTACTCGTGGACTGAGTACCGAGTACACTAAAAGTACTCAGAGTACAGTTACTGAGTACTTGTACTCGAGTACCGCACAGCTCTGCACTTACTTCAACAAAATTGTTTAGTTGGCAATGTTGACACAGTTGACTCTCTAGTGCTCAGCTGAAGAATTGGCACTTACCTTACATCAAATTACAAATAGCCTAATGAAACACATTAAGCTGATCCTTGGTTTGATCCAATTTGATGTAAGATTATTTCTTTAAAATAGGCATCAGTAATGGATGTTCGACTATAAAATAAGCCTATTCAATAGCTTACTATTTTATATTCATAACAATTTTGTTAACAACCCCCCTCGTTTTATTATAGCACCCAAAACTGACTGAATCAGACAAGGTTTTCCTTTTTACTTAAATGGTTACCAGCTCACCTACTTCTGTTTCATTACAATATCGATGACCAATCAAAATAAAAGACTCGATCCATTAAATTCATACTTTATTTTGCGTATATCTCTTCATAAGTTTAAAACTCAGTATAAGCAGGTAGCACCTTTCATAGTATAATTTACAGATATAATTTACCACATAACAAAATCAGTATATAAACCACACAAATTTAACAGTTTTACTGCTAGAACAATAAATAAATAAAACGAATACTGTATTCATTAATTAAAGATAAGGTATTCTAGCATGCTCGGCAAGACAATTTTTCTCAAAACTACAATGTCTGAAGCTTTTAAACGATTACTAAAAAAAGGTACATAAAATAACATACACTGTTACTAAAGGCATTCTATTGAACGCCAGTTTCAAACAATTCATACTTATATGGCAGTGTATAAATTAAAATGAAATTAATCGGCATAATCTGAAGTCTGTTCTTATTAATACATTATATAGGTGTCATCGACACAACCGCCGATGTACTAGTACAACTTTAATGCATCGTCTTATAAAAAAATATTACTGCTACATTCGTCACAACAAAATTACTTACTATAAGAGAAGTTGAGAACATTTACTGCTAAATACTACAAACTAATAATAACTAAATATTAAATAAACAACAAAATAGTGCTGTTGGATGCTTCATCCATGGGAATGATGAGAAAACAAATTTAAACAGTTAAAATAAATTAATTCAAAATTATATACAATCTAAAATAACTATATTCACAAAATAATTAATAGTATTTTTGAAATAATCAGTCTCTAAAAAGGCACACAGATTGCATTGATTTAGTTAGTAAACAGTTTGCTTCGGCAGTGTAACAAATGCAAATTTGTTGTTTTCTACTCGTGAAGAGTATCTACTGAGATTGCAAAATCACGATGGTAGCCGGACATTCTTGTTGGCGCACTCATTTTATTATTAATTTCCTCTCTTAAATAATTTAATACTTTTCTAACTTCTAAGCTTTGTGGTGGAGCCAAGCGGAGAGCTTCTCTAACGTCTGCAAGGGCGTTTTCAAATAGCTTCAGGTCCAATCTGGCTTTTGCTCGGGCGTAATATGCTTCGTACGATTCAGACTTCATAGCTAGCACTTGATTGGCTAGTTCTATTGCCTCATCTGGTTCCTGAAATAGTAAAGGAATTATGATGCAGTTTCTCCACAATTTGTCTGTGTGCTTATGTAATAGTATCTAATAATATAAGTTCAAATAGTATCCGAACATAAGTTATAGTTAGTTGCAAGTGACTTAGAATTTGATTACCTACTCTGAAAGAGAAATTTTAAAGGTAACAAGTAATTACAAGCAGTTCTTGAAAACTTCAAAAATGTCTATATTCAATATTGACAAGATAAGAAACTTACATTCATTTTCCTTTTACATCGGGATTGGTTGAGTAGGAAATTGATTTTAAGTTGATGGAAAGCAGGATTGTGATCACCCTGGTCGTCATTAGGAAACTTCTTTAGAGCGTACTGGTATCGATGGGCTGCTTCTCTCAACCGACTTTTTCTGTATAGAACGTTGCCATCTTCTAAAAGTTTGTTGAGGAGAATAAGCCTATAAAAAATTGTAGTTAGAAGCGTCTAACACCAACCAGAAGTAACCGCTCTTACATTATTTCGGGTTTGCCTGCAGCCATAGCCCATGTCGCCGGCCCTAGCTTCGCGCCCTTCTTCAAAAAGCACTGCACGACCTGAATGTTTCTGCAACCGATTGCTCTGTCGAGGGGCCTCATGCCATTTATATCGACATGCTCTATAAGTGCACCCCTCTCCAACAGCATCTGCACGATGGCAGGGTTTCCTTGGAATGCTGCCAAATCGAGTGGCGTCCGTCCGGTTTTGTCGGTGTGGTTTAGATTTGCTCCACGGTCTAGCAAGCTCTGGCTGGCCTGAACTTTGCCTCTTAAACACGCCCAGCACAGAGGTGTTAAACCTTCCCTATCTTGTTTTTCTGGAGTAGCACCTGTAACATAAACGTTTTTATTAATGCAAATATGTGAAAAGCAATAAAATTATAAAATTGTTAGTGGTAATGTTAACACAATATTGAGAAAGGAGCAACTGAACAAGACGTATATAGGTACCCATAGCAAGCCTGATCACAGCAATAAGAGATAGAGTAGAGTAGCGAAAAGAAGAAGAATGACGTGAAAAGATATATGAATGTTATGAGCCCATATTTCTAATTAGGGACCTGGAAATTGTATAGGTAACTTTAAAAATCAAAGAGATCATTAGAATTACATAAACAAAACACACAAGGGCAATACAAGGTGTAACAAGTTACAGAGGTGCCGATCCCACTTCCTTGGAATAAAATTAAAGATGCTAAAACTCCCAATATAATAAATACATACAATAAATTATGATTAAAAAAAAATAAAATAAAAAACTGGTGGAACGTAGGCTATATATGGTTAAGCAAAAATTATCGTAGCGAAATCAAGAGAGGGAACTGTGTGATGGCAACTGTAAAATTAGTTTAAAACAGAAATGAAACATAAGTAAGAATGAGAGAAAAATAAAGAACGTGAAGTGTAATTTTACTAATACAGAAATTATGTTCTATAAAGAAGTTAATTAAGAAATTAAGAAAGGATATCAAGTCTCTTATTTTATCAAAAGAAAAAAAATACTAGTAGTGGGAACACAAGAGATAGTGTTAGTATTCTGAAGTGAGGTTAAAGAGAACAATGAAAAACTATGAAAAAATGACATTGAGATTTACAAAAAAAATCTATAAGTAAAAAATATAATAAAAGAGCAAAAAAAGCATATTAATATAACTAATCAAACAAAAAGCTAAAAGAGTAAATACTGTTTTTAAGCTTTGGACAACAGGGATGGTAGGGGTAAATTATATGAATAGAAAGCAGATAAACACGCTCCTTACTTTTACTAACTGGAACAACAAAATACAGCTGCTTAAAAATGCAAATAAACTGAAAGAAACAAAAGTGTAGTTAAACAGAGATCAGACACAAGAAAAATAAAAATGAAACGCACAGGAATCAAGCAAAGTACAAAGGATGTATGCAACACGACCAACTTCTTACGTTGCAAACGTGGGACAAATCATATTATTATATAGAAAAGTAAACAAGACATTTGCTACATACGAACAACAATGAGAGTAATAAGGACAAACCTATTTTTCTGTTGCAGCAGTTTTTCACAAAATATCAAGTTTTATTTTAAATAATTACAAAATTTTTGCAACAATTTAATAGCTTCAAAACACGACAATATTGCTTCACTCTGGGACACCAGGGCAACCCTTTCCAAAAACCGGACAGTTGGTCACATTTGTTGTAAGTGCTAGCTGGTGAAGAGCACAAGATGGCAGAGCTGGAGAATGTTGAGCATAAATAGAAAATACAGATGACATAGTGGACATGGAAATAATACTTTAAAATGAAGAGTAACAGACAGATCAGTAGATGAAATGTAGCAATATCCAGAAAGGATCTGTAGAAGCGCTACGAAGAGAAGGAAATAAAGACCAATAACCAAATCGAAGACAACCACAGTAATTCACAGGAAAACGAGAATGGGAAAACAGACTTTTTAACAGTAATGGCATTAGAATAGGCAAGAACAGTAGTAGACACATACAAAAGTTATAAAGAATACAAGATAATATTCTAGACTGCAGGAGAATCAACATTATTGGGTATTGGATTGACAGAAACCTGTATGTAAGAAACAAATTTTAAACAATAAAGAATTGCGACACTAGAAAACACAGGGGAGCAACAACAAAAATAATGACAGGAATTTAAAGGAAGACTCTACTGTCTCATCATGGAAACAGGGAAGCAGATATAACCGAAGACCACATGGATAAACAATATGCAGGAAGACTTAATACATGTGAACAGCTAGTAGAGAGAAATATATGGAAAAATATCACCTTTCAGCCCTGGACAACAGGGATAGTAAGGATAAATTATATGCATAAAGAGCACAAAAGAAACTTCACTATTTTCACTAACATGAAAAACACAATGGAGCACCTTAAAAATGTAAGTAAACTGAAAGTAGCAAAAGTATAGTTAAACAGAGACCTGACACAAAAAAAAGAAAAATGAAACGTACTACTAAACATATAAATCAAGCACAGTACAAAGGATATACAACAACTCTGAAAGGCAACATAATAGTTGTAGCTGCTGAAGACCATGAAATAACAGAGCTGGAGAATGTTCAGTACAAGGAAGTAGAACATACAGATTGTATAGTGGATACATGGAAAAAGCTACTTTGAAATCAACAGTAACAGACAGGTCATTAGATACAATGTATCAATATCCAGTCGGAATCTGAAGAAGTTCTACAAAGGGAAGGACATTTAAAAAAAAATAACCAAATAGAAGACAACCACACCACAGTAATGCACAGGAAAATAAAAATGGGAAAACAGACGCTTTAAGAGTAATAGCATTAGAATATGCCATGACAGAAAACAGGGAAGAACAGTAAACAGATTAATACAAAAGATAAAGAACATAAAACCAATATTCTGGAATGTTTTACATTACAGAAATAAACATTTTTCGGTATTGGATTGACGAAAACTCATAGGGAAGAGCAAAAGGAAGAATAATTAAAGGCATTAAAAGGAAGATTCGTACAGAACAAAGGGAAATGACAAAGTGAAGCATGTAAACACAGACTAAAGGAATTCTGGTAAAACAATTAAATATTAAGGAAGAATCTTCGAGAATTTTGATAGTATACAATAACTAAAGAATGGAAATTATAAAAAGAGAAAGAACGGAAGAAAACTATATCCAGATGAGATACGGAAAGAAGAACTTATTACTACAAATGTAGAACACAAACAAAAAGGAAATTAAGAAAGTTTGAGAGCACGGCAATGAAAGAAAATAGCTTGCTTCATTCATATAGTAAATAAATTGTTAATATTGCAATAATTAAAAACATGTAAAGTTATTATTATTCAAATAAAAATTATGTTTGTGGCAGTTACTAGTGTGGATGCAACTACTGTTTGCTACCAATATTTACTTTTCACTTTGTTTATTTTTCACTACGGTGTAATGTTAATTGATTGTAATATCATATAAATAGGATCCATGTACCTAGGTTTATAACCTGTTTGGGTCCCAATAAATAAATAAATAAATAAAATAAGTTACCTTTGTCGAGTAGTAATTCAATGAGTCCAACATGGCCTTCAGAAGCAGCCAACATAAGGGGAGTGCGACCAACTCCATCGCACTGCTCCAGCGCAGCATGGTTCTGTATTAATTTCTCAGCAATGGCCCAGTGGCCTTCCTTAACTGACAGCAGCAAAGGAGACATTTCCTTTCGATTAGTTACAGAAATATTAGCCCCTCTGTTTATGAGGGCCATGCACACTCCATGGCAGCCGTTAGTTGCAGCAACTGTTAGAGCAGTCTCCCCCGTTAAATTGTCAGCTATGTCGACATTAACCTCCGCCATATCTAGCAGATATTCCACAATTTCAGTATGGCCTTGACTTGCAGCAGCAACGAGAGCTTGCTGAGCTGCCTCTGCCAGTTCTACATCTTCAGGAATCTTCGCAATCCAGTCACATGCCAGCAAGTAGCCCACCACGTTGAGAAATCCATTTCTCGCTGCATGAACCAGAGCACACTGGCCAGCCGTATCAGTGTGTCCAGGACTTGCGCCAGCGGCAATTAGCTGTCTTACTACATCACAATGTCCCTTTGCAGATGCAAGGGATAAAGCGGTCGACCCTTGACTGTTCGTGAGCTCTACATCAGCCCCAAATTCAAGCAACAGTGAAACCATAGGCACGATGCCTTCGCATGCATACATGCACAAAATTGGAGCATTTCCCAAATAGTCTGTCACGTAATTGGGAGACGCTCCTGCCAGCAAGAATAGTCTGGACACTTTAACATTGGGGCTGTAGATGTTGCGCAAATTGCATATCGATCCTGATACGTTTTCCGAACTTTCAGCAACCCAGTGTGCTTGGAGCTCTCGAGATGATATGCTTGAGAACGTCATATTTCTATAAACGTGTGCCTTTAGAATGTGGTGCCCTAATTCTAATGATTTTTCTGGATCCAGGGGCACTTGCACTCGGGACAGTCTAAAAGCGATACCGGAATGGCCAGATCTCAAATCACATAGAAACTTTGTGCTCTCGTTTTCGTCACGGCGTATTAGCCACTCTCTGAATGAAGGGTGGAAGAACATGTAAGTGTTGTCTAGGCGCTTGACGAGAAAGCCAGATAAGAGCTTAAACCTCTGGAGGAACTCGTCCCACGGCAGAAACCTATCCACTAATAAGGAATTTACAGAATAATAAATTTCTACAAGTGTAAGAGGATACAAGGCTGCTAGGCAGACACTTAATATATGAGTTACTTTATCGAAGGAACGCACGGTGGGGAATCTAAGATTGAAATGTAGTAAGTAAATTTGAGCTAGACTAACTGGAAGAACCTTATAACCCGACGACTTAGCAACTAAATGTCCTCGCTCTAATAAATCTAACGTGAGTTTAGCAAAGAGAAATGATCCCTGACTTAAATGCAGCAGATGCTGTGAAAATTTGTGCTGGGCAATGTTGCCACTTTCAAGCTTTCCAGAAGTCGAGGAAGTGATATTTGTCTGAATGCTAGGACTATTCTGTAACCTAAAGTTAATGTAATCTAATAAATCTTTGTGAACACCGTCGTTTGTCTTATCCAGACTTATTCGAGTGTATGGCAGCTGTTTAGTAATTTCCTGCAGCTGTGATCGAACAGTTGCAACCACCTTCAGCCACGAAGGGAAGCTGGGCATGTGTTTCGCAAGGAAGGATGTGATCGTGTCGCCGTGGTCCGGCCTGTGGTACTCGGCATCGCAAAGGGCGTCTATTAATATCACGCAGTTTTGCCCATCTATTTTACCGATCCTCTTTAAGCTAGCAAGGGGCTCCAAGACACCCCTGTTCAGTGCGAGGTCGGGGTTGGCTATGCATTCCTTCAAGGACACGACGCCTTGCAAATGTGGCTCGTTCAGCAGGTAATCGCGATAGGCAGCGAGCTGCGGGGCTTGGCACAGTTGTGCTGCAAGGGAGTGGATGAAATCAGGTACTAAACAAGTGTTGTTGTTGTCAGCTTGGCAGAAGTGATAGCCCACGACGTTGGCTGACAGGTGCTTTATTCTTTCCGAGACGAGATCAATCTGATAGTATATGCTCTGGGGACTGAGCGAGCGGTCGGGTGAGTGTATGGCTTGCGACTTTGACTGATATGCTGGCTCTTTTCTACGGCCAAAGCAGCTGTATTCGACTAGCTGGAGAATTAGAGCTGTTTTGCCGGTGCCTGGATTTCCTGTTAGTAGAACTCCCGGGCTGGAAGAACCTGCAACAATAAAATAGTTATTAATATTTACAGTATAAAATAATAACTACTAGGTTTTATGATATACAGCGCAGCTTTACTATGGATGTTAAACGAAATTTGCAATATAATTTTCTAGAAACGTGTATCTACACCGCAAAATGAAACATATTAAGGAAAATCAAATAGTGGAGATTACTCCAAGGTACATACGACTTGGGTAACACTAAGAACTGTTTTACAATACCTATATCCCTCCAGTAACGACTTATGAAATGGAGACCAGCACACTTACTATTAGATCTACCAATAAATTCAAAACCATACAAAGAGCAGTCGAACAGTTCATGTTAGGTGCAGTGTAGTCTTTAGGCACGGGCCCGGGGCCCCCAATTTTTTGGGGCCCCCGACAGGCGCATTGATCAACTAATAATTATGTAATTCATTATTTAATTTTGTAAAAAAAATAAAAATTAAAGTTGTGTATTTATTTGATAACTATACATAATTATAAATCATTAATAAAAATTAAAAAACGTATAAATGTACTACGTTGGCCAGACCCAAAGCTTTTGGTATTAGAACAGACTTTAGATTCGATTGAAGCTATTATAGTCAACAGGAAATTTATATCTTTTATATTTTTGATAGAGCTTTTTCCCGCTTTTTCCCTCATCAGCTTAATTAGATCGCTTGAAAACCAAAGAGGAAAACAATCTGATCGCTTATTAAACATGGGTACATGTTTTGAAATAACAGATTTCATAATT
Source organism: Agriotes lineatus (assembly GCA_940337035.1). Taxonomy (NCBI): domain Eukaryota; kingdom Metazoa; phylum Arthropoda; class Insecta; order Coleoptera; family Elateridae; genus Agriotes; species Agriotes lineatus. Next base: position 16,678,275 of record OW679194.1, on the reverse strand, counting down.
AGATAAAAAAAATTTACACAGTTCTCAGTGCTAAGCGATTTCAGTTCAACATTCCAGTCGTAAGACAGTAATCTACCATTAATAGCATTATAATCAGCTTTGGAGAAATTATGAAAATTTTGAGCGGCTGCAATAAGCGGTTCTGTAAATTTATATCTAAAATATATTTCTAAAGGAGGATAGTTTTGATCTACAGCAGTAAGAGGAAGCGGTTGTAGTGAAAAACCTCTGTGTGTTCGTTCTTCGTTGTTAGATAACACAAGGTCTGGAATCCTCTAATTGATATTTTTAACATAATTAAACTGCATAATTCCACTTTCAGATATACAATCCAAAAAACAATTATCATTATTGTCGTACGTTGAAGCTGGTTGGAGGCCACGGTCATTGCCATTCTTAACCCAATTTATGTTGCGCAAGTTGAAATCGCATAATAGTTAATGGCTCAGATAATGATATCGAGCAGTTTTTAACAAATATAGCTGGAATATTATCGGAGTCCAGCCCCTTGCTTACATTCTGGCTACTTAATAGCTCCTACACTTTCAGACAGGTAGACAGGTAGATAGGTAGACAGGTAGACCGGTAGACAGGTAGATAGGCAAACATTCATAAGTTAAACACGATAAAAAACGAACTTCGCAGTACTATGCTACAAGAGAGGCTAAACTTTTTATAATTAATGTGCATAGAAAGCGACATATTGGTGAATTTAAATTTTGAAGATATAACACAGGACTTCGCCCATACCAAATCGAGAAAAAAATCTTTTATTAGTGTGTAGCAATAATTATGTTCTATTTGTTAATTTTTAGTTTTCTTATGTTCTATTGTGTTTATATTCATTTAATTAGAATTTTAATTTCGTTTCAGTATTTAGTTGTATAAAAATAAAAGAAGGTATTTTAAAAATATATATTGTATTGTATTGAGTTACTTCTTTTCTAGAAGGGCCCCTTCATTACCTTGGGCCCGGGGCCTCAATCATATAAAAGACGGCACTGGTTAGGTGTAAATTTTAGAGACCAACTAACCAACTAAGAAGGAGAACAAAAGTTGATCATGTCATAAAAATAACTGCTATTTCTAAATGGAGTTGGGTGGGACATCTAGCCAGGCATGAAGATACCATAGACCAAAATCAGTGGAGATCAAAATTGCATAAAAGAAACCTGGGTAAACCACAAACACACTGGATAGATTATATAAAGACTAAAATGGATAGAAATTGGCATCAAATGGCTCAACATAAGACAGTGGAAGAGGCAAGGGGAAGCCTATTTCCAGTAGTAGACAAGAAGGTGCTGTTAGAGAAGATGTTGCTGATGATTCCAATAACATTGGCGAACATAGTGACCAAAAACCTGTCAAACAAAATGCAATAAATCTACATCATTTCTCACCTTCACATCCCTGTATCTTCTATATTTATTTTCAGATACATTTCAAATTTTAGTCGATTATACTACCCTCTCAAAGGACCATTTTTATTTTTTTAAATACGTCTAGTGCAAACCAGTAGCCTACTGCATTCAAAAATAAAAGCAAGCTATCATAGTAAGCTCTGTTTTAGCGAAAAAAATCATTTAAAAGGTTGTTCAGCATCACAAAAAGGGCAAAGTAAAATTGATCAAAATTTGAAATAATAATAATCATAAATGTCTTTATTCTTTTCGTTTCTTGTACATAAATATCAATACAATGAGAGAAAGAAAGAGGAATACAAAAAAAAGAAAACCCGTTTTAAAGGTATTCAACTGGAAAATCACCCTTCTCACATCAATATACATTAAAAATGTAATAAAAATTTATTGTTTCAAAAAAATCGTTAGCCGTTTTTGAGAAAATCGAAAAAAGCTGAAAAATCACAAGAGTAGGTACTTCCGGTTATGCGATTTTCTTCAAAAATTTGCTGTCGCATCTAGATAGTACACAAAACTTATATATGAAATGTCAATGTCATATCTCTTTTCGTTTTTGAGATATTCTGTTCACACACAGACTGACCGACAGACCAATGAAGAAAAACATGTTTTTGGGACTCGAAAACGAGAAGGTCTGTTGAAAACTCAATTTCGAATTTTTGGGCTGAATTCAATACTTCCTTTAGTGTAAAAAGAAGTAAAAGCTGTACAGGAAGAACACTGTAGGGTTCAAAGTAGCATACTGCCTTCAGTAATAGAAAACTAAATTTGCCGTGAGAATACAATTTTAAATAATTTGATGTTTAAAAGCTATTGAAGTTAATGCTTTCAATGAGTTGGGTAGAGAAATTATACGGAATGATTGTTCTTCTATTTCTGATGTTGATATTATGAATGACCTTTAGAAATGAAATTTTTTCCGTAAGATATGGAAGAGTTGTAACTACAATAATCATATGAAATAAACACGCAGACCATAACAGAACCAATTTTGCATATTCAATCAACCAATCTGAGCAAGCTTGTGGGATACACGTTCAAATCTGCGAATACCATACACATACCTTAGACAGAAGTTTTAAACTTTCCGAATTCTGTTCTTGTCAATAAAACTTAAATATGGGCTTATATATTGGGCTACAAAAAGTAAATTAAAACAAGACTAATGATTCATAGAGTAAAGTTTTAGTTTTACTTGAAAATGATGTCTACAAGGAAATAATTTTCTTAATTACCATAAGCTTTTTGAATGTGTTCGGAAATATGATTGGAGAACCTAAAAGAATAGTCCAACATCAATCCTACATTTTTTACCCTGTCTATCGAGGAATTATAGCGTTGTTAATTTAAATTTCTATGTTTTGTATATTATTGCAGATGTGCTTTTTGTCTTTCAAACACCATTAGGTATTTGTGCTTTTGATGGGTTTAGAGATAAATTGTGTTCCAGCGATAAATTGAAAATATGTTCTAGATCCATGTTTTTCTTCGTAACGGTGTTTAGAATATCGGAGGGAAAGAAATAACGATATATTTGTGTGTCATCAGCATATGCGTGATAGTCACAGAATTCAATACTGTTATTGAAATTGGATGTGTAAATACAAAATAACAAAGGTCCAAGAATAGACCCTTGGGGAACACCAGATAATAGAGGTGAAAAATTTGATTTTTTTGTCTTGTAATTTAACACAGTGGTCGATTGTGTCAAATGCCTTCGTGACGTCTAACAGAACTAAGATAGAAAGACCTTCATCAGTTGAACGTAATATGTCATCTGTAACTTTTAGCAGAGCAGTAGTGCAACTGTGCTGAGGTCTGAAACCTGATTGGAAAAAAGGTAAAATATGGTGACTAGATCAGAAAATAAATAAGGAAGATACAGGGATGTATTTTACTTTATCTACTTTGCGTTCGTACTGAGGCTATTACGATACGCGTTTGCGTATCGTAATAGACACAAAGCAATGCTATAATAAAAATACTAAAAATTTTCATTTTTTTGCTTAAAAAAGTGGCAAAGTAGGTAAAATACTGTATGATACCTCGTTTATAAGGCATTTTGTAGCACTTACTCCTTTAGGGCTCGTATCATAATATACTATTATTTAAATTTTATTAGACGTCAAAAGTGACAACTAAAGTTATTTTTGGGATATGCCGAATAAGCATTTAAAAAGTCGTGCAAAAGAACTTGTTGCTTTATTAATAACATATTTCTAACAGGAACGTGCTAATGGGGGGGCCCTTTTATGCCGTTGAATGCCGTCTGGAAGGTAATTTCCAGTCTTTTTAATTAGCTAATACAAGTTTATAAAATTTAACTTCAGCGGGATGCAGCAGCATTAAATATCAGGATTTCAATAGTAAGCTATACATCTCAGCCAATGAAATGAAATGTTGACTTCTTCGCCCAAAAACAGCCACATCCCAAACAAGTTATATTTGAGTTGATAGCTTCACCGAGGCCATTATTCAGAATACGATTTATGATGTTCTCTGAATGATGTCATTTTTTGACAGTGGAAAAAGTCAGATAAAACATATCATAAGATTTATTAAATGTACGAAAAAAGTAAACCTAAATGATTTTAATATAAAATGTTTAAACGTATTAATAGATATGTTTTGCCATATTTAAATAATCTGGTTTTTAGAGCAACAGTAATCCTTTATAATATTTTAGAAAAACTGAAAAAAGAAGAAATTTTTACACATGGTTTTAAAAAATATATGATTTAAATGGGAAAAGCATATTCGTCGAAAAACTCTCATGGAATTGAACGACTTTTCTCTAAAATGTATAAGTTTTTTGGAGTCTTATCAGCATATAAAATAAGAAGAAATCTATCAATTTGTTTTTTGATTAGACGTGGGTATTTCAAAATGGCATTATGTCGCACTTGGCAAGAGATTGATTTACCAACTGTTAAAATTTTATTAAAATACTGGCAACTATGCATAGATATGACATCATGAAAGTTTATGATGTGCAAAGACTGTTTTTTAAAAATATAAGTAAAATATTTATTTTTTGACATTGTCATAATAATAATTTTTTAATAGAAATTTGGATTTTGACTACTTTTCTGATTCTGAGCAACTTTTTCTAATCATTTTTAAATTTTTCTCATTTATTTTGATCGAGTGGTCTACTGATTTGCAATCAAATTATTTACAAGTTGTAAAAAATAACTGATTAAAATGTGAAATCGATCAGAAAAGACATAAGGAAGATACAGGGGTGTGAAGGTAAACCGTAAAACATACATTTTTTGAAATTGTAAATATCATTTTTCGAATAAAATTTGGGTTTCGACTACTTTTGTGATTCTGGGCAACTCTTACTCATTTATTTTTGATTGCACTAAGCCAGGGGTCGGCAGACCGTGGCTCGCGAGCCTCATGCGGCTCTCCAACTCATGGCTGCCGAACAAACTCAAACAGTCCAATCACTGATACTTTTCTTTAGCGTCTCACTAATTGTCTTTCGATCGGCTGCCTTCCATTTTTCATTGCTTTTTGCAATTACTATTATTTTGCTACCACGGTTTCGTTTACCTTTCAGCTAATTTGCCGTTTGCTGGCTTATACACTTTTAATACATAATGCTCATATACTTTCTGTATTTAACAAATAATTCTGTACCATTTTATTCACATTATGTTTGACGTAACTAAGCTCAAATCCGTCAGTTACAAATTAAATTGCATTGGCCCTTCAGAACATTTATCATATCTGAAACTCTGAACGCAACCCTTCTGAAACCTGCCTTATTTCATGCTAACTTTTATCCCTCAAATTATTACTGCTGTTCACTTCAAGTGCACTTATTAATGTAAAGTAGATTATCTTGCAATAAATAAAATATTTAATTCTGTGCTCATTTTGACCTTATTTATTTAGGTAATTAGGCAATCAGAATTACTATGGGCAGTAAACCATTACAATATATACAGAGAAAATACATGTTGCGGCTCTCTAAAAATTTCCAGAATCTGTTTATTTAACTTTTGGCTCATCTAACTCGAAAGTCTGCCGACCCCTGCACTAGGCTAATGATTTGCAATAAAATTATTTCAAAATTGTAAAAATAACTCTTCTAAAGGGTATGATACCTGACGATAATTTTAAATCGATCAGAAAATAAACAAAGATACAGGAGGCAGGGTTGATAAAAATTATGATCTAAAAAAATACTAAAAATCCATTTTAATTCATTTAAATTGGATTGTCTATTTTCTTATATTTCTCTATTTACCATCACTTTATGAAAATACACGTGCGTTAATAAGTTAAATTATGAGGTAACAGTGTTTTCCAGGATCAGTGTTGTCACCGCTTGTAAATTTAAATCTCTACCAAAGCATTTAAAAATTCCTACTTTTACCTATACTGCAGAATAGACAATTTTTCTATATTACCAGTAACTTGTGACTGAAAATAAAACAATCAACGTACATCAGTCTTCTTTTATTAACAACTGGTGCTTTCTACCTAAAATCAACTATATTTCACAAATTACGGATATGCAACTGAGAATGCAATAAATTGTAGTGGTAGCTGCATATACTTATGTTTTAAGCCATTATCAGTGTAGAAATTGCATCAAATTCAAAGTGTTTCTAATAATTTGGACGCCCACTGTATATTCCAAAAAACTTATAAACTTATTAGGGAGTTTTTGCAATTGCGTTCCGCTAAAATAGAGGCCCGCTAAAGCTTATGTTACCTAGCGATGTCAACGATACAGCCAATCAAAATCAAATTTTTCAAATTTAGCATAACGCTATCGTAGTGTAACGCTATCGTAGCGCTAATGTAACGTGAGAGTGTGCAAAAACTCCCTATTCTGTTCACACTTAATACGGAGCTATTTTCTTTACAAAGAACACGGCAGACGATATGTCGAATTTACAAATGCTAAGAATTTGACGTTGACAGTTTGCGTATTTTGTCAGTAGCTAATATCTGCTGTCATTTCTATTTTAAAATAGATAACTACGGAGCAACGGAATAATGCAAATTGTAAAATGGTATTATGAGGGTCCAACGGTCCGGCAAATTCAAAATTCATTCACAACATTTGGAAATAGACGTTCGTATCGTTAACAATGTTAAGATGGAGCTATTTCAAATTTTAAAAACTTTGGATGTGTTTCTCCCCCAAAGCACAAAAGGCCTAATGTTCCCAACGCAGACAGGAATTTAAAAGAGGTTTGTATTACCTACCGATAATGACTATCCAGATTATTCATTTAAATAAATTGCAGAACTAGTAAATTTAGCTGCGATATTTTTCCCGATGGTCATTTCAGAAGCATGGAATTTTGTAAAACTGTGATAGAAATGCTGAAAACTTCCTCTGGAAAGTCGTTTCCACTACAACTAACGATTTGAAGAACTGTGTTTAAAAATTAAAGGGGTAGTTCAGAGTAGTAGCACTAATACGTTGGCTAATGTGCGGAGAAGTTTCTATGATCGCTTAAGTTATTGTTAAGTGTAACACGAGCTAATTTAAACTTCTTGAATTTTAATGTTTGAAATAAAAATAGTTTTACTTTTGTTTACATCTTTCTTTTAGTATGAATTAGTTTGTTTGGAAGAAATTATTTCTTTCTTCAGAATACATTTTACTTTGTGAACTACCTTCTGTTGCTTTACTGTTAATATCTAAAAATCCTGTTTTTCAACTCTGAATTTATCACCTGAATTAATCTGAGAATAACGCATACGTCATACATTCTAACTGTGATATAATAATTAATTAACAAAAATTACATTAGGCGTGGATGCCTCGTCTGCGTCAAACAATTACTTAAACAATCAACGCAGACGACCCCTGGATTAATATCAGAGTACCTTAGATCGACTGTCCATCGGTCTTGGCGTCTTTTTAGGCAACCGTAAATTCGCCTTGATTTACTTGTGTTCGAAGTACATGAATTTTCACTGTATAAATGGTATCCCTATACATAATCATCACATTTTCTGATATTTTTGCAGATAAGTAAGATAAATATTTCAAATTTTTTACTATTTTTATGGGTAATATTAATATCATAAGGTTTTCTTGTTATTTGCTAGTAGTATGACGTAAATCTAAACATGCGTCTCCAGCAAAGCAACATACAGCAACTTACTGCAATACTAACATAAAAGTTGACCTTTGTTATAGTCTGTTTTACTAAGTTTAGGTTGCAATTAGAGGTTGTTGCATATTTCCATTTGCAGTGGTAAAGATCAAAGGAAACTATACAACATATTGCAAAATTTAGTCACATAACAAATGTTGCATCAGTGTGAACTGCTCGTTTCAGTATAGCACTTTTCGGTTAAAATGGACTGCTGAAGTCTGTATCAGTATAATAGATAACTGCAAGCCGTATCCATGTCTTTGGTAATCACCTCCGCCGCACATGTTCCAAGAAACTATTGCTTCAGTGGATACATGATGTTGCACCTAGTTGCAAATATATGCAACAAATGTCAACATGATGCAACAAAGTTGCTTCAGTGGAGACACCTATTTGCAAATATATAAAAGATCTTTCATCATACAGCAACTTAGTGCAACACCATCATAAAAGTTGATCTTTGTTGCAGTGTGCTGTACGAAGTTTGTTGCAGTTGGAAATTCTTGCATGTTTCTGTTTGCCATAGTAGAGATTAAAGAAAATTATACAATATATTGCAGCATTACGTCACATCAACAAATATTGCATCAGTAGGGCAGCTTGTTTCAGTCGCAAGGTGTCCGTGTTGATGATTTTGTATAGTACTTTTCAAGGTTAAAAAGATGTTTAAACGGACTACTGAAGTCTGTGTCAGTTTAACAGAAAACTGCAAATACCTATCCAACAAAATATCTTCTTCATCGCATACATTGCAAGAAACTGTTGCTTCAGTGGATACATGATGCTGCATCTAGTTGCAAATACATGCAACAAATACCAACCTGATGCAACCAAGTTGCTTCGGCAGAAACACCTTGCTGTGGTTTACAGCTAGCAAAGGTATGAAACATCTTTCAATGTACAGCAACTTGCTGCACCACCAACATAAGAGTTGTTCTTTGTTGTAGTGTGCTGTAATAAGTTTATATTGCAGTTGGAAATTGTTGCATGTTTTTGTTTGCGGCGGTAAGGATCAAAGGAAACTTTAGAACACACAGCAACATCAGTCACATCAACAACTGTTGCATCAGTGCGGATGGCTTTTTCAGTCGCAAGGCGTTTGTGTTGATGGTTAGTCTTGTATAGCAGTTTTCAAGGTTAAAATGGTATTTAATTGGACTACTGACGTTTGTATCAGTTTAATAGTTAACTGCAAATAGTATCCATGTTTTTGGCAGCCGCCTCCGACAAAATATCTTCTCCATCGCACATGTTGCAAGAAACTGTTGCTTCAGTGGATACACGGTGTTGTATCTAGTTGCAACAAACGCTAACCTGATGCAACAAAGTTGCTTTGGTGGAGACACCGTATTGTAAAAATATGAAAACAGTTGCTGTGTGTCGCTTTGGTAGAGATGAGTCTTTTATGTCATAGTTGGAGATTGTTGCATGTTCTGTTTGCCGTGGTAAAAGATTAAAGAAAACTTACAACACACTGCAACATCAATAAATGTATCAGTGCAGACGGCTTCTATCAGTCGCAAGGTGTTGGTATTGATAGCTTTGTATAGTAGTTTTACAGGTTAAAATGGTGTTTAAACGAACTGCTGAAGTCTGTATCAATTTAATAGATGATTGCAAATAGTATAAGTACATGTCTTTGACAGCTGTCTCCAGCAAAATATCTTCTCTGTCGCACATCTAGCAAGAAACTGTTGCTTCAGTTGATACATGATGTTTGGTGAGACACAGTGTTACAAAAATATTAAACATCTTTCAACATAGTCAAACACAAAAGTTGCTTTGGTAGAGATGTGTCTTAAGATTCAATAAGTACTTCCACAAAAACTCTAAAATAAATTAGCAGTTACTCATAACAAGATGCTAAAAATAATATTAAATAAGTATAAAAATAAAGCATTGGGTAAAAACAATATCACTTAAAAAAGTGTGCTGCAAAAAATTGAAATGGAAATGGGCTGGACATGCAGCCAGATCTCAAGATAGATGGACTGAAGAATTAACAAATGGACTTCAATGCTAACCAACAGCAAAAGAGGGCATCCAAGGAGACGATGGGCTGACAAAATAGTGGAAGAAACGGAACACATTGGATGACAAAAGCAAAAGATTGATTACTTTGGAACACACTAGGAGAGGCCTTTGCCTGATAGAATAGAAACTCAAAATAGTCGTAACTGTTTCAATAATTTATTTATAAAATTCAACTTCTAGGTACCTTCATAAATCACTCAAAATTGTAATAGTAAAACCTACATAAAGAAAATGATGGTGAGATGCTTGACCGTCACAAACCCCGCCCATAGTAAACTTGGAATTGCATTGAAACATCTTTACATAGGAGTTAATTCAATCACATTTTTATATAACAAATATAATCTTACCAACAATATCTTCAATTTCCTTAATCAGCCAGTGCCTGCCCAAAAAGAGTGGATCAGGTTCTTGGAGTGGAACCTCAAAGAACAGTGGCTTAAGCATAAGTTGAGGTGTTCGGTACTGTGCAAATCGTATTTTTGGGTCGATTGGACCTTTTATGGTGCCTGTTCTTGCAGATCTTCGTATGCACGTTCGCCTGGAGTGAAAAAGACCAAGATCCTCGGCTTGCCCAGGCTGAGTAGCTGAAATATTTGTAAGAATTTTATGAAGTATTTGGTCATATAGAAATAGGTATATACTTAAGTGCAATAATTATTTTGGTTAGATCAACAAATAGACAACAAACTTATGATTCAACAAGCGTGTTATAAATTATGCTGTGTATTAATGGAAGCTACTGGTGTCTAAGCTTAGCATAATTAAATACTAGAGGTAGGAGCATTGAGTTGAATATTTATAAACTGTGGTTGGTCACAAGGGTAGGTAAGTTTCAATTTCTAAAGCACAAATAATCTGCATGCCAAAACAAATAAAACATATAAAAACCCATACCTGTAACACTATGTCTTCTGCTTACAGGACTTGAACTGCAGTTACTCTGTCCCGACATCGACATGGACATAAGGGAGCCTACACTTTCAGAACTAGGATTATTCCTGTGTTGATCTTCGGAACTGCCAGTTAGAGTGGACACTGGGCTAGTGTTCGTTGAAACCATCGTCGTGTTATCATAGCTAACTAGTGAAGAACAAGATTCGTGCGAGTTCCTGGCGGGTTGCCTTCTGGGCCGACGGGCTTCGTCACCCAGCAGCAACCCTAGTCGCATGTACATGTCATTTTCTGACGATTTCTTTGTTGTTATGGGCTTAATTGTTCCACCTTCGTCATCTGTAAATATAAATAACGTTAGTCACTTAATTTTATTTGATAGCTCTCAAATGCAGCTTAGAATAGTGCAAAAATAAAAAGTGGAATGGTGCTGCAGTAGTACAAACCTACATTAATGCATTCTCGTACACACATTAAGAAGTATATAGGGGAAATAATGTGCGACTTTAAATATATATCAAATGCATGTCACTGCTCTTCAGATAATGTTGAGCACCTGCAGGTTTGAAAGCGGTTTATTATTACTTCATTATGTTAGAACAGTTTAATTGAACATTTCCAATGTTTTGCAGTTTTAATTAGAATTCTAAATGGGGATCAATTAAGGCACATAAAATATTCTCGGCAAGTCTTTATTAATCGAAGCTCTGTTGATTACAGCTGTTCTGGAAATAAGCTGGGGGACAGTTAAAACTAGTACCACAAGAAATCTCATGGTATACAAGCTGCTAATTGTATAAATCCCAGATAAATTCCGTGGGCTTATTATGAAGTTGTCTTACTGACATAAATCAACTAAAAACATCTCGTGCATTAGAAAACTACAAAACCACTAAAATAAAAATTAAGTGGTGTTCGAAGATTGCATGCAATTAGAACACAACAAGCAAACTCAAAAGAAAAAAAAACACATTTATAAAGGTTCGTGCCTGAAACAAGTTGATTGAGTCCCGTGTTTGCAGTAGAGCTACCTGCAGACCAGAGGGACCGAATTTTTCCTAAAACTACACTGGGCCAATGTCGATTTTCATTTGAAGTTGCCGACGCTGTCATGGAAGCTATGAGAAAATCACTGTTAGTACGATTCAGCCCTATATTACCTTTTAAGGTATTACTATTTTAAGTGGGGATAACGTTAACAAGTTTATTGACTGTTGACATAGGTTGGTAATTGTAACATTTATCTACTACTTATTTATTTGTATAAATAATTACTTTTTTAGATGTAACAATTATTAATTGATATAAATAATTATTTTATAAAAAGAGAACAAATAAGTTAATTTGTTATATCTGTAAAAATCAATTTAGATTGTGCAAATTACATTTAAAATTTCTAGTTATTATTGTATCAAATTCAAATGGTAATAAAAAATAAATCCTCACAGTTTTCAATTGGTTTTAAGTATAAAGAATTACATTTAGTTTGATCTTTTACATTTATAAAAAACAAATATATATCCCAAAGGTAACTAGGTCTACTACTACACTTTAATATGGATGCAATATCTCTATTCAAAAATAACTGGGCAATTAAGTTTGTTGAAAATTTCATAAATCTGTTCCATAAGCTATTAATTACACCTCCCTATTTGGACTTCATAGCAGCACATTTAATTTTGAGAGATAATGAGTCTGTTAATTTATCAAACTTACATGGTTTCCTAAGATCATTAATAATTGGACAGATCATTTTAAATGTTAAAACTAGTTAAAAAATATACTGAACCAAACGTGGCAAAGTTTTTATCCTAAATAAATAACTAGAATCATATACTGTAAAATAATACAGTTTATTTGCTACTTTCTTATATACTTGATGTTTGCTTTTACATTGAACTTTTAGATTCATTATACAAAAATTTTAAAATTTTTTATTAGAATTTAATTACTCTTCATAAAATACTCTAAAATATGTAATACCGTTTAGAATTGTTTAAAAATAATATAATTGGATGTACAAAGGGATGAAGACTAAAATTAGAATATCAAGTGGTGTCACCTTTGCAGGTACATAGGTACCTATAAGTCACTCTTAATTATAAGGAAAAACTATTATTTAAAAATTATGCGAGTAACATTTTTACTTTTTTAGCAAACAATTAATTTTTTATCTTTTATTACATACAAGAAAGATAACACTATCCATAAAAAACTACTTGTTATTTAACAAGGCAATGTAAAGTATGTGTATACCTACATATATTTTGAAAAAAGATAGATATGATTATGAATTATTCTATTTTCTGAATTATGTCTGCGTAAATGATATACATAGTTTAAAATTTTTTAAGTATTCGAATATTTTCCTCTCTAGAAGTTTATAATGTTCAAGATAATATAGCTTCAATATCATTATAGATAAGTGAGGAACTCTAACAATAATAAACAATGTTTTTTGGAATAAATACGACACATAGGTAGACGTGTGCAGTTCTAATTCTGGGAAAATGATTTTTAAAAATCCCAAAACAAAATTTTTGCATTGAACTGAAGTACCGATACAATATTTATCAAATTATAAATGGGAATCTCCGTTATTACGACAGGTCATTTGTTTTTTCAAAATATAAAAAAATAAAGTAAAGATTAACAACACTTTTTTTACATATAATTGACATAATATTGCTTATATTCTTTGCGGTTGGCCCTGGAATCTCCAAATAAAAAAATTTGGCTTTTCAAATATACAGAGTGCCTAAAAAGTGATAGGTAATAATTCTAGGTTTTTAAATTATTCCTCAGATTAACAACTGACCTATATAAAAGTTCTTCAATAGTTTATTGCGTACACTGAAACATGCTTGCATCTTTTGGGCCGGTTTTTGTTTCATTACTATACCTACATTTTTTTCCATTTGGGTTTTGAGAACAATTTCTTTTTTCTATGTGATAGTTCTTTTAGAATCTTCTCCGCATTCAAAGAGGCATTTTATTACACTATAATTTTATTAAGTTCATGAATGATTTAACCAATTCAATCACCTGGTTACAATCCATTTCGTGCACTAACTTCTTTGATTGCATTTCTTCTCTATGTTATGATCAATCTGATCTGCTTTGTTTTAGCTTTGATAGTATACTCTATTGCCTGCTGTGTTATGTCCAAAATCAGTTTCCTTAACGTGTGTCTGATCCACCAGCATAGTCGTCTTTTTATTACAATTTTGATGGATTCTTGTTCTGCCATTTCCCGTAAGTCTATAATCAAAATTCAGTTTGGCCAGTATATTTGAACGTGTATTGTCCTTTAAGTGGAGCATAGAGTTTCCAAGAAGTTCTCCAGCGCTCTCTATCTTTGGCCAGGTATTTGATCTTACTCTATGATTTTCCCATGTTTATTTTTTAGGCCATTCTCCAAGTAGTAACTGGGTTTCCTCTTCGTCTTTGATCTTGTGGTTTCAATATATTTTTCAACCTGTCCTTGCTAGCAGCTCGTCATTTGTAATATAATAGAACCATTTTATGCGTACCTATTCTTCTGGGACAATTACTGACAAAAACTTGTAGTTGGTGGTAAATATTTTTATTTTGGTATGACACCTTCCATATCCCATGTAACATTCTAAAAGCTTGCTTAGCCTCTGCAATTCTGATCCTCACATCTGTTATAGATCCACCTTTGCTTGCAATTTAGCTGCCAGGTAACATTTTTTTCCATCCTCTATCTGCTCATGAAAGAATTATTATTGATTGCCAGATCTTTGAGACTTTCCGTAAGCTCTCATATAATGCCTCTTTGCAATCGTTAATATTACATATAACACAGTCCAATAAAAGAATGAAAAGTAGTGGGAAAAGTCTACAACCATTTTTTAAAGTACATTTATTTGCTATATGGCCTGGCTACATTATATTGATTTCTTAATTTCATTTTCTAATATTTTGAAAAATAAATGACTGGCTAGGAAACCAAAAGCTACATTCATTTCCTGTTACAATTTAATAACAAGTAGCTCCCGTTCAGACAGCTAACGTATGCACATTTCTTGAGATTAACAATTTTCCGCCGCGCCACGCGCTTGAAAAAGGATTGCATAGTTTTGCAGATTGATTTGGTATTAATCCCGTACTGTTTCATTACAATGGTTCGCGAAAGTAAAATTACGAGTGTTTTGGCCATGTAAAACGCCGAACTAGTAGCGTTGCGTCCCTTTAAACGTTCTAATTGTTCAAGTTGCGTCTTCTACGCTTAACTTTAGAAAATCGTGAGCCCATAAGATACATTGTTCGGTAAATTGGTAGCAATTAAGGCAATTGCTGGCTTGATAAGTAATTAATATTATAACGTAGCTAGTAGCTTTTAACATTTGGTATATTTAATATTTATTTCATTTGTATCTCATATGTTCTATTGCATTTTCCCATGCTCTGTTAAGCTTTATACGGCAGTTGGCAAAGTACCAACACATCATCCACGGCAAGTCCCCGTGATGAGCGCTGTCGCATACATCGACCCAAGGCATCGTTTGGTCCCTATATCCGATTATAGGGGAACAAATGAGAATACAAAATACAGAACTCGTAGCGCCACGGCAACCTCAATTTCTAAGCTATTTCGGGCGCCAACGTATCATTCAACAGAACCACCCCTATGTCTAGACTGACCACTAGCCGGAATAATTTGATGCATGGTACTCTGGGACACTGTAACCTTTTTAAAGTAATCGTACATCAGATATGATACTCCCTTGAGAGGGTATTATTTATTTTTTAAAGTAATCGTACATCAGATATGATACTCCCTTGAGAGGCTATTATTTATGTAAAGTCAAGTAAAGACCTAATGCTCACTTGAGAGCCTGTTTTGTTTCGTGAATACCGTTTACTCCTGTAACAAGTATAGAACAGGTAGGAGTTTGGCATAGCCAGTGTTCCACTGCCCCAGTACTAAATGACATGTAGTTCAAAGCACATAACAAAATAATTAGAGTAAGTCATAATATCGAAAGAGATTGCTTGTTTGAATGAACAAGATCTAGGCATGCAAAGAGATTTAAAAAAATTCTAGTTCTAATAATAACGAAGATTCCCATTAAATTCGAATACTACGTACATGAACAAGTTTTCGTGCATTTCATCGGAGCTCTCTAAGAATATTTTGATTAAGCTGTTAAAGAAAAATAATCACATCTCTTTCAATCTTTTTGTATCACACTTAATATACAGTGTGGGCCCAAAAATATTTTCTTCGAAATAGTTGTTTACTTTCTCCCTTTTGTCTAATTCTAAACAGACGGTAAAATTTAAATTGTCGTCTGGCGTGGTAAACAAAAACACTTCTCATCCAGCAGTGGCTCCGTAGTCGTGTTGGCACGAGAATTTTGCATTTTTCCGGCCTACACTGGATGTCGCGCCGTTTGTACCCACAGCCAGCGGATATTACACCAGCCCACGTAACGCCTTCTCATCTCTAACCTTTTCAACCCAAGCAACAACAAAAAAAGGTACCTGATAGGGCAGAATCGCCGCCGGCCTGCCTGGCGGCCCGCTGCGCGAAAGGACTCCGCAACGCCTTAGGGCTCAGGAAGAACTTCCTCCGCGACTGCGGCGGCGTGGGGCAGCTCTGCGTCATCACTCCCTGGTCGACGCGGCTCCTCGGGTTGGTTGGACGGGTCTTCGGCAGCTTCTCCGGGTGCCCCAGCTCGCCGCCGGAAGTCGTCAGGTCCTGGCGACTCTGCGAGAAAAAGGAAATATCTAGTAATGTCGCGAAGACAATTGATTAAGTAAGGTCATTACTTCATAACGCAGGAATTAAATCAATTCAATTGTACGTGACAGAATTTTAAGAGCGGCCGAGTTTGTTGGCGTCGGCTAAAATTACTTCTTCCTTGCACATAATTGTCATCTACGTTATATAGTTGTTTCTAGAGTTGCGGTATGTAGGGGAGAGTGGGATACTTTCAGCAGCGGGGTACAGTCGTGATGATTTCCAAACTTCCGACTGTTTTTATTTTTGGCCAAAACTCGGTGACACATGCTTACCAATTCTCTGTCAGTGGGTGTAATGTGAACATACCGGCGGTACTGGTTATGTGTAGTAAATTGTGAAACATTCTGAATTAAACTAATGATACTTTTTATTTGATTTGTTCTTACTAACCATGTTTATAAAACTATATGAGAATGCATTTTGTTTTGAGATTATGTAAAAGAACAAAACCACATGTGGGTTATTAGGCATCTGATTTGAAAAATATTGCAAATGCCTTAAACAGTTTGATAAGCTTATTTTTACTAAGAGTCCCAACAGTGTCACCGACAGGCCATTTGATGTGGTTAAACAAAGTTTCTAATCTAGAACAATTTTCTTTAAAACGAGATTTGTGTGAAAATCTTACTGATTTTGAATCCTCAAAGAAATATCACTTAATCTCTAATCAACCATCAACTTCACATCAAAATATTGATCAACAATCAACTTCACAGAAAAATATTAGTGGTAAACATTCTCATTGTCCTAGTTTAAACGACATCTTTCCATATCATAAAGCATACACGAGGAAAAGAAGTACAAAGAGAAAATCAAGATGTACTATTTATACAGACACCACAGACGAATAATAAACAGAAAAATAGAGAATTAGAAAAGAACAGAAAGCAAGAAATAAAAACAAAAGGAAGTCATGATTTAGACGACGACGGGTATGCACGTATACGCTTATTGCTCCGATAATTTGAAGGTCAAATCAAAATTAGCTACATGTAGGTTTGATATCAAAGTTATCATCTACAGTGTGTGCAGATCTAGTGCGTCATGTAGCAGAAAGTAAAATAAATACAGCCGAAATACTCAAGAGAGCGGAAATTTTAGCTGTTGCAGGATAAAAGCTTCTTAATTGTTTGCGTAAGTGAGACCTATATTACGTCTAAAATAGACGACAAAGAAGTGATCATAGCTGGTTATATTACAGTGATCTGCTTCTCAAACAGCAAACACACTGGCGAATCCTTTATGTATGTAAATATCTTTCTGAATTTTGAAGTTATATGCAATGAAGCCGTCGATTGTAAATTTTGAGCACTTTGGGTAAGAGTACAAATTAGACAAAAAGTTTTTATGGTGGGAGCTACTAGTCTCTATATATTCCTAAATGCAAATTGCAAGCAATTCTTACATTACTTGGAAATCACTCAGATGACATTGTTCATCGTCCAAACATTGTAGTTATGGGTGAGCTAAGCATCAGTGATGCAAAAAAATTATGGAAACATTTTCAAGCAGCAGGAGTTATACGAATTGTTACAAAGGAAACCAGAATTACTAATTTATCATCCTCTCTGACTGACCACATCACCACAAATCACTTTAATGCCAAGATATTGTCCTGTATTGAGTGACCATTAAATTATTGGTACCGAGTTCGTGTTTGAAGGTAATGCTCAAAAACCGGAGTTTATTTATAGCAGACATTAGAGTAGTGAGATAATTTCAGGCCTAATTGAAGAATTAACGGGTGGAAACTGGAATTACACTGACGCAAATTATATGTACTTCGATTTCGTGGATAAAACTTCAAGACGAAAACATATGGCGCAAAATATGTAAGAGAGACGGAGAATACAGAAAGTATTATTTAATTAAATTTATCACCTATCGGTCGGAAAGACTATCAAATTGAAAAATATATAATACGTACTGGTTAAAATTACAGAGAAAAGGAATTGATACAAATGAACGATCTTACTTGTTGAATTCTAAAAATATTACCCCTTACGAGTCGAACAAACTTGTATATGGATTTAAAAATAAAAGTGACTAGTGACGATTCCTTGAACATCAACTTGGTGAAGGATTTGCTTTGCGTAATTGGCTATGCTGTTCTATAGCTGATTAAGTACTTCATTGCCCTTTGGAAAGTACCAAATAAATTGAAAACTAGTGTTATAATTCCTATTCCTGAAGTTTCCAAACATAAAGTTCCCTCGGAATTTAGACCAATTAATTTGCTTCCTGTTATCGAGAAAATCGTTGAGACAATCGTCTGTCAACAACTAATGAGTTATTTTGAGGGCGATCTTAGTTATAATCTACACATTAGTTTGTCAACATATTTAAGTAGTTTTCTTGGAAACGATCTAATTTTTGTAATTATAAT
Organism: Agriotes lineatus; assembly: GCA_940337035.1. NCBI lineage: Eukaryota > Metazoa > Arthropoda > Insecta > Coleoptera > Elateridae > Agriotes > Agriotes lineatus. The sequence goes on along the minus strand of OW679194.1, from coordinate 16,659,627 downwards.
ATTCCTTATAGCCAGAGCTAAATTCAGTTGGTCAGAAAAGCAAATTTACAAAAAATACGCGTTTTTCGAAGATGTTCGTCTTTTTAAGACTTAGCAGACGCACTTAGCTTGCACATTTTTAACCAATAATAATATTATTATTATTATTAAAGAGGTGAGCGGATGGCCCCGTGTGATGAATTTAAAAAATCGTACGCTCCCCGGCTACCACGCTAACATCTGTGGTAGTCGTTAACCCCTAAGAAGGGAAGTTTTCCAAAACCTAAGGGCAAAGAGGGCTCATAGAACCACTTTGTGGTTATAACAGGCCACTGGCCTACAATAAGAGAAAGCAAATTGTTAAAGAGATGTATTCAAGGATATTCATCATCAACCACCAAAATCAAAGAAAGGCACTGCAAACTTTGAAACGAGGCTGAGATCCCTTACCTGTAATGTCCGTTTTCAAATTTAAAGATATGTCAGGTTGTTTTCTTAAATGCATTGAGTATTAGATTTAAGCAGTATTTTTAATATAATTGATACTTCGTAAAGCTGACGCTGCATTGCTATGTAAGTGCATTGTGAAGTTGATTTCGCGAGTGCAGCAATAATGCACCACTGGGCCTGTCAGCGGGATAAGGGGGGTTTTAACTGAGGATTATTTCACAATGAAGCGATGATTAGCGTGCGCGCCTTTGCTGAAGCCAGCGGTGGGTGTGTACCTCAAAAAGTATATTTTGTGAGTTCGCCTAACGCGAAGTATTAGAAGGGGCTTGCAGTAAGTAGTTTGCTGCACCTTAGTTTGAAGTGCGGCAAACCAGGGTTTACATTTCAAGTGAACGCATTTTTCACCGTGTTCGCGGTGAACATCCAAAGGGTCTTCTTTGAAGCGTTACGAAGTCGGAACGTTAGTCAGTCGTCGTTAAGGTGACAAAAGACAGCGATCAGAAAGTAACGACTTCCCAGCAATAAATGTGATAGCTTTTCGTGCCTCACGCCACCCAAGTATGGATGACGTAATCCAGGGTCAAAGTCGCATGCGACACAAAAAATTCGGGCCTATTTCCACGTAAAAAGTGTTGAGTTTAAAAGAGAGAACTGTGTTGATATGAATATATTGAAGCGCGATTAGAGTCGCGTTAAGCCAGGACCATGATAAGATATTTTGACATTAGCGTTTTTTAAAGACAATTATTTCAACGTTATTTTTAATGATGCTTTACGTTGTTCATATTGCACATGCGAGTAGATCCAGCTATCTCACACGTGGGGTTTTCTAGAAGCTAATCCTAGTTTTCTTTCATTTTCCTTATACATGTGTTTTTATTTGTGTTTTGAAGTCAATAGATTGTGTAATTTTTGTGTGAATTGTTTGAGGTCAGTTTCAGCCCGAGAACACTACAAGGGAAATTAGCTTCCGGTTTTTTGGTACATATTGACACTTGGCACTACGGCTGTGGTATTAAGAGGGTGTCATGTTCACTGTGATAGCTAACCGGACAGAGTAAATAATTATTCAAATATTAAAAAATACGAGACGTCTTGATCAAATTTAAATTACAACTGACGAGGCTAAACCTCATTTACACCACCTCAGTTTTATTAAGTGATTCTGATGTCCCATTACGTAAAATTAATAGCACCCTTTAGCTTAGCAGAGATGACTTTTATGTCATTGACTACTTTACATACTCACAACTAATTCATCTGCCTCGGCACTCGTCAAATCAAGATGTGTTTATAAAAATAGTTTTCTCACAAGAACACAAGATTTACTTAAATCGTATTTTCGAAATAGAAAATTCTGAACATTCAAATTTTCTTTGCGGAATATAGAGGGTGATTAACTTATCATGTAACAACTTGTAGGCAACCTATTATGCAGAAGCATGCATTATGCATGTTGTTACATGCTAATTTAATCATTCTGTATATAAACATAGTTGTGGCATCCGTTACTTAGAAAATAAATATTGTATTTTAAAAAAGTTTAGGATACGAAAATTCGTTTAAAAATAGACCAATCCACCATACTATTCGTAGATGTTTGTCTCATAACATGTACTCTTTGAGTACCCAGCAGTTAATCCAATTTTCTTCCTGTAGGTGATATATAATTTTCGAATATGGCAATATCTTAAAACACTATAATTATTCAACTGACACTCTGCTTAACAAAACGGAATTTAACATGATAACGTGTGATGAACGCTATTTGGAAAACCACGAAAATCAGATGAGAGTTGCGACGCTTGATGAACTTGATACTTTATGAGCAGATGGCGCTAATGTAAATTATTAAAAACTACAACAACATTTTTGTAAAGGCTATCGTGGATCATTTGTCGGTTACAAAATGACATTATGGCTACCAATAAAAACCCAAATTTAACTTTATGCAACCGCATTACCGCAGCAGCTACCACGCTTCGGAAGCGTGTCATCGGATAACTTACGACAGATCTCGAATAATAATTAGCATCACGTAGGACGTAAGTGTTTTATATCGTTGCAGGTTTTCATTTTTTGACAGCTGAATAATAGAAGCGGCAAATTAAGTTATCGTTCCCGATGATGTATGACGGAGAGAGCTCGTGACTACTGCATCGGCCGTAAATAATTTTTATTTCGATTGTAGCAGGTAAATATCTTCCTCAGATCTTATCTCAGGCAATTAATCACGAGCATCGCAGATTTCCTTTATTTTTCGTTATTATTTGGAGCGGAACGATAGGCCGTCAAGGGGACATTGCTGATTTTATACTTTGATCTCGTGCGCGCGGAAGTTGTTAATTTCGACTTCCTTTGTCTGCTCGCCACATGTGGACATGACAGTTTTTCATGCATTCAGGAGCATTTTAATTATATTGCATTTAATTGGCGCAAATCTGTGTCATTGATGTACATATCTCATGCAATGCAGCATACAGGGTGCTTCCTAAGTAAGCTAAAAATAAACAGGGAGATTCCTGAAGCACTTTTATGAAGAAAAGTTCTTATATGTGTACTGAGAAAGTTATTTCTCGAGATACAGATTGTTGAAAAATGTGTATTTATTTTAATACTACCATTAATTATGTTATAACATATGTCGAAAATGTGCACCTCCAGCTATAATACGTGCTTCAGTTCGACCTGCTCGAAAATGCCCGGAACGTTGCAAATTGTCCCACACCCCTGCATAAAAGACAGTTTCGAAAGTAATGTCGGTTATCAATTGGGCTTGTGTAAACGAGTCATTTGGATTAAGGCCTATTGATGTGGACCCCCTCAACCCACTAGGTTAGGATATTTAGTATTCAGTTATTCACGTACATTCAAGGCAAAATCTGGAGAAGTACCGTTGTGCATAAACCAGTTATTGTCTTATTCTGATGGGCATATACCAATCCACATAGTATTGGCTAGTATTTTGGTAAATAATTTATATCGTGTGTTTAAAAAAAAACTCATTCGCAGCATGTCATGATCAAATTGAAGTTTGCGATAACTTGATAGATACCCATTGAAGCAAATGAACTACCATAAGTCAGAGAGAACTAAATTACATCTTGATCTTGAACTTTTTTCCTAAAAATATACAAAACACTAAATAAGAACAATTTTTATTGAATGTTCACTGTTATTATTAATACATTCGTTGTTGTGCAAATGCCATCTTATTTTACTTTTTGCTTAATGCAGTTTGCAGTTAAACTTAATGCAGTGTACACTTTTGCCTGCCACAGTGACAAATGTTTACATAAACAAACTGCAATCTGACATTCACCTACAGGCTTAAGTTAAGACATGACCAGATTTTCTATAATCTCTGAAAGTTCTTTGTGGCGTGAATCTATAATTCATATTCTTATTTGGGTATTTCGCCACTCTGCAAATTAAAATTATTAAATAACGTTTCGATGAACGTTCGTTATTTACGTTATTTAATCATTTTAATTTGCAGTGACGAAATACCCAAATAAGAATATGAATTATAGATTTTCTATCTTTTTTTTCAAGGAGTACCCTAAATGAGTTTTTTTAACACACGATATGTATGACTGTGCCCGTCTTTCAAGACAATTCGGTTTCGATCCTGTCCACGCAGCTGTCCTGGCCTGATAAAATCCTCCAAAATCAGATTCATCACCCATCGCCGTGACATGTGAAGAATGCTGCATGCAGTAAAGGTGATATGTACTGCAATTGCTTGAATTATAGGTGACGCCGCGGGAAGTGAATATAACTACAGTGTTTCGAACACCTTTTTCTGCGTTCACCTCTTCCAAGGTCGCCTTGTACGCTAGTTAAGGGATATCATTAACCTGTTCCAGGTATTTCGTGCTTGCACTCCGACACTGTCTGGGTAAAATTACTTTAAATCGCTTGTGTACATGATGATGTCCTCTAGAAGTCAGGGTTAAATTTATTGCGTCCATGTAATTTTTTTTTGTTAAAGTTATCCAATAGATAGCTCGTTAAAAGTACTGTTCTTCTTTTATTGTGTACTGAGTTAATTAATGCACACAGCAGTTGGCAGTAGCGTGTCGAGAATCGATAAAGGTAGGTTCCCGTTGACGAAAGGTCCACACATCATTCCCCAAGAAGTAATGTAACGATTCCCGCCTACGGTTTCAAGTTATGAAGGGATTAATGCGGATTGAGAACTTGTTAAGCTCTAGACAAACAATAGATACCTTGTATTTAATTAACTACCCCTTGACGTACGTTCACCCTCTTTGTCCCGGCTCTAATCTAGCCGTGCAGTATTTGTTACATAACGCTGGAATCGTGTAACTATTCGAGTCATCATAACATCCGATATGGCACTGTTTTGAGAAGATGATAGCTTTTCCATTTCGGTCAAGCGACGGCCAAGTTTGCTTTGGTCGTAAGTTCCGTTTCATTCTTCAACAACATAAGTATTATAAAAAGCTACATCAAATTCTGAAGAGTGCACCATAGAAGCGAGACAAACCTTAATCTAGTTATCTTAGTACCTTTCAGCATGTTATAGAACTGAAAATGTATGGGTGTAAGTGCAACAAATCACACAATTTTTCAGCTACTGCAAGTTTATGTACAAAAGTGAACGCAAGCCTCGAATGCGCTGCCTGTGCCGTTGCGAATAAACATAATTCATTTGGTTCGCTATTTATAACTTCCATCTAATTAGCAACCTGCCGCTTGTACACTCATTAAACTAATATTCCACAATCCGCAGTTGCTTTATGTGTCTGGCTAACGGAAACGCCGGAAATTTTTGATCCCAGATGCAGACTGTTCGCGTATATGCTCCAAATAATCGCGTTTACATTCTCAACTGGCTGTTAAATTGGCCATAATCGCTGCATGTCGGCCTCTTCCTTATTAGTTGTAATTATTGCATGTTAGAGTGCTACAAAAGCATTCCTCATTATGCTAATACGTACGGAATACGCATTGCAATGGCAGAATGCAGACTGCGAGCAGTCTTCGCCAATTTTAATTTCGTTGTAAATCACATTCCGTGCTCGTGAATTCGCAAATTAATGGCTAGTAATCTCGAAATACCAGCGAGCGTTATGGTTTTGAAATTATGACATTTAAAGCAAGTTTCAAGGCATAAATACCTACATCGAAAGGAGAAAATGTATAGAATCTTAGGAATTTATTAGATCTGTCAAAACTACTGAGAAAAAATAAATGTTAATACAAAAGCATCCTAAAAGCACGTATCAACACACAAGGATAACCACAAAACATAACAGTTAAAACAACTGCAAGATTTCTCAAAATTATGAAAATCATAAATCCAAACTTAAGTGAAAGAAAAAGGAGGAGGAGAAAATGACTATAACTCGTCGCAGCTAGATGGACAAGGTGACCAGACTAGCGAATACTTATAACAGGAGACAACTGAACGTCTATTAATCACACGAGGAAATGTGATAACCTTAGTGCCGAAACAAAACCACCCAAGATAGTGTGCACATGCATTCGTTCCATAAGGAAATTTAATTTTAGAAGATAGTGAATAAATGACCATAAGTAGCGAATATAAATACTTTGGTACTGTATTGGACAAGACCAGATCTGATGGGAGACATTAAATAAAGAATCATTCAAGCCAGAAGTCATTACATTTTTAAATGAATTCTGTGGAGTAAAGAAATAAAAAAAACGTATAAATATATATCATACCATGATAAAAGTTTGCTGCTATATGTGTCAGAAATGTGGAGAAACATGAAGAAACAAGAAGTCAGAAGCTGTTGAAACAAACGCTATAAGAGCTGTACCGGTATCACAAATACAACCAATTAAATGATGTTATTATGTAATGAACACAACAAATCAAGAACACTAGACTGGATAATTTTTGCGTAATCACTTTGCTCATTTATTTAATTTTGCCTTAAGGGTACCTTAGAACGCCAGATTTGATTTTTACTCAAGTATATAGGCGAAGATCACATTAAACAGAATATATCGATTGTTCTGTATATTACAAAATTACTTATATAATGTATCCAGAACTCGATCTGGCAAGGGCCAACACACGATACTTGGAATATGAGTGGTAGACCTTGGAACGTTGGAGCGCTGCACGCTGTATTTCGACCGAGCCAATATATTGGCTCTGTATTTAAAACGGGCGATTATGGAATTACACATGACGGCATCTAATCTCTGCGTTTATATTTAGTGTCAAACTAATATTGCCAAATTTGGATGAATAACCTCGGTTCTAGACCTCGCCGATGGACAGGAAAGTGACTGTACAGATAGGTCGTGCACTTAATTAATTCTGGTGGTGAATTGACCTGGTGAAGGCTTATCACCTAGTGATCGGCGCGTTTGTCATGACTCCGCTGGAGGGGAATGTGTTCGTTTCTGCAATGCAGTGTCGAGAGTCCTGCCCAAAGGGATACAGGGTTGGCTTAAGGACTGGTTTGGGCTGTATTCTGATACGGCGTAAAGTAGTTTCAAGAATGTGTTTGCTAATACTGGCGACCACAAGAGCGGATTCGGGATTGGAGTTCAGGGAGGAATCTTGAAATTCTGGACGGCGTCTTTCGGGGCAATACGAATCGGTGCCGTGGCTGTGTTTTGCTTGTTTGGGTCAAGCGCCGGCGTTGGACTAAACAGGAACGCGTTCTCTGGCTATAGGTGGCTTCAGAGAGCCTGGTAGCTCTTCCAGTTAGAGCCGGCTAGACGGGTCGCTGAATCTAAGTGCCTTCACCAAGCCGGACAAGCAGGAGTCTCTATCTGGGAGGCTTTGAAAGGAACTGCGCTGGATATCGTTGTGCGCGGAGTTGCGCATCGCTTGGTCGTTTCGTTTAGTGTCAAATCCTCTCGCACCGGAACATTCAAGCGCCGATTGTGACTTTATAGCGACGTACAAATTCATAGTATCTTATTTAGTATAAGCTGAATTTTGTACGGGTGCTAACGTACAATTAAACAACGTATCGGGATACAAGAAAGTACCTCAAATGACACCAAGAAACAGACAGAGAATAGAAGACTGCCGAAAACAAGAGATGGAATGAATACCACAAGAAAGAAAGAAGAGGGGATGATCAAAGAAGAACTGGACTGAAGGAATCTTAAAAACCATGAGTGGAAAAAGCCTACAGGAAGGGCAGTTGATTAATAGATATGAATGGAAATTGGGCATCGTATAACGTAAAGACTTCGAAACCGATATTTATTACTATGCTTACTATATAATAGAGATAGTCGAAATCACAGTAAATATAAGCAAGGTTGTTAAAGCATAGTAACGGATATAAACAATGTTCAATATTTAATATTAAATTCAAAATCATGTCTTCTAACCTCTAACGTATCTAGGCTTCCGATACAAGTAATTAGCATGAAAATGAATTCTATCTTCGAACCAGGCTTTAACAATTGTCTCACGCTGTTGCTTCTTAATGTTGCCTTCCATGTTCTTAAATTGTGATCTTCTCTGATTACAACGAAACAAACTTATCTATCGACAGATACAAATTAATGTTGGGTTTTTATCAAATAAGTTTGGTGCACGCATTAATAAGGTCAGGCAGGCATTTCAGCCTACAGATCGAATCAATGATAAGTCAATCTAGTTTACGTTAGATAATTAAGAATTGAAAAGTTTTTTAATAGGAAAGATAATTAAAATATCTAGCTGGAATATGGAAGAAAGTTACTACTGCTTTTATAAAATTGTAATCATGCTGAAGTATCAATAAGATGCACTCATGCATAAGTGTGAAACTAATGATATGTGCTGGTTGTCCTATACACGTACTGTTAACCCCAGTTCTTACTGTAGATCGTATCGCGTATCCTGTAAAAATTCTATGTTGCCACATTTATATATATTTCGAAGCAAATGTCAACAATAATTATCATTCACATTAATCGGTTTACACGTAGTAATATTGTACATATGGAGATCTAGATATACATACACAGTACATGTAAAATATATCTACCTGAAACTTTTACAACATTATCATACACAGCAGAACATTCTGAAAACTACAGAATACTATGAGATTTTCTCAAATTTAGTTGTGTAAATCTGTCTATGGTTACAAGGGGAAACGGAACTGTTACATGATGCTGATTTGAATTTATTGCCAATTACAACACACACAAAGGCTGAAACATTTTCACTGATAATAAAGTATGTATTAATCAAGTATTTGTTAATTCTTCATGTTTATATTTCAAAATTATTTCAATTTGGTAAGTGAAGTTCCACATACTATAAATTTCAAATCTCAGTAGAAATAGAGGTTAGAGTAGTTTCTATTTCATTCCCAACACAATTACACTGACATCAACTGCATTAGTAGTCAAAATGTGTGTTATTTATGCTAGATTGAAAACGGCACTCATGCGTATAGGCCAGCCCACAACTCCCGAATAGAAAAACCCACGAAGTTTATTACTTTGCAAGAAATACATCTTAAATTTAATTTCAAATTAAAGCCGCATAAATCTACTACTATAATTAAATTCTGTGCACATAAAGCACTTCCAATAGCTTTGACTGTAAAAATATAAAAATTCATGCTAGAGAAAAGGTATGGGCACAAAATCAGATCAGGACCACCAGCTGAAACTGCAGCTTTTTTGAAAGTGGATTATATTTTAATAAATGGCTGTTCCAGGTTTTCAACATTTACACAACCTTATAAAAATCTGATATCACGACGAATATTTTGCGCGCTGAGGCTGGAGAAGCATAGTTAGTCCACTTTGTCACCAGTTTATGTAAAAATTGCAAAGGAAGTTATTTCAGGACATTTAATCTCTGTTTAATTATACACTACTGCTATCCTCTGAATTTTAATTGGCAAAACTTTGTTTTACTACCTTTCTCCATAAAGAGGTAAATAAGAGTATTGTTTGATTGTATGAAATACTGTGTTACGTGACGATGGCGATTCAGTATCCATCTTGCTATCTGTTGCTGGTTCTACAGCTCTTTTGTTGACACTTCCCTCTTACGAATAGGTAGTCATCAGATACAATTAAGCTAAAGTAGTATAAGGGGCATAAAAGTTCGGCAAAGTTTGCTTACACTTAGGTTAGGCGATATGTCATGTTTGATATTTCTAGTTTAGAGGAAAGTCATCGATAATTGACGGTGTCTGTAGTACCGCCTACAATGTACTGTTGGACATATAGAACTGATCACCATCGTATGGGTCGGAGAATCGTAAATTGAAGGTGGACCTCTCGAGTCGCTATCTTTCAGTTATTATTCGCTTCTTTTCTTAACATCGTGTTCTTCCGATACCTGTATGGTAGGTAGTACGTGAGAAGCATTCACCCGACTGGTCAATTTCATTGTTTTGGTCATGCGAGAAAACCAAAATTTATCGTAAACAAACAATTTTACGTCTGAAAAATATACATCGAGTTCTAGAAATCGATTTGGAGATTCGACCAGAAAAAGAATTGGTTTGATACTATGTACTTCTTCCCAATGATCACAATAATATTGAGGTATATACGGATAGTAATCGAGATACGCTGGCTGAGCGGACAAAAATGAGAATTTACTAATTTATATGTCGGGCGAGTTACACGTCTTATACAAATCATAGTATGTGAAACTTATGTATTTTAATTTCTTTCTAGTCGAACTAGGTAAAGGGGAGTAGAACTAACAGCCGTTGCGTAACCGAAGTAAGTCTTCAGAATGAGCGTTTACCCTGGGAACCTAACTACGTTATTTTAGGGCTGTTCATTTGTAGCTGTTAATCTTGCTTTTCAACTGCGTGCCTTAAGGTTTGAATAGTGAATCGTTTTTTTACGTAGAGTTTTCTGTGCCATATCGTTTTGGATGCATGGAATGTTCGGTTTTTCCTGTTAACAATAAGCAAAATTACTTAATTTATTGTAACTGTGATGTCATATATCAAACTTCTTGGTAGAATTTTTACAGCACAACTTTTATACCCCATGTATTGTCGACGGAATCCTGTTGCAATCTTGATGTAAACGTAGTGTGATTACACAACGTTGATATGATTAGATTAGTCCATAACAATAGTATAGACGTTCTAAGAAACCTATTATTTATCGATAGAAGAACATTGCATACATGTGTATATAAGATAACAATAAAGTGTTCTATTGATCGTAAGAGATTCTTGTATAAATTAAACCAACAGATATTTGCTTATCAATGAGACAGCGTCTAGTGAAGATAATTTTAGGTCAGTCTCAGATACCGTAATAATTGGTACCTTTCAACTTTGGGTCTGCAAGTAATTTAATATGCATGTTAGTCTTCGGCCAAAACAACCCTTTAGCGGTATCGATTTCATGACTCATGGCGCCATCATCGCTATTAATAACGCAAAAAAAACAGTCTGCGAGGCGAGCTGTCCAAAATCTGGAAACAACATTCCGTGAAAAATATCAAAGGCGGAGTCTGGGAATTCATTCGTCTCCGAGGCTACCTTGAGGGTGCTAGTGTAGATCGTTGCATTGTTCTAATGCGTTGTAAATAACCTATTTAAAAAAGCTGGTGCGATACTGGAGTTTTAATTGACAATATCTTTATTATTTGTTCACATACATATATTGAAGTTGGTGGCGGCTGGTATTAGAGTATTGTAACATTATCATGAATCCACTCCCTCTTCCGGAGCTAAGTCAGCGGGTTCCGCTGAATGCTAATTAGCGCGGGATCCTTTTTGGGGAATTCATTGCTTGCTGCTAAACGTATGTTGACTGGATTAAATTTGTGATTGTTGTCGCGATTGCATCGTAGAGCGGTAAGGGTCTGACAACTGTCATCAGTAGTTGAAAAACTGGTTAACTTTATTCCTTTTAAAAATTAAGAATATAAGTGATCAACCCTAATTCAGTTTAGCATCCTTCTCCTCCCACCACCCTGAATTGCGTTTAAAACTACACTGTAGTACTCACCTGCATGAATGTAGTAAAGTGGCCATTCGTTTTGACTTTGGTTCTGGGCTGGAGACGATCACAATTTTTATCAGTCTGAGAATAAGAAGTAGGATCGGCGTAGAGTGTGATTTCTGAACCTCGCAGTCCTTGGCAGCCAAGTTGCTTTTGGCAGGGCAAAACTGAAAAGAATACTAAATTAGAAAACAGCGGAATTACTGATCACGGGCCTAACCAGAGATCAATAGTATTATAAAGCTTAATTATGGCCCTGTCAGATTTGTTTAGGTATCCGGCGATTCGTTATCTTCCGGCAGATACGTATATTAATTGCGAGAGTACCAGAAATTCTGACACTGACCATATAAGTCGAGTTGTCTTGTTGCGACATCCCGCATTTACATAAATACTAATATTTGTAATATCTTACTAATCTCTTCATTTATCCAACACCTACGTATATTAGGCTACACGACTATAATCAAAACATTGTTAATTAAGCTAATCAATCGGAAGATTAATTAAACCTGTGCAGTAGGTTGAACAAAACCGAGCGTCTGATTAGATTAAAGCGGAGACTTCGACTCTTCTAAGCCGATTCGACAAAGCCAGCCTTGGGGAGCGACGAATCCGTTGATGGTCGAAGACTGTGATTTATGAAAATATCGATCGCAAAATGAACGTGTAATAAGTATGCGTCTTTTTAAAATGAATGCGGCAACAAATCAAGCTCTGACAGCGTAAAAGTGCCCTATAAATGTATTTAGAGGCAACAATGACTATTACGGCGAAATTGCGCACTCATAAATATGTACGTTATCCTTCGGGATATAAACTTTCCTATTGTTTGCTATTGTGTGTTGCAGCAATCAATTTCGTCGATCACCGCTAAGGCGTTCAATTGTGCCTGCCATAAAGCGCGGGAATAAATAAAATCTGTGTTATGTAGCAATTCATGCAGACCTTTGTTGAAATCGCTGCGTTGTACGGGATTCAAAGAATCGTGTTCTGATGCTGACCGGAAAGACGCTTTTTAGTGCCGCTGCAAACAGTGCCACTTCGATAATCTTTGATGATTTGTGGGCAAATCTAGAATGTAGTGGAAAATGGAAAACCTGTTGGTAAGAACGCTTCATTTGAGGTATCACTTTTCGATCAATTAGAAATATTCCATATAAATTTACAGTTGACGTGTTGATTTCATCAACAATAGGATTAATGTCCTATCGAGAAATATCCCCACTGCGGGAGCATCAGTCTCACCTCTTGGGAAAGATTTGAGCAACAAATCTCAACGGTTGGGAGATTTTACTGGATTCGGTATGCAAGTTTTATCCCACTTTTAGATGCCTGGTAACAAGCATACACCTCCTGAATAAACTGCTTATGGCTGGGGAGAGAACGTCCAGCCAATTTTCGTCAGAAGTGAGTAATTTTTAGTTTTTTAGGCACTCCCCGCCTCTACGCTAATGACGTTCGATGGTTTCAGGGTTCTTCTGGTCCGAATTCCGTATGAAACGATTTATGGATAGGGATTCCTAGAACTGTGGATTGCTCATGATTATTTGCGTTGTAAATGCTATGGATCTGATAACGACTACGTTCTAGATTTGAAATCGCGTGAATAGTCTGCATCAGAACCAGCATCTACGCGAGATTTATTTTCTTGATCGACGTGGGGTTTGCCAAGATAAGCTATCACCCTATATAATGATTTACCGCAATTCAAAAATGTAGCGGCGCGAATGGTTGGCGATTCTTGCTTATTCCGGTTATACAACATAGTTTAAAAACAATAATGGTTATTTCTCTATACACGCTATACATGGCGAGAAGAAGCAAGACAGACAATTATAAATTATCTGATGGTGAATCAGAATTAAAAATTAAAAGTTTTATATGATAAAAGTATACAGTGGCTAATGAAACTGATGAGCAAACAGGAAAATTGCAACTCCCGTAATATAATTTCGAAAGCTTAGACGAAGACGATCCCACGAATAGATACAAAATAACGTAACTGTGGCTAGGAAAACAGTAGAAGAACAAGACAAACGATAAAACTAGGAAAGAAAATACAAGCAGTAGATATTCATACAAACTTGCAAGGACATTTGGCGATTTGGCATCTGGATTAGTGTTTTAGTTATTTTACATGTTTCAGTTCAAATCTACATATTTCTTTCAAAGTTCTAGTGGCTTTGCATATATCTACTCTTATTATTCCTTTGTTACAGGCGAAAATCGACGTATTTTTGAGCTATAGTCATTTGGCGTAATTTTTAATAGTCCGCGCCGTCGTTCTGATCTTGTTCACTTTTTTCGTGGCCAGCGTGCTTCCTCTGTCTTCGAAACTGTTAGCTATTTCCTGCCATGTGATTGCGATACCTGCCAACGCTTAAATCATGCCTCTCTGTCCAGCCCGATTTCGACCGTTAGGAGCAAGTTGTACGTGGTAATTTGAGCCTGCTCTCTTATATTGCCGAATGGCTGTAACGTTTCGGGGAATTCTCTAGATGTTTTCACCGGCCATGTTTCTGTTGCGAGTTCGTTTGACCCGGCCATGAATGTTCCTGCACCGTTATGTTCTCGCCCCGTACATGTGCCGGTTAGTTTTCTTAACGTGATGTCCTTGAATGCGTGAATACTTTCGGCCGTCATTCCTGGCAAATCCCGACCGATGACGCGTCTTTGACCCAGATTCTGGTTTGGGTTATTTGCTGCCACCCAGAGCGAAGTTTATGCTCAGGAAGCAATATCTCCGAGGGAGTAGCAGCTTAAGTTTGGTCATTTTATTGTCTGTTCCAGATTGTGAGGCGGGCTGAATCCTTCATATTTCTCGTACAGTTTAAATTGTGTCAATACATCGAGATTAATTGCTGCGCCGATTTGCCAGTAGCTTTCTTCGGTGAGTCTCCCTAGGCCTCATCGGAGCTTAAGTAGCTTCATTTAATATTATTGAATCTTTAACTTTTATTCACGTAGTTCGTTTGTTATAGTTTTATTTATGTTTATTGGGTGCACCCAGCAGCGTACTTAACGTTTGTATCCATGTGCCATACTATTGACGACTATACATTTTACTATGATTATGTATATTTTCGTTACTGCAAACTGAGTTATGATCTGCTGATATTTATTGCATTTCAGATTATGGTAATTTTAGTAAAGCTTTGCGTGAGTTCTCGTTTCTATCGGAGCACATTTGTTGAACGAGAGACTCATTGGCGTCCGTTGTGTATTGATGAGTAATTTCAACCATTTGTAAAGAACCGCACGCCGCCTTCACTTTAACTGACCTGCCCTCAATTTCGTCCATGTAATCACGCTAGTTTGATTTTGGCTTTACATTTGATACCACCTTCTTTTCTTTCATGTTTTCTAATGTGTATACTTTAAATTTATTTTAATATCATCTTATAGTTAATTCTTCCATAGCTCTACATTTGTTTGCAGCTAGTTGAACGCATATGTGTTCTTATATCTTCAACTTATAGTTCTAGTTTTTTTTTTAGAGTTACCTTATTATTTGATCATATTGGTACTAACGACTAGTGGTGTCAACTATGTATCTATTTTTTACCTCTTTCTTCATATCGAAGCGTTCCCATGCTATTGGTGTAATTAGTTCTAATTTATAATAATGATAAAAAGCCAAAAATATGAATTTACTCAGAAAATACAACCAATTGTAAAACGTATCCCAGCGTTTCATTCTACCTGCGGCTTTAATTTTAGGTGCTTGCCTTACGGAAGAACAAACTTTTTATGGTATGCTAATGCTGCCATGTTTCTAATTTGGCTTAATCCATAAACCGTTCGTAGCTCTAGGTGGAGGATCCGAGGCAGCTGGTTAGTCGAAATTGGCTGTATTAAATTGTTTCCCATTGAGTAATTCGATCGTACATTTAAATTACTAGTAAACAAGATAGATACACCGTAATTTGACAGCCGAAAATTCACATCGACAATCAATCACAGCCGGTACCGTTACTTGTTCGAGCACATCAGCAAGTGACCCCCCGTGTTTGTTTGTACGTCGTGAGAAGTTCTACTCAAGCATGATCTTCATTTAATGGCCAACAATTAAGGCGACCAGGAGAACCGGAGGAGGACAAAGCGGGAACTATTAACTTTTGGTAGTAATTAGCGCTAATGATTGTACGAGGCTATACGCAATTTTTAATCCGAAGTTTGAATGACTGGGAGGCTGCGGAGCTATGGGTCGGCTCGATTGTTGGAACCGCGGAATTAATGCCTCACGAAAATTTCTCCGTTTATGCTAATTATGTTGTGTTAACTGTTGATCTGAACGGCGTGGGAAGTCATAAATAATTCAATTTTATAAAATTTCGCGACGATTAATTCACCTACTCGGGTGGGTGACATTTTTATAGTGATCCATATATGGATAATGAAATATATTTGTCCATTACGATTTTAACGTTACAAATGCGGCATAAATTAACGTTACCGTTTCACACTTTTAAGGCACAATCACAGAAATTTATTTCTAACATTAGTTGTACGATTAGACAGATTGTCTGTGTTTATGTGAAATCGGCAGTTTTAAGTTTCATATTTGATTTACCTTACTGTTTGCATGTTATTAAATTACACCTAGCATACAATCAAATTAGTAATTGTTATCGTGACTAGAGAAAGTTGCACTTGGGTGTGAAATTGTTGAACGGGGAAATTCAGATGCCTTTTGTAGCTTCAAATGAGACCTGGCAAGCAAGTTCATCGCAGCGGCAACCAGTTTAAAAAGATAGGACATTTAAATTACAAAACCAAGCATTGGTTATATTATTATAAACAATAGCAGCTGGCGCGATTTCGCCAATATAAAGGAGCTATAAAATTCCTTTTAACTAAAACAAGATCACCTGTTGATTTCATAACCGTTACCGACGACCCAGCGTGATTCTAGCGATGTGCATAAAAACTGTAGAGATGAAAGCCTTTTGATGTTAGTACTTCTATTGCCACTTTTCGAATAAAATGCTATAAAATAACGTGGGGAGAAGCGTTGACTATCGCGAAAATGCATTAGAATTTAATTAATAACCTGAATTATAGTTGCAGTGCTAAACAAGTAGCAATGGAAGTAATAGTTTGTGCAGACGAAAATCTTTCACAATCAGAAACTAAAATTGTCTTGTTCGAATCAGTAATTTGAACACAGTGTCCAGGTTCACTCCAGAGTGCATGCAATTTTTAGTATTGAGTGCAACCCAAAAGGTAAATCTACGCTTCAACCTCAAAGTACCCACTAATTTCTATCACAAAAGATAGTTTAGAGCCGTAGAAGCGCTATAGGGGAAAATTGTGAACATAAATTCGCCTGTCGATGTCGCGCCGGTGTATTACAAAGCAGCTTACGCCCGTCGCGAGTGTTAGGTA
Source organism: Agriotes lineatus (assembly GCA_940337035.1). Classification (NCBI taxonomy): domain Eukaryota; kingdom Metazoa; phylum Arthropoda; class Insecta; order Coleoptera; family Elateridae; genus Agriotes; species Agriotes lineatus. Next base: position 16,642,851 of record OW679194.1, on the reverse strand, counting down.
ATTTGCAGTCGTTGTTATTGTTGTAATACTTTATACCGGCAATAGATTAAAACAAATATGCGTCGACGTCAAATCAATAACGATCACAATTTGAAGTGCACCCAATAGTAAAAATTGCGTGCACTCTGGAGCGTACCAAGACATTTCACAATGAAAAAAATCGAGTTCTTAAGAATGCGGACTCCATAGATTATTTCTACATAAATAAGGTCTATATTATTAATTTTAAAACGTCCTAAATATTATATAGCTCATGATTCCAGTAATACTGCCAAATTTGTTAATTGTACACGATATCAGGGAATGTTTTTCTCATCCATCCGTTGAATATCTCCAAAAGTGGTGGGAGTAGACGCGCCAACACACATTACGGTTAAGGCCCACGTCTTGGAAATTTAGTTGCAATGGATCTGTTGATCGTGGAACAACGTGACATATGCGTTAGAGCAAACCTTTTCATCGAAGTGCCAGAAAGTGGCTTCTACACTGGCTGACATCAATTGGCAACCCAAAACTCCAGATTTAACACCCATGGATTTCATTCTATCGGCTATCTTAAATCAAAGGTGCAACTCTCTGAATTTATTGCCGGATTCGTTGTTTTAGCGGTTCAAATTCCTTGGGATTTTATTGTAAATAACTCCATAGAGAGAACCCATAAGTCTTAAATATGGACTTCCAGGCGGTCAATTAATTACTCCCCGCTTAGAGATCACTTTTCCTGGTAATATCGTCCCATCCATCGCAACTAAATTTCCTAGGAGTGGCCTTTATTCATAAGATGTGTGGCGCTCCTACTCCCACCACTTTTTGAGATATACAACAAACAAATAAGAGAGGTTCAGTTAATATGATGTGCTTGTGACTTCTACAGCCGAAGTTGGGCTACATCGTTTAAAAACAATCTCTACGGGTTTGAAAGAGCTATAATACCATTTCTAGTTTCATTTTTTTTTTGTTTTTTAGTCATGTTTCTCAAACCTCTTATAGGTAGGACCATTTATACAATCTGTACAGTCTTCTATACTTCCTTGTTACTTATCCACTTCCATACTTCTAATCGCAGTCTCTCCTCTGTCACTTTTAGAAGATGCTTCATGGTGTCAATTGCCTTTGTTACTGTATACATTAACATACTAGCTACTATCATTCCTTCCCTAACTTCAGTTTGTTGAGCGATCTCTTGGTGCATAGTTGTAGAACTTCTGCAATATATAATTTTCTAGTCTACATATGGTACAGCTATCCATCATTATGATGAATATAATATTTTTTATTAATCTTCTGGCGATACCTATTTTTGATGTATTCGCTATTGCTTTAGTTGCGAGCTACTTAACTGGGCGAACACAAATGGTACAGTTGGCAAATACTTACTCTGAAACATTACCCATAACGCAAGGGGTTCCCCAAGGTTCCACTTTAGGGCCTTTGTTGTACTCAATATATACGTCAACTTTCATGAAGAATATAAAGTTTTGCAAAACACATATATACGCTGATGACACTCAACTATACTACTCCTTTAACATGCCTGATCTTGATGAGGCAATATATAAAATAAATTCAGATTTGCAGTATATCTGTGAGGTTTCAAGACAGCATTCCCTGAGAATTAATCCAGACAAATCATCTGTCTTACTGTTTGGTAATAAAAATGTCTGTAGTCTTTTGGCTAATTCTGTAAATGTTTATGTTGATCATGTAAGAATACCTGTGGTAGATAAAGTAAAAAGTCTCGGCCTTATTTTAGATAACACTTTCCGTTACAGAGATCAGATAACCAAATACATTTCTCAGGGCTATATGCATCTTAGGAAACTATACCCTCACAGGTCGTACTTAAACATCACAATTAAAAAGATACTTTCTGAAGCTTTTGTGCTTTCCCAATTTAATTACTGTGTTCCAGTCTACCACCCAGCTATCGACAAGGTGACTGCGGACAAAATTCAGAAAGTTCAAAATGCGTGCCTTCGTTTCATCTATGGCATAAGAAAATTCGAACACATATCTCATAAACTGACGGATGCCAGCTGGTTAACTATGTATAATCGAAGGCTACTTCAATGTTCAACTCTTTTTTATCAAATTTTAATTAATAAATGTCCGCCGTATTTATACAACAAAATCACTTTCAGGACAGACGTACATAATCTTAATACTCGATTCCGAGGCCTAATTTCGCCGCCGCAGCACTCTACTGTCCGTTTTGAAAGATCTTTTTCTTATCAAATATATCATATTTACAATAACGTATTGAAGGATTACATATCCCTTAATTTTGCACAATTTAAATACAAAATGCGTCACGACTTATTCCGCAATCAGTTAGGATGCAATTAGCTTGGGCAATTAAGTAATTAAATAATGTGTTTGTCAACTTCCTTTAATTGTACTAGGTTTAATATATTATAGTTGTTTAATTTTAATTTAGTCTAAACACTATTGTAGACTTGATCGTTACAGATACTAGTTTAATTTAGTTTAGGCATTTTTTCAAATTTACTCTCATTTATTTTAATCAGGGTTTGGATGGAAGATCAGAGGGGTGGGATATCCTACTACCAGCTGAATCCCGCCTTGTGGTTACCCGTTTGAGTTGATAGTGCTTTTCCTCTGTCATTTCTCTTTTTTGTGTATTTGCTCAAGGGTAATAAAGAAAATTATTATTATTATTATTATTATTTTCCCTCATTTGCTACTTTAACGCGTAAATTTGTGTATCTTTGTGCCAAGTACTCTATCCTTGTCGTTTCCACTCCCTATCATATAGTGAACTTCTATCTTCATCCGAAATCCACAGCATCTCTCTATCTCTTCAAAACTTCCAAGTATTATTCCTTGTTTACCTTGTTCTTATGGAGCATACTCATGGTGAATACCACCTTCATGGTAAAATAAAACAGTATTATTCTCGAATTTTCCACTGAGAAAACTGGGTTTTTGTCTCGGCATCATAGACGTAGACACCTGATTAAACCTGTATACGAATGTCCAAGTTTATAGTAAAATTTGATGAAAATTCGCTTCTCAACAAGCTTAACCATTAAGACGAATTCTAAAATTAGACGACCATATGTTAATAAAGGCTCCTCTAATAGATCTCTAAATTTAATCACAATAGCAGAACTAGTTTGGTATGTACCATTTCTGCAGCGTTATTCTAAGGTCTAAGGTCTTTCTAAGATCAACAAGTGATGTGACGTTGTCTACCATAACAATTTGTTTCTTCACAGAACTGTTTCACTGTAAAACACTGATAACACATGACTTGCCTGGCTGGAAAACCACTGTTTTTCTATCTCCCCCACTTTTTAAAGGATTCCCTAATATTTGTGCAGCGTTCATTTTTGCCACTTTTAACCATTTCAGCCTAGAACGTTCCCCGTCGAAGCGCTGGCCGAAGCTCCAAAACGCGTGCGGTTTCAAATTATGTTTTACGACCAGTCACAAGTTGAAATTTTCGGAAATACACGTGCGTTCGAGCTTCGAAAGCCAGGTGCACGGTTAGACGAGTTTTTATGCGATGAGTGCGACGAAGCATTGCGAGTATAAAAAGAGACTGTGTTTAATTTAGGATGGAACTTGTTGCCCACAGCTTTAACAGTCAAAAGGTGTTTGCGAGATCGTCCCCTAGGACGTTTCAAGGCGTTCGCGGCGGCAGCGAGCCCTAGGCTAATTTGTGCAAACTTCTATCGTATACCGATTGCAATGCCCTACCGTGCCGTCTTATAGAGACAGACTTGCGTGCTGTGCTTGGACGTAAACATCGAGTGTGCGAAAAAACCCTAGGATCGTCGTTGTATTTAATGCGTGTTGCGTTGTCCGATTACCATTCCGTTGGATTGCAGTCAAGTTATTAAAAATGCTCTGCTCCGCCGTCCTTCAATTATTACAACGCAGGTGTGCTTTCTTCGCGTCAGCAGATTTAAACAACGGATTTTGAGTGTGGATAAACCCGGCGTGTTGTATTTCGTAAGTCGCTTGAGGAGAGGATGTGCACCGCTTCTGTTGCATCTCTTCAGCTTCAGCCCACCCATCTGTAATTTTGGGCCTGCTACGTTGGTCGAGGAATCAAACCCTCCTGTTGCAATCCCTTTGAGATCAACTTTCTCGACCTAAGGTACCTGTACTATGTTTTAAAGTGCTTCACCGAGATGTGCTTTCTCCAAATTAGGGGACGCTCGTTCAAGCAGTTATTGACTTGATTTAACGTTATTGTTTGCTGTGTTGAATTTTGGGGAGGTTTCAGCGTTGTCGTTTGTTTTCATAATACCACTATGATATTGCATGAAAAACCTGCGCGTTCTATTGTTGCTACGTATATAGAATACATTTTATTCTGTGTGCGGAGGTAACTTGAATTTTATACAGCCGAGGTTAGCTGTTTTAATATCACGATCTCCCTTTCTATTTTATATTACATTTATTATTTATATATTTATTTTTTATTTATCTTAGCTACCTTGCAGGCCAAGCTCCTTCATAGGGTGTTAGTGCCTCACCATTATTATATATTTTTCATGTGTTGTTTATTTATCCTATTTAAGTCCATTGACCTAACTGAGCTTCAATTATATAAACTGATCTGTGTCACCTGCTGGGACCATTTGAATTTATGCAGCTCCAGTCATTTCAATGTGTAATAAATATCATTAATTCAACGACATGTTTGTTTCTTCGAGTACTAGACATCTCGCCTGAGTAATAAGGAAACGCTAAATTCAAAAGTTGTGATTAGCCATTGATTGGAAAACTGTTAAGGAAGTGTAAGGGAAAGTTGAACTCACAGCTAAACAATTAGGTCTTTAGTTGAAAAGAAATTCATCGCCAGAGCTACGGTTTGAGTTTTTTCACGGTGGCGCCCTGGCAATCATTGAAATGTTCAGTCTTATGACAAGACCGAACTTTACGAGAAACGTGAACTTCACCCTCCTGGCTAGCTAGCTGCTGACGATCGGGGGCTTAATACCGTTGCCTCCCAACGCACACCAACGTGTAGTTTCTGCGGCCCGGTGGTGTCATAAAATCCCGACTATACCGTAACACACTTGCCGTTTAAATGTTATTTCTAATTCTCGTCCATGTAGTCTCTCTATTCGGAAAGCAACGCTTAGATAATTTCTTTCTTGTCGTCGTCAGCCTTATCACAACATCCATTCTCCTTTCAAGAGGCTTTGGCATTGATACATCGAGGTTGCGAAAGCCAGATTGGGAAGTTGCGAAAGCCAGATTAGGAAATTCTAGTGGAGCCCGTACTAGATTTTCAGTCGGCGGGAATTTTCTCGCCTTAGAAACGCTTACTTAAAATATGGGCTATAACTGATCAAGCTTTTTCCATCATGGTTTCAAACAGTCACCGAGCAGGGAAATTTACTATTTTAATTTTTGTGAAAGACATTTCTTTTACGAGTACCATACATGTCGGTTTTCTGCTGCACTTAATGTTTACTTTCTTTTTAGGTAAACTAAAAAATGTGTTTCTTCTGAAAATGGAAAAATCTAAGATGTAGAGTAGCAAAAATGTTCCCACAGCTATACGGCTAAAAGCCTACAGTTGATGGGAACTTTAATTGGGCAGATAATTGCTATAAAGATACCGATGCACTAAAATAATTAATTGGCGATGACAAGGGCAAATTTCCGGGCATCGCAAGCAAACGTTGAAATCATTGCTTTACTGATTAATCACTTATATGACTCTGATGACAAGCAAAGATTAAATTAAAAAGCTCATGAAGGTGTAAGTAATGTATCTCGTCTTATTTTCACAGCTCTCAACCGTTCTCAATAACGGCACTCCAGCCACAATTCGGACGTTGCGTTGGGTCGAGCAACGCCGGCAATGTAATTCCATAAATTTCGATCGCAGGCAATTACAGCGCATTCTGCGCCGTTGCGAAACTTAATTTAAGAATTAACCTGCAATATCGCACGGTGCATAATGCACAATTCGACTCACACGATGGCAAAGCCTTTCAATTTCGTCTTCTTACACAGCAAAATAACCCAGTCGTTCACGCTGAGATGAAAGTGCAACCTTTCCGTAATCGAATCGATTTGCTCTTGCTGCAGATAGAAGATAACAATTAGTGTCGCACAACTGATAATAACGCTTTCGCTTGACACCTCGTGAAGGGGCTACAAATCAAGCCCATTATTCCCTCAAAGTGTAGCAGTGACGATGCACTTCGGAGCTTCGCCGGGACACATCACGAACCAGCCTGAGAAAAGGTGGCGTAACGATTGCGAAAACGAGATACATTTCACGCGAGCGCTGCTTTGACCCAAAAGTACTTCAAAAGTGCTTTTGGTGGCACGTTCTGAAGAGGAAGAACGAAAGGCGGCCAAGAAGAAGACGTGCGTATAGGACGTTGCCGTTTAATTTAATCTCCTGGTAATTGGCTTACATCGCTGTTCCTGCTCAGTACTTGTTCACCAAGTTTACTTTGGATGTCTGCTCTTTGGAGGGCCGTAATACGAGCTGTCGATGTTGCCAAGATAATCTCGAGTGATTGACGGCTATTTCTAGGCTCCATTTTAATTTTCCTTTTAGGCCGCAGCCTTCACTCCCGAGATTATGTAACGCCACTTTAATTAAACCCATACGTACACTAAATAAACTTATAAATAATGACTCTGTAACAAATCTAATAACGATTGCGACACACAATAACTCTTGGAAAATTAAGTTTCTAATTATTTTTTTTCGCTGCCGCCGAGGCCGAGGAAATCATTCACTCGGTATACGCCTACTTTTTAACATTTGTTTATACTTGTCGATGATTGAGAAATCTCACTCCAATGAAAGAACGACCAACGACATCATTTTTAATCAAGATTAACATTCTAATAATATTGTAAATGTATGGGCCGAGTTCTCAATTTAGATGTAGAACATATAGAGCTACACTATCATTTTACAGGTAAATTGTGACGTAAAATGAATGTAACGGCTGATTATCCTTGTGATTGTATGGCTATTCCTCATTATTATTATTAGCTCACTGGATTTTTGGAGATTAGAGCTAACTTCAATAGGCGGTGTTGGATCAGGTTCTTTCTTCTTGCTTTTCGGTAAGCCAAGTCGGTTCAGTTCCATTTCGTGGCACCCTATAGGGATCTGAAACGCCATGCCTTATTTTGAAGTCATCAGGTGTTAACAGACATCCACAGGTTTTCTGAAGCTAGCGTCATGGTATTTTCCTTCAAGATGCAGACCGTAACAATTTAACACTGCATTTTCACTGCAGGCGTTCATAAGGGCGCCCTACACGTCAAGTATGCTTATATTTCCATTGGCTTAGTGGCGCTAATTAAGCGTTTCACAATTAAGCCGCCTTGGCTGCTCTGAATCCTCTGGGATACAATTTTCTCGCCAAGACCCGTTAAGTCTTTTCGATAATTTAATTTGGCGCCGACATATATATAATACACATATATTGCTAGTAGGGCCTGGAAACGTCAGAAAACATTACGGCGCCGACATAGTCTCACTTAAAGTATAACGCGTCTCGTGCGCATGCGTGAGAATTCGAACTCCGCCTTTAGAAGCGAATTTTAAACTTGACCACTTCCCCATTGGCCGGACGACGCCGCCGCGCTTGCACACAGCTCACCATTATACATTGAAGAGTTGGTTGTCTGTCTCACTTCCTTGGCAAGTTTCCTACTCATAGCCGCTAGCAATATAGTAAGTATTAGATATATGGGCGCCGATATGCAGATCTTTTGCGAACTGGACCGCTCCCACTTGTGAGAGCTGGAACCGTCTTATGATGGCCCTGTGCCCTGCTCCAGAGCAAATCCAAAATGCTGAAGCCCTGTCAGCTTTATCTCGTCCGTCATTGCATTATTGCTGTGCTCGAAAAACCAGATGGTCGTAGCTGCGTTAAAACAATAACTCTATTTTACAATCTATAATTATGAATTGCAGGTAAGGTAGTATTATGGGAGATTCTTTTTCGGCGCTTAAGGCAGCCAGCGAAGAATTGTTAAACATTATTTTGATAATTAATACATACTGATTTATAATTAGAAGTTTTTCGAAGGCCTATCGACAGACTTGCGTTTTATTTCTTAGGTTAGAGATCAGATTTTTGCTAGCGCCTGAGTTGCTGCATGTCAGATAGGAAGAGTATTTGCTGATTGACACCTGCGCAGTTCTAGTAACTGTATTATGATTATGACCCGGGATACTATTAAACGCAGAATTAATTTTTGAGCCAAATTTCAATATTTTCTTGCAATATTGCACTTTGCTCAATTTATTTCTCATTGATTTAATTTAATTTATTTTGATGTTGTTTCATGCAACTACAAATTTCTATTATGAAAGCCTCGTTATTAGCTTCAAGAACTGGTATTTCCGGTTCTATAAAACCTTACCGATACCTGTTCGTTTTTGGAGTATAGATTAGTGTAAGTTGGAAGCCGTACACGGTAAGTGAGTTTTACTTGGGACTGTTAGTTAGACTTGCTTTTGTTGTTATCACGGTTGACTAATGACACGCTTCTGTATTTTCCTTCGTTCTATTTCAATTAATATCCTTAAGAATTATTGCCTGATCCTCACCCTTGAAAACAAATCGCCGAAAGTTTTAGCTAGTTCAGGTTGTGCTCGCCGTCTGCTAAAGGGCGACCAGAAGTCGAAAACTCCTACAAGGTTTATTTCTCAGAACTGTAGTTTTTTATGAAAGTACTAAAAATTTGAAAAAAGTTTTGAATTTTAATAAAACCACGTTTTTAAAAGCAGGCGGGAAGCTTAAAATTATCTAACGCAATTTTATAAAGTAACATTTGCTTGACACTTGTGACATCATTTTATAAAACCGAGTTAGCTAATTTTACTGTTTTTGTTATTAACCAATTTCTTTGGGCTTTTAGCGACGTATAAAGCAAATTTTGGTGCTTCGCATTCGTTTGCATTGATCTTCGATGCCACCTTTCGGTTTAACCGGTTAGAAAAAATCATACAGAAATTGCATCAGGCCGCATTACATCCCTTGGTATGTGATTAACTTCGTTATTTGTAATTAGGTAATTCTCCTTTTCCTCTTTTAGGCCTATATTTGTTGCGCCTTTTAAATTTACCTACATAGATTGTGACTTGGCTTTTGTTTGCTGCGTGTTCCTGGTTCATCATGAATTCGACCTGGTTGTCGTCATCGAGAGTCTTATCCAGTACTTATGGGCAGTATTTTCGAGTTGAAACTGTGTGGACCTGTGATTGGTGAAAGGACTTGATCGAGGCGTTTATAGTTTATTTTAGCCCTGTACTTATAAATTCAGGTACCTTTGTAGATATTTGGTTCATGCATCGAGCAACCATAGTTTGAATTAGAACTTAGTGCTCAATCCCCTCGGTAACTAATTTGTGAAATGTGACACTATACACTGGGGAAAAGTTGTGCGTGCCACCAGTTTGATGAACTGTGAATCGCTCAGTTCATTCAATTTACAATTTAAATATTTTAAATATTGTAATTAATTGTTTATTATATGATAATTAATTCGTCATATAACTTGACTTTACACTTTTATGTGTAGTTGTGAAATCCTTCGGCCGGTAAGTTGTTGATTTGATTTTGTGTGCATCAGCAATCTGGAACAAATTGTGTGGAAGTTCTAGTGCGATCAATCTTGTTGGCGCCCTTATAATTTAAAACTTGTAGAACTCAAGAAAGGCATTATCTGGATCGTATCCACCTCTTTGAGTCAGTCGAGCACCAACCTAACTTCTAGCTATTTTATAACTAAGGCTAACTGTTTTAAGCGGTGACACGGTAACATTTTGCAAAGCACCAAACAGATGAATAATTTCAGTTAAATGTTTTACATTTTGACGTAATCTGATACATATTAAAATCGTAACTAATTTTTTCTTTTAATAGCTGCGTATCAATCTTCTTTTTTTGCAACTATCTACGAACCCCACTTGACCATGTTGAATGAAGTAATACAATTGACTTTTGTTGCTGCAAACGTAAACACCTCTAACTTTATTATCACAATTATTACCTCCGCACTTTCAGCAAGGGCAATGTAAAAATCACGGTTTTTATCAACTTTGATTTGAAGCACTCAACCATGGACGGTCAGATAACAGTATTTTGCAATAGAGCCTTAAATGTATTTAAAAACAATTTAATTAGATCCTTAATAATTAGACTTGTTTGTATGGACAAATAACAACAACAGATAACGGTTCTACCTGTCGCCACCCTTAGATGAGGCGGTCATTATCTGGTGACAAACAATTTAGCTTACTAACACAGCTCTCTCCCCAAGTATTGTTCATTTATATGAAATTGCGTCAATCGCCGATTCATTGAACTAGATTAGACACAAACAATTAACAAATACGAAATTTTTATCAGCTGCCATTAGCCCCACCGATAGTTGCGAATTCGCTTTACATATGTGAAATACATGTACTGGACCTCGATTTTCGACTACATAATTATTATCGTAAGACACAGCTGTATTGAAAACTTGTGAATGAGCCATAAACAAGTATAAAGTTAGTTGCAGTTTTGAAAGTGTGTGCTTTATACACATACTCAATGATAATGACAAAATATGCAGTGCTTTACTATTTACAAACAATATTGCGTGCACGTTTTCCACCACCGCGCGTATGGCCCAGATCACAATCAGGCTGCGTTTTTTTATTACATGGTTTCAACGAATCTAAGCTATTTCTTATGATATACATTAGTCAGCAATTCAAGGTGCGATATGACGACTGCAACTTAAAATGATGCCTGCCCTCTTCAACAGAACAAGAACGTTAATAGCAGTCATTCCACTAACCACCAAACAGCTATTGTAAATTGC